>JAZDUA010000826.1:0-492972 GCA_038098605.1 Gryllus longicercus
AAATATTTTAGGCGTAAATGTTCATTCAATGTGGTGCCGAGAATCCCTTCAGAATGGTTGATTAACTAATTGCGGGGTTTTCCCCAACCAAGTTCCTGCCACCAGTGAGGCACTGCCCCAGCAGGTCAGTCTCTAAGCTCCCGAGTTGTCTTCCGACATGTGCGGCAGTGTAATGCATGTAAAATGTGAGTATATGTAAATAAGTGGTGAGGATAAGTGAGGGATGAGGAAGGAAAGATCGCACGCGGTCGTTGGCTTGTTTTTATGGGTTTGTTCCGGTATTCGCCTGTTGATCGGAGAATCCACGCAAAACTACAGTTTAGAGCAGCCGGCCTCTAGAATTCTCCTACAGACAGCGGCTGAATTCGACCGACCTATGCAGCTAGTGTCAAAAATCCTGCCACCGTCGAGACTCGAACCTTATGACCTCCCTGTCAACGAAGCCAGAATCAACAGTCACGTTCATTCTGCTGTCGTCGTAAACAGCGTGCGGAGCAGAATATGATGATGGAATAGTAATCGCCCAGAGCAAAAGTTGATTTTTTTCTTCAGTACAAAATCTTAAAATAATATACGACGTTGTTTAATATGAATCGGAAATATGCTGGAAAGTTTGGAGAACTCATGTTGAAAGAATGCACACATTGTAAGAAATGCAAATATTCAAATATGCCAGATGCCGAGCGAATTCGAGAACGTCACACTCACAAACTCACAAAAACGGAGCTGCTGAAGCGGTGTGACTCTACTGAGACTATCCAAGTGAATTAATGAAAATGATTGTTAAATTGCATATTAATATTAAACATTCGTTATTTCATCTTAGACGTTTTCACCAAAACTCTACGACGCGGACAAAAGAGCACCCACCGAAGTGACAATCACCGGTCAATCGGTGGTTAATCCATGGTTTAAAATTCGCGATGCAATTAGGATCCTGTCTTCCAGCTACTATATCCAACACATTTTATTGTTAAATTTTTGATTTACATTGCATCCTTATCATGTTATTAATGTGTATTACAAAATACCAATCCAATCTAAATTCTTTAAACAATCAGTAAAAAATAATATAAATTTACTCGTCAATAAATGAAGTCGGCCACGTAACGTTGATATCAAATGAATATTGTGTACTTGCGAGATACCAGTGTTAAGAGTGAGCTGATCTCAAATCCTGCATTTGAAGTTCAATTCATTTCAAGTGCATTGTCTGCAAGTTCATTTCAAGTTGATACAAAAAACGAGTACGGGTACATCTGGTAATGAACCACTCAATTTTAAGAGAATGCATCAACCAGAAAATAATATATAATCACGCCAGAGATGTTATTTGAATTCATAACAAATGAGGAAATATGTGGATGTGATTACTGTGAGGTCTACAAAAAATTATGCCACAAGAAAATTTTAATCGTTTTGCTATATTTATTTAATATAATTGTTTAGGTAAGCATTTAAGATATTGCTCAAGAGTAGGTCAGCGTTTGTTGCTTAGTCAGTAAAGACTTAATACTTACACAAACGAAGAAAAACAGTTTTCCACATCTCTCTCTCTCTCTCTCTCTCTCTCTCTCTCTCTCTCTCTCTCTCTCTCTCTCTCTCTCTACTGCACCTCATATACAATATATTGGAAATGGCATAATCGTAAAAAATTATGTGGATATTTATAACGTTTTCATGATTTCCAGGCGTGCATTCTTAATGAGTGTGCCTTATCTGTTACATATTTATTTCTTTACGGCAATGAATTTTAACGCGAAAAATAACTTTAGAGTAGCAATATTTGAGAAGGGGGTCTATAAGAAGATCATTTTTTCTATGTTATTATTTCGAACGTTACAATAATGGTGCGTGTGTATTCGATAATATCCTTGCATTTACTAGCAGCTACTAGCACAGGCATATATATTTAATTTCTCAATTTGGATGGATTACAAAATTTAGGTTGCCACTGTTCGCGCCCCATTTGCATGCCCCATTTATAGTTGTACGAATTAACGATGAATTTCATTGCCGAAATGCAGTTATTTCTGCTGTGAAATGCTAATAACCTTAATTAGATCATTGTATACAGTGACCCTGTTTAATAGAGCGCCAATTATTGAATTACGAGATCCACATTCATGTTGTGGATGTGTTTCTCTGTATTCGCTTTGTATTTCGAAATCAAAATCTCTCTTTAAAACGTTAACAATCCTTGAAACATATAATGAATCATCACGATAAAACGATAAAATACGAAAATATATCCTAAATAATAAAAAATCGGATCAATTAAATCTTTCGTTTTTCTTATATATGAACACACCAAATCGATTTCATTAATGTTATTTTCTGCCTATCATCCGCAGCTCAGATTTATTCCGTAGGGTTTTTTAATGAGATGGAGATCTTGAGATGCAGTTAACTTCCTTCACAGATTAATTTTTAAACGATCAGAACGAAATTGTATTGCCCCAAAACGGATTTTAAAAATAAAAAAAATTAAACAATAATGCTTTAGAAAAAAGATTTTTCGAAAAACTATAGATACAGTTTTAATACCCACAAAGTTAATTGCAATATAATGAAGCCAATAGGTTCAATGTCGAAACGGTATCACGACAATTGTGACTTTACGAAACGTATCAAATTCATATTGTTTTATAAATGTTGATTTTTTGTAAATAATAGTAGTATGTACTACGTACATTGATATACTTTTGTATATAATTGACGGCACAAAACCTAAGCGAATGATAGATTCTTTGTCGTGAAACCACTTATAATAATCACTTGAAGTTATCTACATTACCATTATGCAGTGTTGTATTTGTAATGTTATGATCATAAACTAATACTCATGACAAGTAGGAATAAAAGAGTATACAAAAATGCGTTTTAAGTAATAAATATGATGATCGAACTTTGCTTTTGAGATGGATTTCATCGTACACTTGTTCAAGAAGAAGAAAAATAAGCAGAAGAAGATTTAGTAGAAGAAAGAAAAAAAGTTTATAATTTTTGTTGGACTCAGCTAAAACATAGCTTTACTTCAATAAACCGTGTCTTACCTACTCTATACACTTCTGGCTGCATTCAACACACATACTGAAGTTCTATAAACATGTTTGTTCAGCATTTCAGTCAATGTTTATAGGACACATTCTAATACTTTTTGTTTGTATTTATGAAATGAGGGTAAGCACTCTCTTCTCCCGACCCCTTCAATTTCTTGGTTTGAGATGACTCAAAGCTGGTGGTGAACTAACTGCAGTTTACACGCTATATTTTTAAGGATTTTGATTTTGAAGTCATGTCATGAAAAAGCATTAGTCAACAATGATTTTGAACTTTAGCACGTTATTCGACGGCTGGTAAATTGACGGCTGGTTAAACAGAAAGCAGGAACACTCTGCCTGTACAGCAAACGCTCATCTGCTTTGAACTAATTCTACCCTTGCCTTCCTATCTCAATAATGTAACCCAAATTTCTTACCAAAATCTTGCTATTCTTCCTTCTTTTATGTACGTTTGGAGTAATATTAAATTTTATGATGTGGTTAAAAACACACTCACGGTCAGCTCAATTTTGATACAGATTGCTCCTTCATTATTTTTCCCGTGCACCCAATTCCCGTTTCTAATGTAGCAACTTTTAAACGTTAATAAATCAAATATAGTGAAATAGAAACAAATATAACAGTAATTGTAAACTACACAACCTTACAGAATTCTTTGACTCGTGAATACCATTCCCAAACTTACACAAATATTCAAATGATACCATTAATTCAATTGATAACAAAATTTGTTATTTTGAGTAATGTGAAAAAAGGTTGAGATAATATTGATATATGTTGTAAAAATTTAGATAACTGTTTGTGTAAAATTCTATCAATTGTAAATACTTTTGTTTGTTGGACATAACCAACTCTAATTCATTCTCAGGAAATAATTGTAAAGGTTGTCATTGCCAACAAAAGTTCTCATCATTCATCACCTCATCATCATCTATCATCAAGTTCATTCTCAGGAGGGAGATTTAGTACCGAATATATGTTTTGAAGAAAGAAAAATAGCAACTACACTCTTAAATATACCTAACGTCAGTATATCTGTTACATTTTATCTTAATCACTGTAGATCTTTTTGAACTTTTATTATAAAAAACTGGTTTGAAAATTTTTGTACGCACCTCCTAAAATTTTATTACCAAAAATTTTTTTAATATATTGCAAATTGTATTAAATTGATTTTAGATAGTCTTTCTAAATTATAGATTA
Organism: Gryllus longicercus; assembly: GCA_038098605.1. Lineage (NCBI taxonomy): Eukaryota > Metazoa > Arthropoda > Insecta > Orthoptera > Gryllidae > Gryllus > Gryllus longicercus. The sequence continues at coordinate 4,269 of JAZDUA010000826.1, forward strand.
ACCTATTTGCTAATAAAAAAATAGTTAACTATTTTAAAACAGTCTCTTTGTTTTGATTCTTTATGTTTCATCCAAAAATAATTGTTTTGCAACAATTTACTTTAATATTAAATCACGTTTAACAATTATTTTGTATTATATTTATTTTAACATTGCACATTATGTAATAAGTTTTAGTGAAACGGGGAAAAAATATTAAAATGGGGCTGTTCATGAGAACGTTTCGAATTATGTCATTTTAACTTGAATTTAAAAAATGAATAAACATGAAAATAAAAGTCCATACTTTTTTAGAAATTCTTGTATCCCGTGACGAAGCCTTTCAGAATTCGACCTTGGAACATTTACGCGTCGTTTACCTCCGGAGGAGTCCTTCCATCATTTGAGTTCGGCGTGCCCCAGACAGAAGCGTGTCGTAAACTAGAGCACAAGAGCCGCGGCAATACCAGGGCTATAAGAGCAACATTATCCGGATGTTGTCGAAGAACGCGGCCCTTCGCCGTAACTCGGAGCTCTTCCGCCTCTATCACCCATTCGGTGGGCGCTAACCGCGCCCGGATGTGCCCCGGCCCAGCCCACGGACAGGGGGGCTGGCGGGCAGCAATGCAACTGGGGCCGAGCGGCCCAAAACACTGGAAGGGAAGGGAGAAAGCGAGGGGTTCCCGGAGGAAACAAACGAATCGGTGAGGTCGAAAACGAGTTATCTCCTCGGAAACGAATTATACAAGAGAAAAACAACTAAATAATTTAGTACTCCTGTGACCTAGGGGTCTTTTTTAAATTTTTACATGAATAAAATATTAATATCTAATAATAATAATCTGACAATTCAATGTTTACACCTCTTTAAAAAATGCATTGCCATCATTCAAGGTCCTTGGTTTCAAAACCCGACGGTAGCACTAGAAACACTTCTCCACTAGATAGATAGATAGATAGATAGGAGAAATCCATCCTCCATTTGAATGAGAATTCAATTCGACGGCTACTCTGATCGGTAGTTTTCCAGGACTTTTCCGATCAACGCGGGATAAATAATGAAGCAGGTAGGCTAAGAAAATGGACTGCGAACAGCACGAAAACGTTACTTTTCCTCCTTGTCCCTTCCTCTCCCATTACACACATTTACACGAACGTGTACTACACTGCTATACTTACCGGGGGATGACTCGAGAGTGTAGAGCTTTTCCTTGCTGGAGGAAGAGAGAAGAAGATGCAAACACACGAGGAGGGGGAAACACTTGACTCCGTTGTTCGGCTCATGTCCCTGTGGGGCATATAACCAGCTCTTCACTAACGGGACTAAACCGAAAAAAAAGAACCGTTGGAGTATACCAGATCAATGATACTATAACAAAGTTCCTTGTTACATTGTCATGGATTTGGTATATTCAAACGGTTTTTTTTCGTGTAGTCACCGAAGTAGTTGACGCGCCTGAAAACACCAAATATTCATTTACTGCAACACTCACTGGCGGATAGTTGTCGTTTCCCTTACATTATTTGTCACAATTGATTAAATACTTATTTATGTTCGAATTATGTAATTACTGAAACAATAATATTGTATAGAATTGTATCTACAGTATATACATATTATACAATATAATAACAAATATGTTTATTAATTAACAAAAATCTACGATGGCCCCTTCGAAAATAATCGCCTGAATCCGCCTCTGGCAACACTAGTGCTCTCACAAAGTTTGATATTTACAAAACACTGTGCACTAAATTTTAAAATAGAACGCGCTTCGTTTCCAAAGCTATAATAAACCAACTTTTGAGATAATATAACAATGAATACCTTATAATCCTGACGCAATGTACAAACACGAGTTTTCATTTTAGCTGACGACGACGACGACGACGCATAAATGTCATCGTATGGTGAATCTGTAGTGACACTCGAAATGATGATCATTGATAGCTGTGGTTTGGAAGTTTTGAAAAGAGATCGTGAGGGCTGATTCTGTTTAAAAAATGATTGAAGTTAATAAATGCTTCACAAAATATATCTCTTAAATACCCGTCTTCTCTGATAAACATCGCAATTTTCTACTTCAGTTATTCGGAGATCCTTGCGTTGTTGCGCAAAAAAAATCATGCTGCCTGAACAAAGTATGAACCTCTGTTGCAGTGTTGAAAACATGTTTCACTGTAAACCAAGAAATGTTGCACTCACACAGGATTACGCGTATTCGTAAAAATTGTAATACATCTGTGTCTGTAATACAAATAAAATAAAGGTGGACGCCACGTGCGCTGCGCCAGCAGGGAGAATGGGCTGTTGTCCCGCTTGCAGCCCCCAGCGACGGCTTAGGGCCGTTGCGGTCTGAGGCGACGTCGTAAGATCGGGGCCCAAATCCGCGACCAGCGCAAGCGGCCCTCAGGCCCCGCCGTCCAGATAACTTTTTACGAGGGTGCGAAAAACGGGGGCGGGACGGGACTGGGCGTGGCCTGGCACGGGGCGCGCGAAGGGGGAGGGGCAGGCGAGAAGGGGGCGACGCTGGCGCCGCGCCGCACCGCCGGCGGGAAGCCCCGAAATAAAAACAAGCTCTGACGACGCGGCGCTTGACGCGCCAGTAAACTGACGGCCGAATTACGCGCAGATGCGGGGGCGGGGCTGGACTGGGCGTTGCTGCCTGGAACAGGGATGGCAGAATGAAGCGGGACTGCACGGGGTTCAGTGAAGAAGGGTGAAGATGGTTGAAAATGGGGTGAAGATGGGTGAAGATGGGTGAAGATGGGTGAAGATGGGTGAAGATGGGTGAAGATGGGTGAAGATGGGTGAAGATGGGTGAAGATGGGTGAAGATGGGTGAAGATGGGTGAAGATGGGTGAAGATGGGTGAAGATGGGTGAAGATGGGTGAAGATGGGTGAAGGTGATTGAAGACGGACGAAGACGGACGAATAGGGGTGAAGATGAGCGGGGATGGGCGAGGATTATCGACTATGATCGAAGACAGGGAATGACGGGCAAGTACGGACGAAAATGGGCTTGGGAGGTCCGGCATGGCGAGGATGGGTGCGGATAAGTGAGGCTGGGCTGGGCAGAGATTGGTTGGTTGAGGAGAGGGTAGCAACGGAGGTAATAGTGTTGGTCGATCGGCAGCGAAAGAGAAGATCGGAAGTGAGTGGCTAAGCTAAAGGCAGAGAGGTGGTGGTGATGAAGGTGGCGAGTTCTGAGGAGTGAGAGCGAGCGCGATGACGATAGGATTTGATTTGTTATAGTTTCGTTAAAAAACATTTTGAAAAATATGTCTGGCATGTGCAGATGTTTTAGCTGTACGCATTTCCTTCAGTTTCAAAATTCTTTCCCAGCTCTTTTGTGCCTATAGTTGAATAATGAATAAAAATACCAACAAAGCAAGGGTATCAACATTTTAAAACTAGAAGTTTTCGTTACCTTAATAGAAATCTAATTTACATCAGGAAACAAACTATATATTTCATTGTTTTACTAACTTAATATCAGTCCACAAACCTGGACTTTAATGGTAGCAAAACTAACAAAAGGAGAGCGTAACGGAACGTGCGTATATTAATGCTACCTTTATGTCTAGAAGCGAAACAAGGTATGTGACGTATTGGAAGTGACGTGTTAAGAAGTACAAAGAAGAAGTAGTTAATACTAAGATTTGCTATGCAAAGATTCTTATTTTTATGCAAGTTGGGGGGTGCTAAATTATTTCTTTTGCCGACAAATATTTCCACGGAGTAAAGAAAAAAATGTGAATGGCAGATTTTAAATTTGAAATTTTTAATAAGTACCCATTTCTGATATTTTAATGAAAATATTTTTCAAAATCATCTGACCTAAATCTTACAATCCATGAAGTTTAAGTTAATAATATTTTTAATATGCAATATTCATTCTAAACATTTTTTGTGTAATATTTCGATGTAAAGTATATATTGTTGGTCACTCAAAAGATTTTTTCTGTAAGACTGCAAGCACATAAATCTTATCATATCGTATTACTTACCTTTTTAAAACTTGAATATTTATTGCATGTTAAGGTTTTAATCAATGATCGTGATGTTATAATCAATGGATGTATAATAACGTATTATTACTGAAGAGTACATTACATATTTTTACCTAAAAAGTCTTAAATAACTTTTTTTAATTGCATATTCACTATACCCTGACAGTGAAGTGACTAATTAAGTATTAACTGATACGCGAACAAAATTTATGAAAAAAATGTAGGAAACTGTTAGAGAGAAATAAAGGAAATTATGTAACATTTGAGCTACTGCTAATATAATTTACTCTCATTACTTGTTTTATTTTGTGTAATATTTGTGTGCGAGCGCGGCGTTTATTTGCTGAAATTATGGAATTGAATACACAGGAATTTCAGGACACGGAATTTGCAGTGAGTATGTGAATTATGAAGAGAGCTTGAATGTTTGTTCTATGCCTTTTTAAACTTTAAAGTCATGTTTTATTATTTTGAGTTACTGAATTTTTATGTAAATGATTTGGCAAATAGAAATAAAAAATGTCATTGTCGAAATGAAAAGCAAGTGTTAACACAGAATTTTTCCGCGTGTATGAATTATTATTATTATTATTATTATTATTATTATTATTATTATTATTATTATTATTATTATTATTATTATTATTATTATTATTATTATTATTATTATTATTATTATTATTATTATTATTATTAATTTTTAGATGTAAATGAGTTTCAAAAGTTTTCTCAAATTTTATCCAATTTATATTACAATGAAAGTACCTAAATGCGAAGAGGATCAGAAAGTATGATATGCTCTCACAGGTGCTACTCGTTAAAGCACTAAGTTCATTTAGAGCACGGGTGCTAAATGCAGAGCGTTGGACATTAGGCCTGTACGTTTTGTACATGTTATGCTCCGGGAGGTGGCTCCAGGTGGATCGTGGGATCTGGCGTCGACCTACACGCCGACTTCCGGGGTTCTCCCCTCCAGGAACCTCTTTTTCTCATATTACTGGGGAATCACGTAGTGCACAAAATTGCAACATGCTTCCCTCTCCCTTTCTCTCTCTCTGACACTCTCTCTGTCTCTCACACACACACACACTCTCTCTCTTTCCCTTTCTTTTTCTCTCTTTCTCTCTTTTTATCTCTTTCTCTCTTTTTCTCTCTTTCACTCTCTCTCTTTTTCTCTTTCACTCTTTCTCTTTTTCTCTCTTTCACTCTCTCTCTTTTTCTCTCTTTTTCTCTCTTTTTCTCTCTCTTTTCTCTCTCTTTTTCTCTCTCTTTTTCTCTCTCCTTTTCTCTCTTTCTCTCTCTTTTTCTCTCTCTCTTTTTCTCTCTTTTCTCTCTCTCTTTTTCTCTCTTTTTCTCTCTCTCTTTTTCTCTCTTTTTCTCTCTTTTTCCCTCTTTTTCTCTCTTTTTCTCTCTCTTTTCTCTCTTTTTCTCTCTTTTTCTCTCTCTTTTCTCTCTTTTTCTCTCTTTTTCTCTCTCTTTTTCTCTCTTTCTCTCTCTTTTTCTCTCTCTTTGTCTCTCTTTGTCTCTCTTTGTCTCTTTCTCTCTCTTTCTATCTCTTTCTATCTCTCTCTTTCTCTCTCTTTCTCTTTCTCTCTCTTTCTCTTTTCTCTCTCTTTCTCTCTCTTTCTCTTTCTCTCTCTTTCTCTCCCTTTCTCTTTCTCTCTCCCTTGTAGTAGCTTGAGAGGCCGAGGGTCAAGTTTGCGTCCAAAGTGTTCTTGAGATTTCTAGCGATTCCTTTGGCTAGTGGTGCCTTTGAGAGTGAGGTGAAAAATCTCCAAGAACATTTCTGCAACGCACCGCCATAGCCAGGTGAAGCTCTACACACCCAACTGGACCCTGGGTAGGTAGGTGCCGTGGTGGAGCGGACGGTGAAGTGACGCGAGGCAGACCCGCCGACTCTGCCTCGCGTCACTTCACCGTTACAAACAGACTGAGTTGAGTGTGAGAAGACCACGAGTATTTCGTAGCATGCTATTGATGAAAAAAAAAAAAAAAACGAACACGAGCAGCAAATCTTAAGATACCCATCTCTTCCCCCCCCCCCTGAGTTGTGGAATCGAAACTCCCTTGAGCCATGTTTCGCCCTTCGCTCCCCAGGACATCGTATCTCCGTGAATTGGCACGCCTGCTCCCCTCGCACCAGGGATCCACATCCCTTCCCCTCCCCCGTTCACAGTCCCACCACCCACCTCCCTCCCTTCCCCCCACCCCCGTTATCACTATCCTTATTCCGGAGCCGCGGACGCCACTTTCATTCTTCCCCGCCCGTCTTTTGTCCGCGCCCTCCCCGCCAAACCTCATCGATCAACAGCACCCGCGATGGAATCGCGCTGGCCCCGGAGAGGCCGGTAAACGTTTCAGGTTGCGCGTAATGGACGCTGAATTTCAAATATTTTCTGCGCTGGCAGGAATCGCAAAAACAGATTGCTCTGCGTCTCCCTCAATCACTGCCACTTTGTGTGTGCTTTTTGTTGCGTGTGTGGGTTTGTGTGAGTTTTTTTTATCTGCACTCTACTGGCTAGATGTAAATCTCAGTTGATTGATCATTCTCTCTTCTTAGAGAGTTATTGTATGTAGCAAGAATCGCATCATAAGGTGACGTTTTTATATCTTGTGGATTCACGTAAATAAGGGTGACTGAACAAATGTATAATTAAAGTTATTCCATTTTAAAAATACTAGTTTATTGTCCATGTTCATTTAAAAATAAGAGAAAAATGTCTTTAGTTTATGGTTTCAGGCAATACATTCTAACTTTTAAAAGAAAAAAATAGCTTCAAAAACACGCCCTTACGTCCATTATAATCATATGATTTTCTAAGAATGAAAGTTTTTAATTTTCATTGGTTGATATGTAATAAGTTCATATGAGATGGGTAACATAGACGTAGGTGTTGTACAAAGGTCAAATAATGTGGCTCAGAATTAAAATATCTCTGGTTGCGCGGAGGAGGGAGAAATTATTTAGCCCAAAATTCCCAACCGTACCAATGCAATTCTGATCACTAACTCTACAATTTATTTTCTATTTAGACTTGTTTAGTTCAGCACAAAGGCTGAAAAGAATGTCTCATTTTGCACCACTTCAGTTATTTGGGGGAAAAGCCTAACACCTACCCGAATCTTCAGAAAAATTACATGTTTGCTTCTAGTTGCATGCAAATAAAATTTCTCGTTGCACCGAGGCAATGTTTTTCCGAAACTTTGATATGAAGTCCCTCCCTCTTCACTCTACACTAGGAAAGTGCAAGCATTATTTTAATTTATTCCCTTTTTAGTTAATTTAATTTGCCACGTTGAAGCAGAAATAAGGTGAATAAAAATACACATTTCTATGTAAAATTGTGTAACCCATAGATTCAGAAAATTTCATGTTAAAAGAATTACATAAGTATAAAATTATCCCGGAGGAGGGGGGCAAATTTTCCACCTATCTCCCGTCCTATCATCATCTAGTGTACTATCCCTATCACCACCCACCGGCTCAGTCCACATAACCACCCACCGCTCCGCCCAAACTCTCCACCGCTCTACCCCCATAACCGCTCCCCGCACCGCCCCCATAACCGCCACTACTCCACCCCCATATCCGCACACCGCACCGCTCTCATTACCGCACGCCAATCCACCCCCTAGCAACACTCCGCACCGCCCCATAACCGTCTATCGCTCCTAGGGACACCCACCGCCCCCCCCACCCCCACCCCCACCACTTCCGCCACTGCGCTGTCGCCTCGGGCGCGTCCTGCGCGGGCGGCGCGCGTGTATTTTTTTATCGCGTTTATCCGGAGCGGTATCAGCGTGGGGAGCAGCGAAATAAAATAATTCCCCCTGCCCCGCGCAGCGCGCTCTCGCGTCGGAATTGCGCAACAAAAACTGCGGCCGCGACCTCTGCCGCGGCGAGCCCCCGATACCAGCGGCGTCTGATTGGAGGTTATCGCCGCAGGGGGCACGGTGATTAATGGAGCGACCACCAGATGGCATCGCGAACGTCCGCTCTCATGTTCTTTGATTTCGACTTCTGTTTTGTTTCTATTCGGTGAGTTATGTGGAATGTCGATGTTATCATTTGATATTTTTTACATGTATTATTCTGCCTTTTTTTTCTCCAACATTTTTGTGATGTTCTGTTCCAAACGATTGATCTCGAAATGTCATGTTTTTGATTATGTCAGATATTCTAATTAATGATATTCTACCAACATTATATTAAAATAAACCTCCTGGTTTTGTTAACTTATATATACATTTCATTGATGGTAAACGATTTCCAGAGTTATATGTTATATTAATTATTCTTTATTTCTCTCTGTTTCTTATTTGATTTCGTGGGGTTAGGAATCACCGTGGCAAACTCTTTTCTCGGAACAGCTTTTCTGAACTTTTAATTCCCGGTTCATTTTTTCGTGTTCTTCAACCACAAAGCTTACTTGCTTATTGAGTTGCAGAAAATGACACCGGTCATCTCGAAAAAGTGTCAGAAATAGCATAATAATTCACAACAATCGCCAGGAACGAATTTGACAAGTCCATAAGCGAGATTGACAAGCTACATGTTCCCGTAACGTATACGTTTATCGGTTTCCTGCGTTTCACCATCTCAGGTTTTAGTCCTGCACAAACGTCCGAGAAAATGGTAATTTGTAGGGCAACCATGGCTCTTTGAAAAGATTGTAACGTTAAAAATTTTCGGCTAACAGATTACGGAACATTACTGAAGAGTATTCCCAAGCAAATTGTCTTCCAAATGGTGTCGAAAAAATTTCTCAGCAAACCACCTTCGGTCTTTTTTACCTTTCATTTGCCGGTAGAAATAATCCCCGAAGAGATTGGTTATGGTAAGTCTTCGCTTACAAAGTTTCGGTTTCTTCCTCTCATCTTTCTCTTACCGTCATGTAATCGAGACAGATCGGGTCACTATCTCGTTCGATCCATTTTCAAATCAGACATTGGAGTGGGAAGCAAGCATTCACCGTTAGTATTGAAACCAAGTCGGTTGGTATCGACCAGAACTGATTTCTTGGAAGATGAGCCTCTACACTTATACGGTCCGCAGATGTAAGAGCGTAAGTAAATCTATACTAATAAAAGTTAATTGAATGGCATGTAGCTAACATCGATACTACAACATTTATTATATCAATAGATAAAAATTGTTTACAGGATTGTTGCAGTGGTCTTCAAAAGTTTGGTAAGATTAATACAAAAACGAATGCGGAAAATAGATAAAATAGCAGTATACGTTGATGCACCACGATCAATAGTTTTTGCCTCTCTCTAATAATATAATAGCAATTTACTGTACAATAAAACGAAAGAAAATTATAATATTTTATTAAAATTTGAACCAGTCATATGAAAAGTAATTATTAACACCGTGGTTTATACAGAGTGGACTAAAAGTCCCGCAACGGCCACATATCTTAGGAAAAATATTTTCGAGCGAAAAAATAAAAAAATACTTACTGAATAATTTTCAAAAATCAATTCAATGATACCAATACCATGATTATCCAACCCCACCCCCTGAGGGAGGGGTGGGGGACAACTTCGAAATGTTAAATGAAAACCCCCATTTTTTCAGATTTGGATTCTCCATAAAAAAGTAAGCAAGCATCTGAATTTTTGTTTTGATTTGCGATCGGGGTATCAGGATAAATCGTATTTTTCCTGTTATAGCGTCATCTGTCAAGAATCGAAAAAAAATTCAGACACAACCTACGTATTTTGGAGCGTCGAATGCGAATCTGTACCAAAAATGGGTGTTTCTAATTAACATTTCAAAGTTGTCTCCCGCCCCACCCCCAAGGAGTGGGGTTGAGGGGTGTCATATTTGATATGATTGAACAGATATTTGAAAATTATTAAATTCCTATTTTTTATTTTTTCGATTGCAAATATTTTTCCAGAGATATTTGACCGTTACGGGACTTTTAGTCCACTCTGAATAAAATATATCTTCTGCCTCTTTCACAAAATAGGATATGAAGAACGCTATATAATACAGCGCGCCAGAAAAGTCTCTTCGTTTCGATCTGAGCCAGCACGCCAACGCCTCAGTTTCCACCTTCAGCTTCGCAATCGAGAGGTTCGGGTTCGATTCCCGGGCCAGCCATTCTGACCGGGGTTTTCGTGGTTTCCCTCGGTCATAAGGCGAATGCTGGGATGGTTCCAAAAGTCCACGACCACCTTTCATCAATATCCTATCACCTTCTATAATAATAGATAGATAGGTAGATAGATAGGTAGATAGATAGGTAGATAGATAGGCAGATAGATAGATAGATAGATAGATAGATAGAGAGGTTGGTAGCACTGATCGTGCCGTGCGAACGCGCTGGATGTGAGGTGCCGCTTCAATCCGGAGATACAAGCGAATTCTGGGCAGGAGCGACCCAAGGTATGTTCTCGCAAATGACTAAAGCTATGCTTAACGCGTGGAAATAAGGGCATGATCCGGGATGATTGCTTAATCACTCAGACAGCACATATTTTCCTTGTCATCCACCTTCTTGTGCCGCCATTGAAGAGCGTGACCTTGAAGCGCCCTTCAAATCGGCAGCGCTGTGCAGGCGTGGGTGGAAACTAGACGCACAACTAGCGCTCCCTAGCAGTGGCTGACCAACAACTGCAACCTCAGCGCCCCCTGGCGTTGCGGCTGCCACACTGGTAGACACTAGCGCCCCAAGGGAGTGGATGACCTACCATCCATGGCGGAAATGGCTGATAGCTCTAAGGTGACCGCGATTCCGCGTGAAGGAAATAGTCGAGAAGAGGACCAAGGGACCTCGAGCCTTTTGGCCAGCCCACTGAACGCCCATGTTAATGAAAATGCCGGGGAGGAATGCCCAGCCATAAGAACCCTCAGTCAACAGACTGACCTTCTTAGAGACATGGGGGAAACAATCTCCGAAATAGGTAAAAGACTTGCGTTCATGCATTCTATCGTTGCCGACGCGCGCAATATCCATAAGCCCGTGAAAGCGGCACTAAATGAGGCCATGGCACTATTCGAAATACTGACGGAGAAGAGCAGTGCTATTATAGAAACGGGATCAGTTCGAGAAATACTGTGCAGCTCGGAGACGCACATAGGCAAGAAAATAGAAGAAACCGTGCCTAAAAAGAAAAATAAGCATGGCCAAAGGAAAAAAAAGTCACCTCGAGAGGACGGCCAGAGAAGGGAACCTTCCGAATCCCGCACAAGGGAAATAGATGAACCCAGTGCACACGGAACAAGCGAAGAAGACGAACATCTCCCTCCCGAAAGCGAGCAAGAAGAAGGCTGGCAAGAAGTCAGAAGGAAACAAAAAAAGAAGAAAAGAGAAAGTAAAAATGACGCCATCAAAGTGGCAGCTAAAGTGGGTACGTCATACGTTGACATCTTTAAAGAAATCAGCGCAAAGATGAAACCCAAAGAGGGTGGGGCTGATTTTAAGATGGTGAGGAAAACTAAGAAAGGCGAATACCTATTCGTCCTTCAAGAACAAGGAAAAACCGAAGAATTCCACCATATATTCAAAGAAACCCTGGAAGGAAAAGCGGATGTAGCGGTCCTAACTAAGCAGTCGACCATCGTCGTTAGAGACGTAATGGAGTTCTCCACCGAAGATGACGTGAGGGAAGCCATCCGAAAAGAAGCAGGAATACCAGATCTGGAGATGGCCTGCTACCTAAGAAAAGGGTACGCCGGCCTACAATCGGCAATAGTCAAATTGCCGCAGAACTTGGCCGCAGCTCTTCTCCAGAAAAAGAAAATAGCGGTAGATATGGTATACTGCAGTATCACTGTGCGGAAGGAGGTGATCAGATGCTACAGGTGTCACGCGTATGGCCATATCGCCAAACGGTGCAGCGGCCCCGACAGGAGAAAGCTCTGCTGGAACTGTGGAGGTGAACATCAAAGAAAAGATTGCACTACGGAGACTGCCTGCCTATCCTGCAAGGACAGCAATGTCAACAACCAACATCGCCCGGGCAGTAAACTTTGCACGTCGTTTCAAAATGCGCTAACTAAGCAAAAGAAACAATGGAGCTAAAATTCCTGCAAATAAACCTAGGGAAAGGCAGGCAGGCACAAGACCTACTCCTGCAAACGGTACAAGAAAAAAGAATCGATATAGCCATAATATCGGAACAATATAGGAAGCCAGTCTCAGGAACATGGTACCAGGATCTATCAGGCAAATCAGCTCTCTACGTCGCCAACCCAGATCTGGAAATTCGAAGGGTGGAAGAAAAGAACAAGGGCTTCGTATGGATCGAAGTAGGGTCCCTTCGAATTTATAGCTGCTACTTCTCACCGAACGACCCCTTTCATACATTCGAAACAGAAGTGCACAACCTAGAAGATGACATTCGTACCGCTACTGGAGAAGTCTTAATAGCCGGGGACTTCAACGCGAAATCTTCGGAGTGGGAGTCATCAAGAAGCGACAGAAGAGGGTCTCTCGTCACAGATATGGTAGCTAGGAGAAACCTCGTGGTGCTGAACAACGGAGGAGTAGCAACCTACGAGAGATACAACTCGAGATCAGTCATAGACCTGACTCTGTCCTCAAGGAAAACTGCGGGACAAATACACGACTGGACGGTTCTGGAAGATGTCTCTCTCAGTGACCATAATTATATAGAGTTCGGCATACAAAATAAAACGCAGAGAATTAAAGCACAGGAAAAGAAGCTGAAACCCTCATGGAACGTGAAAAAACTAGATCAGAAGGCTCTAGAAGAGTTCCTGAAGGAACAAGCGATCCTGGACGAATTAAACTGGACAGAAGGCCCAGGAAACAAACTACTGGGTCTAACGATTAATACAGTCAAGGAGGCGTGCAACCGATCTATGCCAAAGAGATCAAATACCAACCCCACTCGGAAGCCAATGTACTGGTGGACGGACGAAATCTCAGAACTGAGAGAAAAATGTAAAAAAACGAGACGTCAGTACACGCGCTCCAAAGGATCGCAGACATTAAGAGAGGCTCTTCGACAATGCAGACAGGAACTAAAACACGCCATCAACAATAGTAAAAACCTCTGCTGGACGGAGCTACTAAAGGAAATAGACAACGACCCATGGGGCAAACCATACCAAATTGTGACAAAAAAACTAAATTGCAGGCGGAAATCACCCGGATTGGATGATCCTACATGGGTAATCCAAATCATAAAGAATCTGTTTCCATCGCATCAGAAACCATCGATTGAACAATGCCAGCCCTGCAAAATTACAGAAGACCAAATGTTTTCCCCAGAAGAGCTACAGAAAGTATGCAGTACTCTTAAGAACAAAAAGGCCCCAGGACTCGACGGGGTGCACAATGAAATTCTGAAGACAGTGGCAAAAGTCCATCCCCAACTTCTTCTGAAAGCTTATAATAGATGCTTGAAGGAAAACGTTTTCCCGAGTGTATGGAAAAAGCAGAAACTTGCTCTCTTCTTAAAAGGCAGCAAACCACATCACGAGCCCACATCTTACAGACCAATCTGTCTACTAGACACGATGGGAAAGGTATTTGAGGGCCTGATTCTGCAAAGACTACAGACATGGTTAGAGGAAACACACGGTCTGTCGGAAATGCAATATGGCTTCCGAAAATGTAGATCGACAGTTGACGCTATCAAAACAGTTGTAGAAAAGGCAAGAGAAGCCAAAGAGGGAGCAAAAAAAGAATTCTGTGCCCTCGTAACGCTCGACATCAGGAACGCCTTTAACTCGGCCAAATGGGAGGAGATTATCAAGGCTCTGATAGAGAAGAACACCCCAGAGTACCTCATCAGCATGATACGGAGCTACCTAAGCGACCGAAAGACAATTTACGAAGGTGCAGGAGAACCTATGGAAATCGAGATGACCTGTGGTGTCCCTCAAGGTTCAAAACTTGGCCCTGTCTTATGGAATATTATGTACGACAGCCTACTGGGCATAAAACTCCCGCAAAATGTCTCAATAGTAGGCTTCGCAGACGATGCAATAATAGTGGCAACGGCGGAAACATCGGCCCTACTAGAGGTCATCGTAAACGACACCCTGAGAAGAGTGATGAAATGGCTGATGTCCAAAGGGCTGGAAGTGGCAGCCCATAAAACGGAAGCATTGCTTATCACCGAAAGACGTTCCTACTCCAACCCAACATTCCTAATAGGCAAGGAAAAAATACAATGCGGCAAGAGCCTTCGCTCCCTAGGAATGGAAATTGACAGGAATCTAAGTTTTGGACCACACATTAGTGAGACGACGGAAAAAGCCCTAAAAATAGCAGCAACGCTTTCCAGATTGATGCCGAACACCAGGGGCCCCAGCGACAAGACGAGACGAATTTTAATGAGTGTGATGCACTCGAAAATGCTCTATGCAGCACCGATCTGGGCAGAAGCTCTTCAAAACAATAATCTGAGAAGGAAAATGCAGTCTGCCCAGAGGAAAGGAGCTCTACGCATAACATCGGCGTATAGAACTGTATCCGGAAGTGCTGTTCTTCTGCTGGCGAACGTCCCTCCGATTGACCTGCTTGCTCTAGAAAGGAAAGAAGTTTACAACTACTCCCATGAGCAAGAAGGCAACGGAAGGCGAATGAAACAAGATAAGGATAGCGCAATTAAAAAAGCGAAAGAAAACGTGATGTACCGCTGGCAGAAACGTTGGGACAGAGAGGAGACCGGCAGATGGACTCATAGGCTCATCCCGAACATATCCAAATGGATTAGCCGCAAACACGGGTCCATGACATACCACTTAACTCAGGCATTCACAGGGCATGGATGTTTTAAGGCCTACCTTAAAAGATTCGGCAAGACAGAAGACGCGGTATGCTTCTACTGCAGCCATGAAGTGGACGACGCCGAACATACGCTGTTCCATTGCCCGAGATGGGACACGCTAAGGCATCGCATGATATGGGAGGTCGGGTGTAATGTCTCACCAGAAAACATGGTCACACTTATGATCTGTAACAAGGCGAAGTGGACAGCAATAGAGAAATATATCACCGCCATTCTCAAGAAGAAGGAAGAAGACGAAAGAAACCAGTCATAGATGAAACTAAATAACACCTCGAAGTAATACAGCTGGCACCATCCTGAAGTAATGCATAACTGCGGTTCCAGGGTGGATAACGCCAGGAACACAAAGGGTTTGTGGTTTTAGTGGGTAAAAATCTCACACTGTTGGGGAGTGCGGGCTCCTCATCGTCTTTTGAAGATTTCCACAGTTCCCCTCGTTAAAAAAAAAAAAAAAAAAAAAAAAAAAAAAAAAAGATAGATAGATAGATAGATAGATAGATAGATAGATAGATAGATAGATAGATAGATAGATAGATAGATAGATAGATAGATAGATAGATAGATAGATAGATAGATAGATAGATAGATAGATAGATAGATAGATAGATAGATAGATAGATAGATAGATTTATTAAAGTTCGCTTTAAGCTAATGCTCGGTGGCAAACATGATAACAATTAGAATTAGAATTACAAAACAATTTTAACATTTACAATTAGGTTTACTATTAGAATTAGGGCTCGATATCATACTTCCATTTTATTTCTAGCTAACTCTAAATTCAATTCTAGTTTACATAACACTTCACTACTCTACACTACACTGCACTCTCCTTCACTACACTACATAATAATAATAATAATAATAATAATAATAATAATAATAATAATAATAATAATAACAATAATTCACAGCAAGGACACAGTTGCTCGCGTCCGTGGTCTACCACAAGTGTCCCCTGGGTAACGCTAAGTGAGCAACAGTGATTTCGCCACCTACGCGCTTGACCATTGTGGGCGTGCGAATCACTACCAGCTGAGGGGAAAGCGTGCGCCTCTATACTGGTCGGCTCGTCTCCAAATGGCTAACATGCCAAGGGTGGACGTTGGATAAAAAAAAAACAAAAAAAACTTCAGCTTCGCTGCCGTGCGCGGCGCTGGTGTCGCATGCGTGCCGTCACCTTTCCCCCTCCTCCCATCCCTGCTTTTGCACATTCCTTCAGAAGGTCCCAGCGCTGCCCGTTTTTCGTGATACCAACATTAATTATGTTGCTAGCACTCCCACCAGCATGGTAACACTACCGAGAGACTTTTCTGGCGCACTTTTTAAGTAAGTAGTTATTTTTGGAAGCAGAGTAGTTTTCACTGAGAAGTTCGAGTCATAAATCGTCCGTATTCTTGAAGGCTCGTCCTGCCAAGAAATTCTCAGTAGCATTGCACGCAGTCTATACGGGCTCATGAAGTCATTATCGCTCTTTTGCCATTTTTCCACCCCGGAAGAACATATTCCCATGTTTCAGCATGCAACGCGCGCATAGTTGGGTCTAGATATCAGTTTCGTATTTAGGTACAGTATGCAGTACAGTATGGTAAAGTATTACATTATTCTTGGGCGTAGCCACATTTAGAATGCTTCTATCTTTTTTCTTTCCAAGTAAGCACTTGATATTCGCAGAGCGAAACAAAAATATTACTTAAGCTCTCTTTACCACAATTTTTAATTAAGGCTTTCTTTAAAGAGAAGTTGCTCTTTTTTGAAGAAGCATTCTGAGAATACTCTACATTTATTTTAAGCAAAGGGGTGCAGATTCTCAGTTACTTAGCTGCCTAGATATTTAATCTCCGTTAGTCTGTTGACTTTTTAGAAATAAACTAGCATTTGTTTGCCTTTGTTTAGAAGTGGACGTTATTCATGAAGATCAGTTCATTTTAGACCTATGACTATAAATAATAATTCAAATTTCTATCAGCAACCCATTATCTACAGTAGAGTAGAAAGTAGAGGCATCTAGCCATTCTGTTGCTTAGAGAGATAAACGCGAATATTGAAAGAGAAATATTACTACTGTAATTTTAATATAATCTAACAAGAGTTTTTAGAGAATTCGCAGAAACACAGACTATAAATTTTCTTATCCTGTATATTTTAAACACCATTCACACTTGTATATTAATATTTATTATTTACGAATGAGTAATTATAGAGTTTTAGTATTATTTAACAAAAATAATTGTTGATAGCAAATAAAAAATACGTGACTAATAACATTCGCTACGAAGATTTTTCTCTCCAGGAAGGTAGACTGCGCAACATACACAATTTTATTTGTAAATTACGAAAATCACAATAAGAGCATCATATCACGTCACAGTTTTTAAACACATATATACTATAGGTTGCTATTAATGCAAATACATTTAAATTGCACTTGTATGATATGTAAAATCGATAGGCATAAATGTATTTAAAAATATTTGTTCAGTTCATCTACGCTACTTTCATGATGTTCATCTAGATTCACATCTATCACATGGAATACTTATTCATCACGAAGATTACTATTTATCAGCTTAAGATTACTATTAATTCCCTTTTTTCTTATTTCTTATACGTTACGAGATCTAGTTGCACTCTGAGTTTTGTTTAGTTGTATTATTGAGTGGGGTGTGTTAGAATCTATTGCATTTCTAGTGCAGTTAGAATGAGAAAATAATCAACGCTTGTTAGATAGATATAACTAACAGTATTAGAAACAAGATCAGAAAATATTGAAGGCACATATAGTATGTTTTGAAGCTGTTTAAATTCTTCTCTAACGAATGAATTTTCATATTAAATAACATTACCATAATGGTAACATTATAAAACGTTGGGCAGTCAATATGCGTAAAACTAGTGAAGAGGATTATCAAGAGTAATCATTTTAAACATTTTCCAGCATTGACTTCAAATTCAACAGTTTTAAATACTGTACATAATAAATTTTCATGTAGTTACAATTTTTCAGAATTGTGTATTTAAGTAAATGAATTAAAACAAATCAAACAATATTGTGAATAAAACAATAACGTACATTGTGACCTATTCTTGTTCCGAGATAATCTGGACAGTTATTGTATTACAGTTTGTATGCGTAATTAATTAAACTGTAATAATATTTAAATATTCAATATTATTTTTATTAATCCTTTCGTCCGTATGTTCAATACAAATTTTATTTTTTTCATTTTGTTCCTGAGGTGATATGATATTTTACCTTTACGATTATTATTTAATACATTATCGTCGCTGATGTAGACGTCGAATGATGTTTGGGCAGCGGGAGCAGGATAATGAACAGAGTCAAAACGAATATCACGATAAAGAGAAAGCTGGATGCTGAGATACGAGAAAAGAAATTAAATGTGGATTATATCTTTCACTAACCCTTTCACTCATCCAAGCATTGAATTAATTACTTTTTCTATTCTTTAATTATCGCGTGTTTTTGTATATTTTATGTAATAAAAGTGTTTTGCATGCTTTTGGATACCTTCGCTGACAAATATTGCCCCCCTCTCTTTCCCAGTGTCGTGACGCTTACTGGCAAGGCCTTCGCCGTGAGTTGCGAAAGCGGTGGCCGTGGTTCAGCCGCAGAGCCAACGCGAACGGTCGTCCAGGGAAGCGTTGTCGAGAGAAATAATTTATAAATACTCTGCTGTCGCGCGCGCCTCCCTTCCCCTCCACTCTGCTCTACTCCTCCCCACCCCTTCGCACAACGCAGAGCTTCCCAGATAACGGAGCGGCTCAACCCCCTCCCCCTGTCCCTACTCCCCTACCCCTCCCCTTCTTCTGACTCCTTCCCCGCTCCATTTCCCCTCCAGCCTCGGTCCGGCTCGGCCCGGCTCGGCCCGGCTCGGCCCGGCTCGGCCCGGCTCGGCCCGGCTCGGCCCGGCTCGGTCCGACCCACTCCGACCCACTCCGACCCACTCCGACCCACTCCGACCCACTCCGACCCACTCCGACCCACTCCGACCCACTCCGACCCACTCCGACCCACTCCGACCCACTCCGACCCACTCCGACCCACTCTGACCCACTCTGACCCACTCTGACCCACTCTGACCCACTCCAACCCACTCTGACCCACTCCAACCCACTCTGACCCACTCCAACCCACTCTGACCCACTCTGACCCACTCTGACCAGCTCCGATACGCTCCCATCGTTTTCGGCCCTCCCTGCCCGCAACGACATGCCCCACCTCGCCCGCAACGGCCCGTCTTGGCCCGTTCCAGCCCGGAACGCCCCTGCACCGCTACGGCCCGTCCTAGTACTACCCGTTCTTCTCCTACCCCGTCCCTGTGCGGCCCTGCCCCACCCCTTTCTTGTCTCCTTCCATCCTTCTTCCGCCCCATCCCGGCCCGCCCCATTTGCGCGGCCCACCCCGCCACGTTTTTGCCCCCTTCCGCCTCCCTCGCCCCGGCGGCCGCGAGCGACTGGCTTTATCAATACGGGAGTTTTGGGTAAACCCTGGCTTAGTCACGTAGCGCGCCGCCTCTCCGTGCTGGCAGCCCTCGATAGGACTCGCTTCGAGAGATATTTCAGATTTACGGTTTGCGAATTTCATCTACTTTTAGTTTACTAGCTGTTATTTTTCCTTTCGGGGATTTCTTTTCGTGAATATTTTTCGTTTTCTTTGTTATGGACATTGTATTGCTTTGAAGGGCACTTCCAAAGACTTTAATGTCGGAATAATTGATTGTTTTCATTCGTTTTGCAACTTTATCTTGGAATTTGTTGTTTGAAATACAACAAAAAGTGTCTATTATTTTGGCACAATGATACGAACAATTTTGTTTAACAGAGCTTTCGAGCTTACTCGTGAAATTCAAGCGACAATAGTGTTGTCCTGTGGAAATATATTTTCCTTTCATATAAAGTTTGAGCTTTGAATTAAACTCAAAAGAATAATATTCGAATTTATCAATTTAGCGACAAGAAAATAATTATTCAGGATTCTTTCTATTTTTTATGTCGTATTTCATGTAGTAATGCTTTATAACCTACAATATCTATAACATACTCTTACTTAACTAGTATTTTCTGGAGAGGTGGATAAGGGAAGAACTTACGTCACTGCTTTGCGACTGGCCGGGAGATCGTAAGGTTAGAATTCAGATGGTGGCGTATTTTCGACATCGGCTTGGTGGTTAGGTGGAATTCAGTCGCTGTCTGGAGAATACTTCTATCGATCGGTGGTTTTCTGTGATTTTTCCGATCAATGCCGGACAAAACTCAGAGCAGTGCCTTAGCACATGCCGCGCGTGATCTTTCCTTACACACACACTTTCACTAAAATGTACTACACTACCACACTCCGGGAGACGAGTTGGGAACTTAGACTTTGTCCCAACTGTGCGATGGGAACAGGTGAAGATATCTTGAAGGGGAAATCCATTTGGGGACGTGTATATCAATTTTAGTGGGGGTTAAAAACCGCTATAATCATGCATTACATTTACGGAACTAATGATCAAGATAGTTTCCGGAAATTCAAAATAACCAATAAATCAGTCAACAAATTACAAGAATTTATTTTCAAATTTGTATTATTCTGAGACGGATTTTTGGTAAGAATAAATGCACTGTCCAAGTGCAATAAAACGCACTAGAAGTCACATATTATTTTCTGCAATTTTTAGAAATTAAAAACATTACATAATTTTCACGGCCACAAACGTTTTCAACTCACTCTTTCTTTTGGCACCAAGAAATTTGTGAAATATATTTACTATTTTCTGTCGCTTTTTCATCAACGTAAATATCCAATCATGCCATCTTCGAAAACATTACTTGATGTGGCTTTAATGTAATGAGGCGATGTCTCCAACTGAAAATACTCAATGGCTTAGCCATCATCGAAAGCTGCTTTTTTAATAAATAATATTGTTGGCAATGACGCCGGATATAATTATTTCATTAGAAATGCCAACGATAACTCACCACAATACCTATATCCTACTGAAAAGTCCAATACTCGGACCGTATTCACTGAGATAGAATAACATAACCTTTTTTCATCTCTCCCTACCACTCTCTCACTGCGCTCAAATCCAGACCAGGCGAATCGGAAAGAAAGACCGGGTCCGGTGAATCGCATCCCGCGCTTGCCTCGGCGACGCACCGCGCTTAGCGTAATTGGGCGGACGGCCGCGCCTTATAGCAGATTTTGCATCGGAAACGCGCGTTAGCCAGCGATAATTACACTGGCTCCGCGTCGCCATGACGCCATAGCCGGCGGGCTTTGATATTTTAAGCGTGCGGCCGCCAGGAATCGAGTTTTAATCGGCGAATTGGCTCGCGAGTCGGACCGGGTCGCCGCCGCCGGGTGTGATTTGATCACTCTTTGTACAGCGGCCAATGAGGGAGGGGGTGATCGGCGAGGTGTGGCGCTATGGAGGGCGACTGGGTCGAGGGGCGGTGAAAGGGAAACTGCAGACAGGAGAGCAGGGCCACGTCGGCTGGGCATGAGAGGCCTTTTGCCTTTTTGCCTGTGGACGTGATGTGTGTGATTTCTGTGAATCAGATACTGGTCTTTGCACGCTTGTAGCTTCGTTTAAATGCTGTTTAAAAGAATACGATAATACGAACTTGATGTGCTAAAACTTTTCTCAACTACTTCTTTGATCGAGAAAGTAAAAATGACGTTTCTTTATCACTCTAGTTCCTTTTTATAAATGGCTGTAAACATTTATAAAGCTTAGAATCGAAATATAACAGGCCTGTCGAGCGAGAACTGGATAAGCAGCGCCTTTAACGAAAGGGCAAGCTAGTGACCTCCAGAAGAGTTTGACGAACGCATCATGTCATATCGTCGACCCGATGACAAGTTCCCAGTGAGGGGAAGGTGCGAAATGGCCGCAAAGGCAAAATGCAAAATGTTTAATAATTATTTACGTATGAACAAACATAAAAATTTCATTAGTTTTTCAACAATTGTTCAACTTTAAACAAATTATCCTATTTGGAAGACAAAAATGCAAATCATTATTTCCGATATAAATTTAATAATTTTTGTTAATTGTCTTTGAGCGTGATATGAAATGCCTGGAAGTCAAATAAACCTCATTCCACATTAAAATAATATTTCAAGGTATATGAGTATGCATGATCGATGTGGTATATACTCTTTTTCATTCCCTCTAATATTGAAAAAAGATAAGAACTTTCCTTCGTATCTCATGTTATTAATTTATGTTTACGAAATCATATAAAATCTGCCATCGCACACCAAAGAACGTTATGTTATTCCACTCCCTTATAATGTTTTAATAGCTCTACAGTGCTGTATTAAATTATGACGCTAATATTGTAAGCTTCTTATGTAAATAGTAAAGTTTAATGTTGTCTAAATCCTAATGTTTCGGAAAAATATATGAATGTTAATGCAATGTAAATATTTCGCCTAAAATATTTTAATAAAATACAGTGTTATTGTCGATTCATCTTTGGTTTTATTATAAGTTTTGTGATTATTACAATAACGTACATATCCACACAGTTTGACTAGTAAGAATATCAGCCAGCGAAGTTACTTTACTCTACAAACTTCGATCAAGCAAAACTAATGAACATTTTATTGTGTATTTATTTTTATACATGGATTAACACTTTGTTGATGTAAATACCTGACTCTTTCTAATGATATTTGAATACATTCATATCAATAAAGTTTCCTCAAACCTTCTGTGCTCTATTCGTTGTGTCCAAGATGTTAATTTGGGAAATAAAACGAACTTTGAAACTATTGGTATAGCTCTACATTTCCTATAGAAACTGAAAAGAAAGAGTGTTTATTCAGGAAAGTAATTCTTATGACACGTATATATTGAATGTTTTATATTGAAATACGGTGAATAAACTCCCTAGAGAAACACGAAATACTTCCATGGTAATTTGTTATTTTTTGAAAATTCTGTCACGTCGTCTGTACAGTACAGTATTTGTTTTGAACTTTTGTTTATATTATTCTGTAAATTTTTGATGTGAAAAACTTTCTAAGTTGCAAACTAAGCTGCAAACTGCTTTCTCTGAAAAGTGCGTGTTTGGCTATTTGCACCCGGGTATGTTGATATTTACTTTCGCCCGTCGGAAGGAACTGTAAATAAATTAAGGGGAGCATAAATTAGATTGATAAAAATAGTGCTATTATCCACGTACACGCAACATTAAATCATGTTAGCAAGTTTGAACACCAGATTTTTGAGTAAATGATTTTCACATTGTGAGAATTTTATATTAAAGAGAAAACACGCAAGTCCTCGAACAGTTTGATTCAATGTTCTACCATATTTGCTTTCCCGAAACAAAAAAATGTATTGTAGAAAGGAATGATGTAAAAGAGGTTGCTGTGGTTACTGCACCGTGCGTCAATTGCTCTCGAGGCACAGTAGAGGTCACGTGACACCACAAGGCCCTTCACACGATGTCAGCTTCGGTTCTTCACGCAGGGAACGAGAGACGAGACGGCACACGAAACCTCGTAATCACGACGAGAGCTGCCAACAAACAAGATGCGCCCCCGGCTCCCTCTTGCACCGCCCCCTCCGCCCACGCCTCGCCCCACCGCCCTGCCCTCGTCACCGCCGTCACTGGGCCCTCTCTTTCCGTCCCCGCCACGCCGTCGGCATCGTCTACATCGCTTGCATCGCCTTCATCACTTCCATCGCCTACATCTCTTCTATTCCCTTCATAACTTCTAACGCCTTCATCACTTCCATCGTCTACATCGCTTCCATCGCCTTCTTCACTTCCATTGCCTTCATCTTCTCCATCTTCTTCATAACTTGCAACGCCTTCATCACTTCCATCGCCTTCATCACTTCCATTGCCTACTTTTCTTCCATCGCCCTCAACTCTACCATCATGTCCATACCTGATATTGAATTCATCTCGTCCATCACCCCACCACTTCCATCTCCGCCACCACCACTTCCACCGCCTCCACGACGTCCATCGCCTCCCGCTCTTCCATCGCCCCCCTCGCCGCTCGCGCCTGCTCCTCGTCGAGCGCTTGGCTTTGAAGCGAAAGAAAGGGCCACCACCGCCCTCCGCCCGCCCTTCTTCTTCCCTTCCCCTCCCTTCCCTTCCCTCCGGGGCCTTTTCCGCGGCGCGACCGCGCTTCCCTTTGTTGATGACGCGATCGCGGCGCGCATGGCGGCGGCGCCGGTAACCTCGCGGCCGCCTTCGACAATGACTCGCCGCCCTCGCTTGTTTTCGCGCCGGGCGCCGCGCCGGAGAGCTTGCGAGGGGAGTGACGAACGGAGAGGGTGCGAGGGGGAGGGACGCGCGGCTCTTTGCTTGCGCACGAGCGTCGCAGGCGAGAAGGGCTCCGCGATGCCGCAATTGTAGATTTGGGGGGGGGGATTTTTTTAGAGGAGATTCACAACAGGAGTGACGATGATGATCGTGCACAGTAGTGAGGAAAATATTTGCAAACCTAGTGCAATTTTTGTTAAGAAAATTTAAGCGTTTAGGTTCATAAGGATTTAATTGCCAAGAACTAAGTTCTAGCAAACGAGATAAAAGGAGGAGATAACAGTGTTGGAGGTTAACCCAGCATTATCTCTAGGAATTGTTGCAAACTAATATGGATTCCTCTGGCCTTTAGACCATTTGACAAATGATTGCTCTGGGCTCATAGAGAAATTTAAAATTATCGGCTCAAAAATCATGGTATTGTCAATTCGACTCTTATTAATCTAAACGATTCAATAGCTTCTGATTTTCAGTAACTGACTTATCGCAAACAATAAACATGGCTAACTGACTAGAAGCAATTACGGTTTGAGTGTGGATCAGAGCCAGCACTGTCGCGGACTCTGCCGCAACTCTTACTTAGAGACCCTACGGCCCCGAGTTGTGCGGATTTTCGACCGAAGATAAACGGCTAGGTCGACTTCAGCAGCTGACTGGAGAAGAATTCTTGCGGCCGGCTGCTCTGATCGTTTCTCCGATCTGTACCTTGCAAGTGTCGTAGCAGTACTTTTAACAACTGGGTCACGGACAGCGCGTGAGTTACCTTTTCATCTTCCTTGTCGTCGCCTTCCCCTTATTTACACGCACGGTGCGTGCACTACCCAAACATGACGGAAGATCAGTCTTGAGCTTAGAGCGTGTGCCAGCTGCGGCGGTGCCCCGCTAAAGAGAAGTACGCGAAAAAGAAATATCCAACGTGAAGGGTGGCGGCGGATCTCGCCATCCATCGGGAAAGCAACGCCGCTACATCACTCGAAAAACATTCACTACTCTAAAGGGACAAATAATAGCAGTTGACATTCTCTTAAACAGTCAATTCAGAATCAATTATTCTCATTGTTTTTGACCCTCCATTTAGAGTCTCTTGTTAGTATTCTTTTCAAAAATTTTTGTCGTCCAAATAAATGACGTTAACGTTAAAGTTACGCAGCGTAATAGTTACGTAACGCCAAACGTTAACGTAATGTGGCCATCTTTAAATAGGTTTGTAATGAATATTAGAATAGACATGAAACCTTTAAAAAAATACTCAATAAATTATTTACTTCACGTGAAACATTATGGACCTTACCTCTGTGATGAGACATACCATTTTCTTGTATTCACAGCAGAGTAGTGCTGTACGGACGGTGAAAGGAATCTCGACTCTGTAGAATGAGAGCTAGTGGGTGAACTCCGCATTGAGGTAGAAGTGCAAGCAACACAACACGTCACGGCAACAGCAATCGAGGCATTGTGGCCGAGAGATGGATTCTGCCTGCAACGCCTGCAAAGCAGACAGAGATTCAAAGTCTCTGGTAAAGTCAAACGAGGCGTAAAATCCCACAAAGCTCTTTGAGGATGCGAGTCGCGTCAGACGTGATGATAAAGGAGGGGGATGAAGATGGACGTCACCACATATACATTTGGCGTGAGTAATGAAAGCTATGTGATGGGTTTCGCCTCTGTGCTTGTCAAAAAAAAAAAAAACGGAGTTCGCTAATCTCTCACCTTTTTTGAGAATGATAGGGAAAGGGAATGTTTCTCAGAGTGAAAGCGAGAGATTCTTCGACGGCTCCCCTGTGTTTTTATGGATTCTTGTTGACGAACTCTCTACAATATTCAAGGAAAATGTATCTAAGAAACTATAGATATGCAGTTACTTTTGCAATAAATAACAACGAAATGCAATCTTTAAATCTGAAGTAAATGTTCAAACAAATATTTGCCTGCATCATTCTCCTTTAATAACGAATTTATTAAGATGATCATTATGAAAAAAATGTTATTTTTTAAATTGCAAAAGCACATAATGATGAATTTTTTCCATGTTCATAACAATGTCATTTCAAAAACACGTTGCATTGATTGACATACAGTCGAGTAGAAAACCTATTCTAAGGAATTATCAAAATCAGTATTAATAAACTTATACAAGATCATCCTTGAGGGGTGATAAAATAGAGGCCAAAACTGCATTATGTCAGAAAGAAAGAGGAGCAAATAAAGAATTAATTTTGAACCAAAAGCAGAAGACAATATTTGAATATGTTCATCATTTTCATATGCCTAAGAAATTTCTTTCCATATGAAACGTTTTCTCCCATCAAATATGTGATAAGTTAGTGCAGTTGTACTGTTTCACAGATTGATGAACATGAGCTAACTTGCATGTAGTCATAATTAACGTTAAAATTAATAAGCAAAAAGGCAAGAATGAGGATTTCTTAAGGATTCTCTTAGCAGCAAGTGCCTGAGAACTATCTTATCTGTTCAATTCAGATGTTTTTAATTTGCAAACGTATCAGAGGTATCCAAAACATTAAATGCCTCTTTTCAATGCGAAGAGTTTCAACTCAATGCCTCAGCTACCTTAGCTCGCTGAGAGATGGACGATAATTCTAATATTTCTTCCAAAACTCAATATAGAATATTTGTGGTTCTAATAATACTATCTAGTGTCACCCAGGGTGTTCATTTTGATGTAGAAGTATTAGACTGCTTGCCACTCAGTTGTTTGCCATCAATTGGTCACCTGAAATAATCGGGGACCCTCCTGACGGGAGAAAACATCAATGAGTCCCATTGAGTTTGAACTTACAGAAAACCACAAAAGTTCTGCAGGGATAGTAGAAGAGGACAAAAAATGAAAGGGATTTAACTTGCGTATATTGGCGAGAAAGAGATCACCTGCCAGAAGGTTCGCTTTCAAAATTGCATTGGCGTAGGACTTCTTTGCGGGCATCCCCCGGCTCCTTCTCTCTCTGTTTCTGTCTGTGTCCGTTGCGGATGGGCTACCTGCCCGCCGCTCGCGCGTCCTTTGTTCCCGCTGCCGGGGGCGGCGGTCGGTGGTTTCGGCGGCGGCGCCTCATCTGCACGCTCGGTGGCGCGTGACGCGGCGGGGCGGGACGGGGAGGGGCGGGGAGGGGCGGGGCGGGCGCGGAGGCGGGGCAAGGGTAGGCGTGAGTCGAGAACACGTCGGACGCGAGGTGTATAAGGACGGGGGGAATATGTGGCGTGGCGGGGTCTGGGTAGGTCGAGTACTGAGCCGCGCAGTGGCGGGTAGAGGAGAGGGGCAGGGAAAGTGCTAGGCTAGGCAAGTGCTGAGCCCAACAGTAGGATGCTGGGGGCGGCATGAGGAGAGGATAGGACGGGGGAGAGAGGCGGCGAGTGGCCTAGGCGAGAGCCGGGGTAGGCCACGGTGTGAGCCAATAAGAACCTATGGGGGGGGGGCGGGAGTAGAGCGAGAGTGGAGTAGTGGTGATTGATTGATTGAACGATTGATTGTTATTTCGGGAGCGACAACTGCTGCCATTGTTCCCGTAAGTGTAGTACATGTTTTTGTTCCTCGGAATGCGGCGTTGATCTTCCCACGCAGGATGGCGAGATCCGGCGCCGACGTACCGTCGTCTAGCGGGGTTTCCCCAACCAGGTATCTCTCAGCGGGGCACCGCCCCAGCCGGGACAAGCTCTAAGCATGGAAGCGGTGGGCGAGTGGGACGAGGTGGGGCGAGTTGACGGGGGTGGGGCGAAATCGCGGCGGACGCACGGGTTGGTTCCATGGCGGTTGCAGAGCGTGTAAGAGCACTGAGGAGCGTAAGGGAAACGGAGAGAAGGGAGAGGTGAAGAAGACGGAGAGAGGGACGGATGGGCCTAGTGTGGAAGAGAAGGGCTGCGGAGCTGGGATGGGCGGGTCGAGAGCGTGGCGAGGACGCAGAGGGTGGGCCGTCTGGAGCGGGGGCCGGAGAGTTTGCGGGGCGGGGTAGTTCGAGGGCGCTGCGGTTTGGTCTTGGGCGATGGTGCGCCGCGGCCGGAGGGAGGTCTTCTAATTCGCGCTCGCGGTGGAGAAACTCAACTGAAGTTTCAGAGAAACAGAACGACTCTCGTGTCTTTCTGCCTAACGCTTAACTTGGACTTCAAACTGTGTTAGAGAAATTCGGGTTGATAATCACGAGTTTGATTGCAATGTGTTCGGTGCGTATCTATATCCCCCAATATCGAAGGTTTTTGTGAGTGAAAGCACGTTCAAATTTGCAACAGCGTAGCTGTCAAGAACAGGACAGCGAGAAGTAGATAAAATCAGAACTGTCTGGCATATTTTCGAGTAAACCCATATTTAATGTAAGAGATAGTATTACGTAGTCGACGAAACCCTTTTATTGTGTTCCGTGTGCAAATATCAATTTCACTGATACTCACTGATACTAAGTTTAAGAAAATGGCCATAAATATTGATTTTATTGGTCAATATGGAATTTTACATTTCAAAAAATACAGTGGATGAGGCATAACAACTGTTGTAAATATAACATGAAAAAGGTGGCACGGTTTTGATCGCATTGATGGAATAGTATTGCATTTGAAGTACGTGAACACATGACTAGATGGCAATAAGTTCTGCAAATACATCTATCGTGCACAGGGCAGAATGGTTGATTTACTTCTTTATTTTTGCTTCCAGTTGCATCAACTATTTTGCTTATTATTTCTGTAAGTTTAGTGCATATTATTAACCGAGAGAGGCCGGTATTCTCCCTCGAATAGAACGTGACATCTGCCGAAATACACGACTTGCGCTGATCTGCGGCGGCGATGGTGTGACGGTTAGCGTACCGGACTGTTATACCCAAGCTCGCGGGTTCAAACCCGGTCGAAGCCGTGGATTTTTAGGGCGACAAAATCCTTCGTACGCCTTCCTTCGGAGGGGAAGTAAAGCCGGCTGTTCCATGTTCGTAGATTTACTTGCATGTAAAAGATCCTCAAGCCTAAATGACACCTCTGAGCTAAATTCAAATCGCCTGTTTCTCGACCAAGAAATACCTACTTTCTCTGCTAGTTGATGAAAGGAGCGTAGGGAAATTTGCGTGGTCAGACGGAAGAGCGGGCCTGATGGCCCGAGTCTCGCCACGTAAAATAAGGCAAATTCAATTCAATTCAATTCAATTTACCTCCTCCAGTTGTCTCTGCCAACGCCTCCACTGGGCGCAGCTCGAAGGTCCTGACAGGTCTCCCGACGTGTGCAGCAGTGTAGTGCATGGAAGTGGAAGTGTGTAAGTTAAAGGGAGGAGGCAAGGGAAAGAAAATATATTTTTATCCATTTTGTGGGTCGATACCACCGTATTCACTCGAACACTTGTGGTATCTTACGATCAAGACTCGAATATTATCTATTCTGGGCTTAGAAGACTTTTGCTTGAGCTGTATTCACTCAAATTTGTGAACATACCTTTTTGAAAAGTTCATCGAATTCGTCGAACGAAATGTACTGGTTTCATTAGATGTACGGCTGCAAAATGAATATAGGCCGACTCAAATTAGAGTTACGATCGTTGTCAATAATAATGATTTTGAATTTAGAGCTCTAACCTTACCAAAGGGGTTGGATGAGATATTTAGCTAAAACGTCATTCGGTAGTAGTGCAAAACAGATATTGACTATACTTTATGTTACCCAAAACTAAATTTAAGTTATTTTCAGAATATTTTGCTCTGATAACATTACAAAGACGCTCATTCATCGCAAAAATGGATTTTTAAATAGCTGTATTGTCAAGCGCAATGTTAAAAAAAAGAATAAAGGATAATTTGAATACATGTGCAACAATAGGACATTCTGATAATGGATTATACGTCGTAACAATAATTAAAATTGTGATGATTGAGATTCATAATTCTGCTGTCAGTTGCAGTGAAACCTTAATAATGTCTCAAGAGTAAAAAGTGAACAAAATATATTAGCTTTTGTCGATTGTTTCTCTATCAGTTACTAGATCAGGAGTTTGTAGTTCAGGTTCCAGTTTCGGGAAACTTTTAACATTCCCGCAAGAGCTTGGTAACCAGTAAATTCTCCATCAGACTAAATTTATGATTTCCGAGCAATTCTTGTGGGATGGTAGAGCGGTGGACCAAACAGTGAGTCTCACACTTCGTCTGATCCTTCCCCATCTAGTTTACACTGCAATACTTACACTGTAATACTACTCGAAGATCTTATTTACACACATGAGGTATGTATTACCCAAGATAGCGGAAGCAAATGTTACGAATGTACTCAATCCAATGTTCCCTCAACAGCATATGTACATATGAAGTCCCCGCGATAGTTTGTACGGCCAACAACAGTTGCCGGCAGTAGCTGTTTTGCCGCTCAGCACACGTTGCTGTCTGTTGGTCTTTATCGTCAAGTACTTTATGTAATAACACTTAAATTTCAAACACAAAGCAAATATGTAGATGGCGAAACTATACATCCAGAATCAATCGGTAAATATTATCTTCTCAGCTCCCGCAGATATCTTGATACTTATTTTAAAATCACCGATCAACTTTTTGAATTACTAGCTTCCCCAAGGTTTTGCCAAACTTATAATTTCATATTAATATTAACCGGTCTACATTCCAGCGTCAATACTCTCGCGAACTCAACACAGTCTCTTTGAACAACCTTGCGTGCATGGTAACCGACGCTCCATCCTTCAGTTCATAAAACTCGTTCAAAATGTATATTTCCATTTCATAACAAGAAAAATCCTAAAAAATATTGTTACTCTCTTTTACTCATGCAATTTAGTATTTTATAATGTATTGTGTTTTTTGAATTTCTGCTCAAAACATTGCTGTGGCAATGGACTGACATAAGAGTGGCAATATAAAAATGTAAAATTCCGCAAAACGATCCCGCTGTTCTGGAGAGATACAATCGTAAGCTGTTTAAACTTCTTCTGCAGTTCTGGGAAGATGAAACCCCAGCTGTTCTTCAAAGATGATACCCTGTTCGGCAAAAGTGAAACTCTACGCTGTTCTAGGAAGATCAAATTGCAAGGTATCGTGGAAATGTGATATCTCAAATCCGAATTTCTTTTTGCCGTGGCCGAACAGACACCTTTAAAGTTGCCGCCAGATGACGGTACCAATACCGCCCAAGAGAGTGCGCTGTCCGACAGCGCGGCAGCACCGTCACGCTCGGGCAGACATCGGCGCGCGAGAACTCACCCGTATCACCGGGTTGGCCAGCGGACCTTCGCCTCGAGCGGGCTATAAAAGAGCCGCTCGGGCAAGCAGGAGTCAGTCGATAAGCGAGCGCCAGCGAGAATATAGTGAGTGACATTGTGATAAAGTGATACGTCGAAGTGCTAACGGATTCTGGACTGCCCCACGGTTAATTGGTGAACAAGCGACGTGCACGGACTCTCCTCAGGAATTTTGGTTGAACTTGGCTATTGTTATTGGATTTTGCTTTTTTGGATTTTGGAATAAAACACGTTTTAAGAAACCGTGTTATTCTTTGTTGTTTCTGGTCACAACAAATTGGCGACGAGGAAAAGTAAAATGGAGGCCGGCGACCCGATAGTGCAAATGTTAGCACTCATGCAGCAGCAGATGCAGTTGCAACAGGAGGCGTTTGCGCAGCAGCAACGGCAACAAGCTGAGGCGCAGCGGCAGCAAGCAGAGGCGCATGCGCAGCAGCTGGCGATTCTATTGGAGGCAATCAATAGACGCCCCCCGCCTCAATTCCACTGTTTCCAGCCCGACTCCGAGGAGTGGTCGGAGTACTGGGAGAGGTTCGAACAGCATTTATTATGTCACCAGGTAGGAGACGCAAAAACAAAAAAAGCGTTTTTCCTAAGCTGCGTAGGAAGCAAAGTGACTAGTTTATTAGGAAAACTACTCCCAGAAAAAGACTCAGCAGAGTGGAGTTGGGAAGAGATTAAACACAAATTAGACGCATACTTTAACAAAACGCCACATGTACTGGCGGCCAGGTATAAGTTCTTCCAGTGCAGGAAAAGTGAAGGACAGACGCACAGTGAGTGGATTACAGAGTTAGCTGGCCTGGCACGGCAGTGTCAATTCAGATGCCCGCCATCAGAGGGAGAGACATCATACGCCGAAACACTGATCAGGGATATGGTAGTCTTGCACACGCCGGAAGACAAAATTAGGTTTTTAGCTTTGCAGAACGGAGATCCTTCATTAGAATAAGTAAAAACCTTGTGCAAGACTTACGAGACCACGCGTGAGACGGCCCGCCAAATCACGGCCGGATCATGCGTGTGTAATGTTAGCACTAAAGATTCAGTGAGAGACAGTAGCTCGGACAGTGTCAACAGTTTAAGTAGTAGTGTCAGCATGAGAGCTGTGCGAGAGAGAAGAGGCAAAGTGAGAAAAGATAGGCAGAATAACCAGATAGGGGCAAGGTCGGCAAAGTGGGGCAACAATTCAAAGGAAAGAAAAAGTACGAACATTTTCGAGAGAAAGAAATCTTGTAGAGGTTGCGGAAAGTATCACAATAGAGCCGAGTGCAGGTTCAGGGAAGCACAATGCTTCTACTGCAAGAGAGTGGGTCACATCCAAGAAGTTTGTGAACAAAAACGACAGGCGGCGCGAAGCGCAAGACACGAAGAAGAGATGGAGGTAGCCATGGTTAGTGAGGTCATTAGTGGAGAAGGGCAGAAAAAGTTAACGGTGCGAGTTAAGTTAGGCAGTCAACCAGTAGACTTCCTATTAGATACGGGAGCACCGGTCACGCTAATCAACCTAAACACGTACCACCGATTAGGGTCTCCCAGTTACACAAAAGTGCAAAAAAGATTGACCAGTTTCGGGAAGACGCCCATTAAGGTGCTAGGAAGCGTGCGCGTGCAAGCATCATACAAGAGCAAGCAGGCAGTCATAGAAATATTAGTGGTCGACCGGTATGACGTGACGAATATCCTGGGGCTGGACTCATTCGATAAACTGGGGTTCGGAGTTATAGACGAGATAAATCAAGTATCAGACCAGGATGAAGTTCAGGTCATCAAGGATTTGGTTTGTGAGTTCGCGGAGGTGTTTTCGCCCGGGCTGGGAGAGTGCAAGAACTTCCAGGCAAAGATCCAGCTTAAGGAGGGCCATAGACCACGGTTTTACAAAGCGAGACCGGTGCCGTGGGCACTTAGGGACAAAGTGAAAGAAGAACTGACACGGCTGCAGAAAGAAGGGGTGATTACGCCGGTAACAGTGAGTCAGTGGGCCACGCCTTTAGTTCTGGTGAAAAAATCGAACGGGAAGATCAGGTTGTGTGGCGACTTCAAAAGCACTGTGAATCAACAAGTGGAAGTTGAGCAATATCCGATACCCAAACCAGAAGACCTTTTCTACAAACTGTCAGGCGGACAACAGTTTTCCAAAATAGACCTCAGAGATGCTTACCTGCAAATACCTTTGGATCCCGCGGCCAAGGAAGTATTGGTAATCAACACACCGCTCGGTCTGTTTAGCTACAATAGATTGCCTTTTGGGGTAAACTCAGCGGCAGCAATCTTCCAGCGCTGCCTGGAGCAAATTACCTCGACCCTGGATGGTTGCTGCAATTATCTGGATGATATCATCGTCACGGGACGCAGTTTAGAAGACCATAAGCACAACCTGAGAAAGTTGTTCACAGTTTTGCGAGACAATGGGTTTAAGGTTAACCAAGAGAAATGTGAGTTCTTTAAAGAAAGAGTAGTTTTTCTGGGACACGTGTTAGACCGCACGGGGATAGCCCCAACCCAGCAGCACGTGCAAGCTATTATTCAGATGCCCCCGCCAACAGATCTAAAACAACTGCAAGCGCTTTTAGGCAAAGTGAACTACTATAATAAATTCATTAGAAACTTTTCGTCGATAGCAGCTCCTTTAAACCAACTGAGAAAGAAGGGGGTCAAATTTGTATGGTCAGAGGAATGCAACAAAGCTTGGAACAGTTTAAAAAAAGAATTACTGCGCACAGTAAGACTAAACCATTTTGTCCCAGGAAGGATCACAACTGTGGCGGCAGATGCCTCAGATTACGGTCTAGGGGCGGTGTTATCCCAAAAAGATGAAAAAGGGGTCGAGAGACCGATCGCCTTTATGTCAAAAACTCTAAACAAACACCAGAGAAACTACTCGCAGATCGAGAAGGAAGCATTGGCGATCATCTTTGCGGTGAGAAAATTCAACGATTTCCTTTACGGGACCAAATTTCACATCATCACTGACCACAAACCGTTGGTGCAACTCTTTCACCCAGGGAAGAAGATCCCGGATTGCACAGCCAAGAAGCTGCAGAGGTGGGCTTTGTTTCTAGCAGATTACGACTACCAGATTCATTATAGGAGCACGTCGCAACACGCGAACGCGGACGCGTTGTCTAGACTACCCGCCGGCCCAGACCCAGATTTCGACGCGTCTGAGGAAGAATGTTTCCAGTTGGACCTGGAGGAGCTGGGAAATCTAGCGGATTTCCCGTTAGAGGCAAGAACTATAGCGAGGGAGACGGACAAAGACCCGGAACTAAACCAGGTACGGCGCTTCATCAGAGAAGGTTGGCCAACAAGAAGATTAAGAAGCAACGCCGGGTGGTTTAACAAGCAAGACAGATTGTCGTGTAAAGCTGGAGTACTATTGTTAGAGGGCGAAGAGTTTACAAAGGTAATCATACCCAAGAGCCTCAGACAGACGGTGCTTAAATTGCTGCATCAAGGGCACTGGGGGGTAGTACGTACGAAGCAGCTGGCGCGACGGCACTGTACGTGGGCAGGTATGAACAACGACATTGAACAAATGCTAAGAAGATGCGAGGCTTGCCAGCTTAACCAAAGCGCCCCCCCAAAGACTTGACACCTTGGCCGGAACCGGCGGAACCGTGGGAAAGGGTCCACGTAGACTTCGCCGGCCCCTTTTGGGGGTCCATGTGGTTAGTGGTAGTGGACGCGAAGTCCAACTACCCCTATGTGGTTGAGATGGGAAGCACCACCTCTACACAGACCATAGAGATGCTGGAGAGGATTTTTGTTACAGAGGGTCTACCTGTGGTATTGGTTTCAGACAATGGTCCGCAGTTTTCGTCCCAAGAGTTCGCAAGATTTTGTGCGAGCAACGGCATCCAGCACATCTGTGCTCCGCCTTTCTACCCACAGTCGAATGGAGAGGCGGAGAGGTTCGTCCGAACCTTCAAAACTGCTATGGGGAAAGCGCGGGCAGCGGGGACACCAAAGTCCCGAGCACTCTTAAGGGTCCTGGCAACATACAGGGTCCTGCCAGGCTCAACGGGCAGAAGCCCAGCTGAAGTGCTCCACGGCAGGCAGCCCCGGACCCTGCTATCACTGCTGAGCCCTCGCGACCCACATAGAGCTGGAGGTATTAGCCCAAAATACAAGGTAGGTGACAAGGTATATATACAGTCACTTAAAAAAGAGCCAGCATGGGTGCCCGGGGTAATACAAGAGATTCGAGGTAGCAGGGTTTATGCGGTACGAACCTTAGAAAGACTGGTCACACGCCACCAGGGGCAGATCAGACCTAGAACTAACGAGAGTCAAGTAGACAACAGGCCATGGATATCATCCGAGGAATTTCGCAGGAAAGTGATGAGAGAAATAATTTATTCCCCACAGGAGCGCACGACCGTAGGAGCACCAGCAGTTGCAGCGGACACACGGGAGGAAGCAGCCACCAGCAGCAGCAGAGAATCCGCCTGTTCGACCAGGACGGAACTCCGGCCCAGGAGGGCTACCCGTTCAGTGCGTTTTGCGCCATACGCAACGCATTTGGGCGCGGAGGGTGCCGTGGCCGAACAGACACCTTTAAAGTTGCCGCCAGATGACGGTACCAATACCGCCCAAGAGAGTGCGCTGTCCGACAGCGCGGCAGCACCGTCACGCTCGGGCAGACATCGGCGCGCGAGAACTCACCCGTATCACCGGGTTGGCCAGCGGACCTTCGCCTCGAGCGGGCTATAAAAGAGCCGCTCGGGCAAGCAGGAGTCAGTCGATAAGCGAGCGCCAGCGAGAATATAGTGAGTGACATTGTGATAAAGTGATACGTCGAAGTGCTAACGGATTCTGGACTGCCCCACGGTTAATTGGTGAACAAGCGACGTGCACGGACTCTCCTCAGGAATTTTGGTTGAACTTGGCTATTGTTATTGGATTTTGCTTTTTTGGATTTTGGAATAAAACACGTTTTAAGAAACCGTGTTATTCTTTGTTGTTTCTGGTCACAACACTTTTCAATGATGATACTTTCTAGCATGTTTATTTTTGAAAGAAATCAGTTATTCATATCATATTTTTTAAATTACGACTGTACTTCGATAAAATGGAGTCAAGTACGATTTTATTAATTTTACAGGCGTAAGAATTTTATTTCACTCCTAACAATAGCTTTTTATTTTAAGGTAGCGTTTTAACTTCTAAGTCATACAGCGATTACTGTGATTTGCTGTGATTAGTCACTGTAGAGCGAACACGTATGGGCAATACAAATATCCGTTCTCGAGGCGAGATTCGAACGCGCGACCTTTCAGCGATCGATACGATCTTTCAGCCTTAGCAACCTCGACCGGTATCAGTAATAGTTATTTTGATACGAGCTATAAAAGTGGATTTTAATTTTGCGAGTAGGAAAGGCGGCGACGGGAGGCCGACGCGCCAGGGCGAAATCCTTGGAGCAAAATTAAGAGACTTTTACTACTTGTCATTCACTATGTTTTAGACAGCCTTACCGACTTTCATTATATTTCAATTCCAGTATATATCACTTAGTCATACAGACTGCCACATTAAAATCAATACTATCAGGTCAGAAGCGTATGGTTTTGTTTGTTGCATTGTCAGTTTTAACGGAAACTTTCATCGTCTCACTATTGGGACTAGTGCTAAAAATTAAACATGTAGCAAGCTCTGCATGATCTTAAAAGTATCGCTTTTACTAGTGTTTGACTAAAAATACTATCATTTTGTACTGATGCGTTATTGCTTGTTATTGTTTTTGATACGGCGCTTGGTGTACACTGCATAACTTACCTGGATCGAGAGCATCGGGGTTGAAGGAAAATATGAAAATCGTTGAATGGCGATACATGTTTTCTGAAGGAAGGCTTTATGAGAGAGAATTATGAAAAGGAAATGTGAAAAGGCAAATAAAAATTGAAATAATAGAATTCAAGTCAACTTAATCAAGTTAATTTATAAAGTAATAAATCTGAATATTTATAAACAGATGAAGAATAAAATAATTTATTCTATTTATTACAAACAACACCCGGTAACTGGTTCTAGTGATCTCAGGCGACAGAAAAGCTTTCTGTCCAAAGGCTCTAGAACTTGTTGACGATACTTGATCATTAGAATCCTTGTAGCATCTTTGTTACATTATTAACTCTTCTATTAATTAGGGAAACCATAATATAATATATCATTAACAATTTACATATCAATAAATTACTTAATTCATTCATCGGAACATTCAATCTCGGAGAGTTGTTGGTGACGTCCTTTAAGGCGCGTGGTCGTGGAAGGAGCTTGGCTACGTGTGTCGATCGCTGCACGTGGGGCGACACCGTCACCGCCGCCGCTGCACTCGGCAAACTTGTCTAATGACGTCAGGCGCTTTGGGCGGCCGTGTTCCTTCGGGCGGCTTACCCCGCCTCCGCCTCCATTGCCGTTTCCCCTTTCTCATCGCCCCAGACATTCCAAATGCCCCAACCGCCCTCCCGCCCTCGCGCACATCGCATCACACTGGCACCACCGCCCCACTATCCCTCCCCCGCCGCCCCCGCCGCCCCCGCCGCCCCCGCCTCGCCCCAGCCCCGCCCCCGCCTCCCCCGCCGCCCCCCGCCCCGCCGCTCCGCCACCCCCGCCGCCCCCGCGCCCTTGCCCCCACCACCAATCCTGCCGCCCCCGCCGCTGTCGCCCCCGGCTTTCCCCGCCTCCGCCTCCATCGCCGTTTCCCCTTTCTCATCGCCCCAGACATTCCAAATGCCTCAACCGCCCTCCCGCCCTCGCGCACATCGCATCACACTGGCACCACCGCTCCACTATCCCTCCCCGCCCCCCCGGCCGCCCCCGCCGCCCCCGCCGCCCCCGCCGCCCCCGCCGCCCCCGCCGCCCCCGCCGCCCCCGCCGCCCCCGCCGCCCCCGCCGCCCCCGCCGCCCCCGCCGCCCCCGCCGCCCCCGCCTCCCCCGCCCCCCCCGCCCCCCCCGCCTCCCCCGCCTCCCCCGACGCCCCCGCCACCCCGCCGCCCCGCCGCCCCCCGCCCCGCCGCTCCCCCACCCCGCCGCCTCGACGCCCCCCGCGCACCCGCACCCCCACCGCCTCCGCCGCACTTGCCGCCCCACATTTGCCTCCCACTCCGCCCCCACTGCCCCCTGCCATCCGTCCTGCCATCCAACTGCCGCTGACTCCCGTGCCTCAAGCTGCCTTCACGGCTTTGCTCTGCCTCCCTCTTCGCCCCGCCATGGACCCTCCTCCCCGCTGCCGCCCCTGTCGTCCTGTGCACCCGCTGCGGTCGCGATCTCTCGCTTCCTCCGAACCATTAGGGATTTTCTGAAGGCTCCCCCGGCGGAGACGCCGGTAGGCAGTCGATTTTCGCTTTACGTGGAAATCATTATGAGGAACGAAATACGAAATTGTGGCGATGTTGATGGCTTGTGAAATCACGTCTTAAAAGCTTCTCTCGGGAGATCACTCCTGCGATTCCAATTTGGGAAGTTCAATCGTCCTTGGTATGTAAATGAGGAGGTCAAAGTACTAGTACCACGCTGCGTAAGAATATCTCTGGTCAGCTTTGTAAATTCGTTAACGATAAACTCAGTAGTTTGAGAGGCGAGAAGGGCTAAGCGCTATTTATGGAAAAAGAGAATATCTCAATATTTTGACACCATTTATCTAGGTCATAAAATGTGTTATTTATTATCCATAATACGCTACTATAACTTATTTTGAGATAGACGCAGTATCTTTGTAAACCTAACATCCTTGGAAACATCTCAGAAAACATTAAAAATGATACTCGACCAGATAACATCGAAACTAAAACTCCAGATAAATAGTGTCAACCTTTTACAAAACTACATCTACAACCTATACTTTTTATGTAGTTTTCAATAGACTGAACGTGTTAGTATTGAGCTAATGAAATCTCTTAACAATTTTTTACTTCTGTTTTGATTAAATAACAAAAAACGTAATAATTTCTTTACTATAAAGACTGGGACAAAATATAGTGTTCTGGTAGAGTACAATACTTGGAATGGGGAAACTACGGGATCTGTTATCAAGATTGCCTATTTATGTGGTTGGCAATTAAATATGAAATGGATATTCGAAACAAGCATTGAACGCGTGTTTCA
This sequence comes from Gryllus longicercus, assembly GCA_038098605.1. Classification (NCBI taxonomy): domain Eukaryota; kingdom Metazoa; phylum Arthropoda; class Insecta; order Orthoptera; family Gryllidae; genus Gryllus; species Gryllus longicercus. Next base: position 43,682 of record JAZDUA010000826.1, read on the forward strand.
AGACGCACTATGAAGAAAACCTTGTAAGACACATGGAATAACACAGACACGAAACAGCTAATGTTACCTGAACTGATATAACCATAAGAATGTTAAACAAATAGTGGAGACACAAATTACTCCATAGTCAATATCTAAAGAGATTAGACAAGGAACTGAGCAATAAATACCAATCATTTATGTGGTTTAAGAGAATAAGAATCAAGACAGAATCTTACAGAGTTGAAATAGTTGAAATATGTGAGGCATTGAGAACTCATATTAAAGCGGTTCTCAAAATTTCCCAGAATGATAAATGTGTTTAGCAGAAACAGGTAGAAACCATTGATTGTATCATCTCCGACTGTCCAATTCTAGCAAATTTTGAATGCCTGAGAAGGCACTATTAGGTCTGTAGTTATTTGCCCTGACAATCGGTCATGACTTCAAGTTGCAACCACATGCTTCCAGTGGTACGAACCCTCCCCAAAACCGTGACATCTGTTGGACTGTGTAGAATATTGTACAACCAACAAATCCAAACTAATAATTCGTCTATAGCGGCAAAAATTTCATTTTGTTATTCATAAATTGCAGATGTAACTATGAAAAACGATCAAAACGTAACCAAGGAGCAAGATAAACGTCTTAAATACAAAACTTTGGAAATTGAGATCAGTGGTGCATGGGGCGTAAAACCAGAGTGCATACAAATAGTTATTGAATCCCTGGGTTTTGTTACGCAAAATTTGTATAAGGATTTCTTCAAAATCACAAGTCATTCAAAAAACTGAAACATGCAAAATATTGCATTATGGTTTATATGTAAATTAACATCGTTGTCGTGAATTTAAGGGATACTACTGGTAATAATTAATAATAATAGTAATAATAATTAATAATAATAGTAATAATAATTAATAATAATAGCAATAATAATAATAATCATAATAATAATAATAATAATAATAACAATAATAATAATAATAACAGTGGTAGTCATAGTGATCAGGCTCAGACCATAAGCCCTGCTTTTTAGACCAATTACTCAAAAAGCCGTTGATTCTACGTATATATTATCATAATAAGTTTTATTGATACTCGTCATTTATTGCACAATAATAATTTAATATTCTGTTCATTTCGCAAGCACCAGTTCTACTGTCGTTTCAGCTATTGTATTCAATTCTTAAGATTCTATTCAGTTGCTATTTATACATTTTATAAGGCCTACTGTTTTTTTTAAACATGGTCACCTTTGAAGATTTAGCGACCACATAAAAATGTGCATAATACACTCTTCTTTCTAAATACTTCCAAACAAAAACGCTAATATCTTTGAAACTGTACATTTATTAAAAATCCAGCAAGTTTTGTGAGTAGAAAATTCCCAATGTTTTATGGCAGCAGTTTTGCTAGCTGCCTTCGTGAACGCTAACAACATACATGCTCGCGGACTGGCAAAGGCAAAAATCGCGTTTCCGCCTGCGCCGGCGGCGGGCAGCATTCGCGTTGTGCCCCGGGCAGCGCACCTAATGAGCCAGAGTTTTAACTCACACAAGTGACGTTGTTTGCGCGCTAGTTACGGCCAGTGACACGGGCAGCGCTGGCGGCGCATGCTGCCATGCGGGCACGTGCATGCGGGCGTGCCTCCCTCGGCACGCGTTTTACCGCCACGCACCGGCTTGCGCCCTACCCTCTCCCCCCCTCTCCCTCCCCTCTTCAACCTGCCCTGCCCATCGTCGTTTGCTCTCCGTCCGCTATCACCCCGCGCGTCTCCGCTCACACTCATCCAATCCTCTCTTATCAATCATTGGAGGAACAGAGCCGTTGACACCACTTACCGCTCTGCCTTGTTTTGGGCGTCCCACCCTACATCCCCTCATCCCACGTCGTTCCGTCCCACGTCGCCCCGTCCCGCGTCACCCGCATCGCACCGCTCCGCGTCGTCCCGTCATGCGTCTGCCTTTTACCTCCTCCCCGCTTGCCCATTCCCCATCCCGCCTCTCCCTTACCCGCCTTTCCTTGTCTCACTCAACCCCGTCGCTCCCCACCATTCCTCGTCTCGCCATTTCTCACCCATCCCGCCCCGTTCCTTCCTGCTCCGTTCTGCCCCGACCTACCCCGGTCTGCCCCGACCTGCTGCGACCTACTCCGATCTGTCCCGACCTGTCCACACCTGCCCACACCTTCCCACACCTTCCCACACCTGCCCACACCTGCCCACACCTGCCCACACCTGCCCACACCTGCCCACACCTGTCCACATCTCCCCATACCTGCCCCGATCGTCTCTTGACCTTTCCAACCTTTCCCGACATTCCTCGCCTAGCCAGTGCCTCACACAGTTACCTCTTTTCTTCGCCCAGCCCCGTCATGCCAAGCTGCGCGCAGCCTCTCTCCGTCTCACCCCGTTCAGGCCCCTCTCCCTTTTACTGCAGTCCCGTCCGCTCCGCTGAGAAGGCCTTGCCCCTCTCAGCCCCACCCGCGACTTTCGGGCTGCCACGCTCCGACCAGCCTCGCCCCGTCTTTCTCCCGTCCTCCTCACTTCGCCTCTTTCCGCCCAGGCCCAGCTTCAATGCCGGTGGAGGCCGAGAGGGCAAGTGTGAATAGGAGGGTTTTAAGCATCCTCAGTACCGTAGCTTGCTTACATTATAGAGGCAAACTTGGATAGCCAACAACAGTCTCAAATGTAATGCTTATAGACATCAACTTTGAACAACTTAATCAGTATGATGACGGAACTCCAGCAGCGTGGTAACTGTTTCTAGCATTGTCATTATTTGTTTAAAACGTTTAACATTCAACTCATACATTGTGTATTTCTTGCAATACGATACAAGCTCTAAACCTTCATTTTCATATATAATTTTGTGTGCACAACTGTTCTAAAAATTCATATTTATACGAAAGTTGAATTTTTTGGAAGGAAAATTGAATTTATTCCTAGGAATTATCCGGCAGTAATAATCGAAATCATCAGGTAACACGTATCAGTTGTCTCTTTATTGAAAACACTATGCTTTAAATTAAAGCCTTCCGGCTGCCTATTTAATATTCCGAGAGAATTAAATGCAGTCGTACACTATTTGCCGTCATTTATGCCCGGCAAAATTTTAAAGCAAAATAAAAAAACGCGGAATATAATTATTGGACATAAACTCCGTTGCATATACCATTTTAAACAAATATACGAGGCACCTTCCATTAGCATTCACGATTTTAGTGCACACCATAATGCAGTCATGATTTTAATACAGTTGAACGGCACTCTGCGAAAAAGGGTTCGTTTTGCATGCGATCGTTATACAGCTGCGTGTGTCGTTTCCTCGCTGCTGGTTCGCTTTTGGAAATCGCTCCTCTACCCCGCCCCTACTTGCCCTCTCCCCCCTCCAGTGATCGCGTGGGCCATCAACCGCCCACGCACGTAAAGGAGGCAGATCCGAGGGCGGGAGCAGAGGCGACCAAACTGATGCACGATGAGCAACCATTTACCAATGCTTATTCGCCAACAAAAATACTTGACGTTGCTGCTGCAGCATAAGCATCATTGCAAACAACAAAGAAGCGTGTGCAGCATGCTTAACAGTTGCATGTCAATGGCAAAGATGTCAATGACTGACACTAATGTATGACTGACACTAATGTAATGAATGTATTTTACTCTATTTGTGTTACTTCAGAAGTAACTATTTCGTTGTTTAAAACTGTTATTATTAGTACTTTTCTTAACTGTAGGTGATTGTTTCCTGTTTCATGGCTCAGCGGATGTTTCAAAATAATTCAAAACCGTTGCCACCCGTAATCGCGTTCCGAAAACTCCGGCGTTTTCGTCCAACCTGGCCTGCTCGTAAAGACGTGCAACCATTAGTGCCAGTCGATGTAGAGACCAGTTTGCACTGTGAGTAACATGGTGAATAGTGAACTAGTTCTTCAAAAACGAATATGCTAATCTTTGTCCCCACGGAAAGAGTTGCAAGAATAAAAATATTTACACCCTATTTCATAGTTCAAAAACTTAAAATGTTTAACCCAATCTTGAAGGAAATTATTGTATATAATGTAATGCATTATATCCATGTAGCTTCAGGTCGTATATATATGAAATTTTCCTTGAGGTTTATTTACATTTGTACTCGGATACGCCATTGGCTTCATCACTTCCTTATTGGTATTCTCTTGTTAGGAAAATAACACGGATATGCGACTGCTAAACGTAAGAAAAAATTATTAAACGAACAGCACGCAAAAGTAAAGGGTCTCAACAGATGACAATGAATTATATTAATAATTTCAGATGTCAGTGAAAATAGATTATGCGAATGAAATTATAATTATGCAAATTGAATTTTTCCGGGTCCACAAAAGGCCTTTCTTAGGTTAGACCCGTGAAAGTGTGTTCAGATATTAATATTACATATTATAGTTTTTGTTCTAACTTGATACTTTAGATAACTAAGCGCATTGTGTAATAAGATTGATTCATTTGTGATAAGCTAGCGCCTTATGATAAGCCAATAGGTAAATAGTTGGGATATGGTCTGCTGTATTCTTTGTATATGATACACACACACATATGGATTTAAAAACACAATTATTGACTTCGGAATGCACTAGCTCTTGTAAAAGTACTTACATACATTATACAACAATGGTTTGAAGCAGTGTCTGATATCTTTGCGGGCTTCAAGTGTACTCCCGCAGAGGCAGGCAAATGAGTTGAAAATCATTACAGCGCAAGGCAGGCAAAATGATCTTGAGAATGACGTTAACATGCTTACATGCACGCTTCAGGAATGTCTGACGAAGCCCGGCATAATTCACGCAAACAATACAGAGGGTTCGCGGCTCGGTGAACTAGCAAAGTTTTGATTTAAAGTAACATTAGTCAAATTGATTACAATTTAACTTGTTGCAAGAACTGCACAGTTTGATATACAATATGAACATCAGAGCTGAAATACAATTGCCTATAATAGGACGTCGATTGCTTAAGGGCTTAAAGCATTACGTGCTGACAGTTGCGTCAGTCAACTCGGAAAACTTCTTACATTATGAATTTACTTCGCCTCGTTGCTCTAAACGAACGCTTTCAGCGTGAAGGAGTGGGTATACACTTTTACCAATTCAGAGGTGACCAAATTATTATATTGAAGTTATTGAAAGGGGGAAAAATGATTTTGAAATCATAGATCGTACCAATAAATTGGGTGTTCAGGTAACTAACGTTTTTTAAACATTGTTTATATTCATAACTAGCATATTTGTTGTGAGACATGTTGAAAATAAATTTTTAATCCATTCTTTCAATTTCAGAGTATTTTTACAAAAAGCAGATGAGCAAGTTAGCTTTTACACACTCCTCTACTTCAGTCCCTTTTAACTATAGCTTTACGCCCTACGTTCGGGGCGCACTGCTAGTTTTACAGCTTTGTCCAGCAAGGGTCTCAGCAGTTGCGAGAATTGAAACTTGCATAGGAGCATGGAATTTGTGTTAACGTGTCTTCGCGGGAGATACAACCACATATATAATTACAGTATAGGATAAGTAGTTCACTAGAATCGCGGTAAACCGAGCCTCTGCTGATCCGAGATTCCATGAAATCCGAGGTGACCTCATGTGCGCCACGTGACCTAACAAGAAAACGAACGGCGATAATAAAGAGCTAGCTCTTGAGGTTTGGGTCACTACTACCGCTAAGGTCATGTGTCTAGCGGTCGGTGCCCGTGTCAGTTTATCTGCAACATTTCTGCAACACTGTGACCAGTTCGAGATCATTTATGTATGTATGTATGTATCTGTAATTCTTATAGTATGTACACATTAATTTTGATTGCGTTATACATCGTAGTTCTTGAAAATTTCGTAATAACGAAAATGTAACGAAATAACGGATACGTTTCCGTTATAACAAATACGTTTCCGTTATAACGTAAACGGAAAGAACATAAATGTTTTTTTCCTTCTCTCCGTGTAATCCGAGGTACCATCAGCCCCATTTCACGACTCTAATGTACTTAGATTTCACCTGAGAGACAACAGCCTGATCGTTGTGAGTATTCATAATGAGCGTGAACGTAATAAGAGAGTACAATCCGTACCTGAATAATTTCGAATATCCCACGCAAATATTAGGGCAAATTGGAGGTAGAGTTTTAGCCTGTTCAAACATTGAACACCGTGCTTGTGAGTGGTCCATTATCTTCATCTATCCATACGTGGGTTTCACCTCTGACTGTTAACAGGGCAACATGGCGATTGTGAGTAAACCTCATACACGTCAATTAATATCACAAGATATTATTTGAGCAGGAAAAAAATTTAAAAGATATACATTTTTCTTGTATACTAGATTCTTGGCTGTCCAGGAGACGTCTTCGATTAATGGGTGTGTATGACTGAGGAATATCAAATGTTACATTACAGACAGATTGTTTTGGGTATTTTGTCTCATTCTAAACATAATCGTTTTGGCCAATTCGATAATGTAATAATTTCTGGGAATATAAATTAGAAGAAACTTTAAACCCACATTTCGACGCATCGTAAAAATGCAAATACGAGTAAATTTAAGATAAGTTTCAATTTAATGAAAAAATGCATTACAGTGTAAGGGTTTAGCAGTAACTCGCCTAATCAGCAAACGAATTAGAAACTAATGCTTTGATAACTTTTGCTTAAAACTTATTTGTGGTGTTTCCGTAGAGCATATTTTAACGAAATTACGTACGAATACAAAAAAATATGCTACGGATATACAGGTCAGTTATGAATATTTTGAAGATGAGAAAGAAGGATAAAGCCAAAACGAGGTTTCATTTACTTGAAATATAGTTACTTATATCTATTTTACAAGTAGTACACAATACTTTGCCATTAATTGTAAATTTATTCCAGTCCATTTTTAATTTTTAATTTAATATTCGTAGGCACTGAAATTGAACATGTATAAAGTGCGCTTAAACAACTATATTGCTCGCGAATAGAAGTTCTATACTATTTTAATAATTAAACGGTACCATGATTAAATGAAGTACTCGTATATCTTCACTGGCCTTGCTGTAAAAAAACAGCTCGCTCGTTATGAAACTTTTAAATTTCCTTTTTTATGCATTGGAATCCCGCAGAAGCTCCTGCAAAACGTGATTTAGATTTTATAACTGTTTGGCAGTATTCGAAAGCTTTTTTCCGACGACAACTTCCATGAATGAATTAACAGTAAATTAAATTATTGTGAAAGCTTATTGTCACCTTCCCCGGAAATGAATCAGTGTTTTATTGTTCCTTGTGTATATTTGGCTTCAATTAATGAAATGTCCTTTTCTTTCGAAATGTCTACTAAAATATCGTACTATAATATCTTATATCGAGATAAAAATGAGATCTCACTGAGGTGATATTCACACTCCCAAATTGAAGTTGTTAATGTCATACCTATTTGCTTATTTCGTATTTGACAAATTTTCAATGAAAGTGCAATGTAGAACCAGGTTTTATTCTTCTATGACATAATTAAAATCATGTTTCAATTCTACCAATATGGGAAAGAAAAATAGAGAGAATGTTATATATAGGTGCCAGTATATGGCCGCTAGGGGGGGACGGGCAAAATCTAATAGCTAGCCCAGGCGTAAGGGAATAGGAAAATAACTAGTGCGAGAATCTTTGTCGTTCTCTATAACTAGGACTCCATCCGTGTACAGAGATATAATGTTACCGAAGGGGAATACGAGGCAATACACTTCTTTTAATTCAATTGTGTTGCCTCCAAACTTACCACAGAATTTCACATACCGAGTAGAGCCACACATTTTACACTTTAAACTAAGGTCCCATAGTTACATTTTTTTAGTTTATGGCATGAGAAATAGAATTCAAACAACGCCCTCGATTCAAGTCACCTCGTTGATTGATGATGTCATGTTCCCAGACGCTTGACCTGCTATGGTCATTAGTGCTGTGAGTGAAGTGCATGTTTTATCACGAGAGATGACGTCATTCTTCCCCGATAGTTCGAGCGATCTGGCGCTGACCTACACATCAGCTTGCTACGTTTTCCCTTTCAGGTATCTCCTAAGAGCGGGGTACTGCACTAACCCGGTCAAGCTCAAGACTTTCGACATGTATCGAAGTGCATTGAATGAACGTGTGTGTGTCTGTAAGTAAGGGGTGAGGATAGGACAAAGAAGAAGAAGAAAACATCGCACGCGGTTATTGGTGATTTATTTGAGTACTACTCCGGCAGTCGCCTGGTGTTGATCAGAGAAGCCACTGAAAACTATCGATCAGGGCAGCCAGGTGCTAGACCTCTCCCCCACACATCGACTGAATTTGATCTAGTGGACAAATGTCAAATCCCCGTCAGGACTCGAAGCATAGGACCACTACAGCGCCTCAGACCAGGAAGTCTGAGAAACTACAGTGACATCAGTTGATGTCCTGAGCCACCTCAGCAGGTACAAGTCATCTCAGGTAACAAACATGCAAGTCATTGTCTCCGTTGGTATAGTTTCACTTCGTGTCTACAGCTTCCGTTTCCGCTCGCGGGGCCGCGTCTTGGCTGTCACCGCGCGCCGCCTTGTCCGCCGGAGACGCGCTGTGCTGCCCGCGCGAACACCGTCGGCGAGGGTATCTGTTTGCCCCCGCGTCCGTTGGCTCAGCGAATTAGCTTGAGTAAACCCGCTCCATCTCGCTGATCAGTATCCGTGCGGACGCGCCTGTGTAACTACGCAGTCGGGCGGCGTGCTGCGATTCACTCCCGCCGCCTGAATTAACTCGTGTGCTTTCTGTTTACAGGCGACGTGAACACGCGGCATTACAGAGTTCGCTCTGCCTTGAAACTTGGATTAATTTATGCGAAAGGTTCCTCTTTCACTCGATAAAAAAAAAGCGTGTGAGTTACTCAACAAAAAGTCCTCGTTTTACAGTTTGTTGCATGTCATATTTTTGTCTTTAAATGCGTTTGAATGTGATATATATTGCCATTAGCTCTGTTTTTAATGTTTCACAATGGTTTCCACTCGTTACAAACGCACAGTGGACACTTTTTATCGTATTAACACGAGATAATCACTTCTCTAGCTTTATTGGTTGAAACGTTAAATGAAAACTATTCACGCAATTTAGTGTGAACGTTATGAATAAAATAATTGGTGTCTATTTTGTCGCCCATGCGTTTACAACGCTGTAACAATTATAATATAAACAAAACGAAGTGCAAAAGAAAGCTTTGCTTTGAAGCCAATGGTAAAAACGTACTTGTAAGTACTTTTCTCCCATGTAGAACAAAAATAAAATTGAAATGTGCATAGAAATGACTAATTGTACATTAATGTTTTTAGCTTTTTACTTTCATATCTAATTATATTTCGTGACTAGTAGTTTAAAATATACTTAGTGTTTCAGCTTCCCAAAAAGTAGATCTTGTGAATGTGGATTGGTCTTCTACATTTTGTGCAAAATAAAAGTATTTTTGGTCGGTTTCTAATAATTTGATATCTTGCACTTCCCAAAGTTTTGAATCAATGGAAAGTTTTGACAAAGATCTAATATAAACATGTAGGGCGTTACAGATCCTTCAGTGGAGGCACTTACACTCTAGTGAATTTTCTTGAAGGTATTCGAACTTGGCTAGATTTCGACAATCCAGCGCGAAATTATCTAATCAACCTCTCGTCGCACCGGGATTCAGATCGTCAAGTGATGTCACTGCAATCCCTCTGACCGGGAGGTCCTAGGTTCGAGTCCCGACGGTGGCAGGAAATTCGACACTAGGTTGACAGCTAGGTGTAACTCAATCGCTGTCTGGAGGAGAATTCTAACGGCCGCCTGCTCTGATCGGTAGTTTTACGTGGTTTCTATTATGAACACCAGGCAGAAGCCGGGGCAGTACTCTAACAAACGGGCCACGGAACGCGCGCGATCTCACCTTTCTCTTCCTTGTGCTATCCTCTTCCCCTAACACTAACATTCCATATACCATACGCCGGGAGACACGCCGGGAGCTGAGAGCTTGTCTCGGCTAGGGCGATGTCCCGATGATGGGAGATACCTGGTTGGGGAAACCCCTCTAGCCGACGGCCTGCGCCTACCGACGCCGACGGCATTCTCCATCAATGTACGAGTCTGATTGTGATAATCGTTTTATCCTTTGACTTCTCAGTATTTGCTTCGTTTTCTCTTGCGTTACTTATTATTATTATTATTATTATTATTATTATTATTATTATTATTATTATTAATACTATTACTGTTGTTTTTATTACATTATTTCTCAAGACTCCCCACTTCTACACTATGGGATATTTACCAGGATCATCCGCTTCCACGTTCATCCTATCAATTCTTTTGATAATCCCTCCCAACCACAATGGCTGTAGTAGCGAATACATACCGATGCTAACACTGATATCATCTCTGATTAGTACTAGCTGAAGATATTGAAGTGTTACTCTTAAAGATGACATACAATGATGAGAGTGGAATGTGGATATAATTAACATTCTTCATTGCCTTTGTCTACTCTGCAACTCATCTGAATTCCAAATAACTCGCTTCTTTATCTAAAATGAAAGTATTTAGATGTATTAACGGAGTAATATACAGCCCCCGATCCACGCATCTCAATTAACAGCGAGAATCGATCCGTAAGAAGCGCCTGGCAGCGTTTGTCGCCGGGGCGTGGGCTGGCGGGGGCAGCCGGCCAGGGCGGTGGAGGGGGTGGGCGGGGGGGGGGGGGGGAGGGCGGGATCCGTCGGCGAAAGCGGAGCGGTATAGACAGAAGCGCGTAAACATCCCGATAACGGCGCGATCGAGAAAGACGGATGGTCCCTGCGATAAGCAAGATTAATTATTTGCGCGTGCTTTTGAAAGCGGCGCTGGCTGAGCGAGTGGGGAGGAGCGAGAGACAGAGAGAGAGAGAGAGAGAAGGGGAGAGAGGGAGATGGAGAGGGTGGAAGGAGGGTGCATGCGCTGAGGTGGCAGCTTCCGGAGAGGAGACGAGAGGAGGCGTGGCGGAGCTGAAGAGGCGCCCTGACCATTGATTGGTGGAGGTAAAACAGCAGACGTGGGATGAACGCCAAATTTCAACTCCTCGTTCATATCTAAATTCTCTAACCTTTCTGAATCCTTGCAAGCTCTCAAATATTACGACCTTTTTTTAAATGACAATATTAGTAACAATGTAAGTTGAGATAATTGTAAAACTCTGAAAGTTTCTAGAGAAAAGAACACAACATGCGCTAAAGAAAGGCATGAAAAACACAGAGAAAATATGAAATATTTGAGAAAATATAAATATTAAAACTTTTAGGTTGTTGCATCAAATACCACAGTGGTTTACACGATTTATGTAAAGTAGACTATTTTTTTCTATGATTGTTAAAGCGAAATTGTTTCGTAATAATACATTTTGACTAAACTTCGTTAGAGTTAGGAAACAAAGGACGTAATAACACAGGCACACAAAAAATGTATGAGACCCAAATATTTGACACTTGTATCTCTATGGAGATAGAAATTTGGAGCGGAAATATATGTAAAAATGTAGAACAGGACTATTCGAATTAAAAAAGGGTGAAGGCTGGTTCTCGTCATTGATTGTTTATGGTTTTTGACAATTAATTATTATTATATTTGCAAATAATGTGAAGTTGATGGGTCGTATTGTACGTATTTAATACAAAATTAGTTTATGAGCATTTTTATAAAATTGTCTTGATAACGATTAGACGCGTGACTTTTACTTCAATACAATAATGTGTTTGTAACAAAACGCAATACATTTAGGGTTTATGTATTCCCAAGAAAATGAATTCAGAAGGAAATGCAGTTTATCATGGTGGTACCACAATTAACACTTTTACTAAAACCAAAATTTAATAAAACCAAAATAGGAATTTTGAACAATCGTTTTGGAGTTTGTTTTAAACTATTTCTCTTACTTTCCTTTTAGTTTGATTTTAACATGTTATTCAGTCATTGTTTGACCTTGTAACTCCTTTATCACAGCCAATAATTAAAGGATGACCGTAATCAATATTTAATGTATAAACCCTAGTAATTTATGAAACAACAGATAAAATACTGGTGTGTACCGTTATAGAATAATTGAGATCCTCAGTGAAGCCATATTTGAATTCACATACGATAGATTCACAGGACATCCCTATAAATTATTCTAAGCTCTTTTTGCGTCTTTTTTCGAACGTTTTAATTACATTTTCTTATTCTTCCGATATTCATCTCCGATGTACGCGTTTTGTCCACGTCCACCTTTCGTGTGCCTGCCCGGATTCTCGTGCATGAAATACCTGCAGCAGTACCATCTCCTATTACGCGGTCTCTGACGCTGCTGCGCATATCTGCCGCTTCAGTCACGTGGCCTCCTCTTCGCCGCCAACGCTTCCCCTCCCCCTCACAACCCCGCCTTTTCCAATCGGCATAGCTGCTGCTTCGACATCCTCGACCTCCCTGGAGCACCCCCTTCACCGACCATACTGTTGCCACCCTCCTCTTCCCCTTCCGACCCCGCCCACTCCGCTTCCAACGCCCACGTCGCCTCCATGATTCCTGCCCATCTCGCCGGCATCTCCGCCCCCACTACTTCCGCCGTTACCACTTTTCCCATCGCCTCAGCGCTCCCACCACCCCGCCGCCTCCGCCGCCCCTATTATCCCTGCTGATCTCAACCCCCTCACAGTTCTCAACGCCCCCAGCGCCCTCACCGCCCTTTCTACACCCACTGCCCTCACCGCACCCAATACTTTTACTACTCTCGCCACTACCCCCTCGCCTTCACCGCTCTCACCTCTCCCACAGCTTCCGTGACCACCTTCGTCGCCCCCACCGGCCTCACCCCTCCCACCACTCCAATCGTCCCCGCAACCTCCATCATCACCATCTCATCTATCGCTCCCTCCGTCCCCCATTCTGAGAATTGTCTCCGTGCTCTCTCCTAAGCAAGATGCCCCTCGCCATCCATATCATCTTCCCACTCACGCCATCCGCACCAACGCACCTTTCCGGTCACCTTACCTTCGCCAGCGCTGCTACCACCCTCACCGCCATCTACATCTCCACTGCAGTCGCCTTCGCCACGGAATCTCTACTTCCACGTCGTGGCCGCCACCTCCATCCCCACTAGGCGCACCGCCGGTGTCGCAATCCCCGCCGGCGAATCCGTCACCCGATGCCGCGTGTTCCAGACGTTTCCACGCCGGTGGCTTCACATCCTCCCCACTCCCCTCCCCCCCGCCCGGCGCCGCCCTTCCTCTCCACACGTCGGATGCCTCCGGGCGCGCAATCACCCCAAGCGAAAAATGGCGCCGATAAAAATGTTATATCGGTTTTCTTTTAATTTATTTTCAACTTGAAATGGAACGGATGAAAGGGAATTTTTAATCTCTCCTGCGACGCCGCGCTCTTTCATCCCGCGCTGATGAGCGACCGATCGCTGGGGCTCTCTCAGCCCCGATGGAGGGGAAGGGTGGAGGGGGGGGGAATGGGGGAAGGGGATGAGAGGGCCGCGCGTGGCGGCGCGGGAGGGAGAAGCCGTCACGGGCTAATCGCTCTGGCGGCTCGCAACTCCCGCAGGCAGGCGCTGGCGGCGAGGACAGGACGGGGAGGGGAGGGGAGGGGACGGGCGAGGAAGAGAGGGGGTTCGTGGAAGGCTGGCGTTGGCGAGGAGAGTATTTTGTTATCCAGAGTTTAACTCGGAACACTTCTCATGATTTTGCTCTGCCAACTGAGTGAATTTGGAAAAGTGGCGTCAAAGAAGTGTATTGGAAGGGGGCGTGGATGGACAACCGACGTGAAAAATAATGACAGAAACTGATATAAATTTTGTCTTTAGAGTCTGTGCGATTTAGATAATACAATGAAATGTATGGTATGACAATGCAGGTCGCAGCTTTAGAAAGAGCTAGATAATATCTCTTCGAGATATGTCAGGTACAACATTAAATAATAGCTTATTAGATAATAAGTATGGAACATGTGTTTAATACTTTTACGGAACAATTACAAGAAATCGAATATTCATAATTAAGAGATGAATGAGGTTGTCTTATTACTTTGGAAATACCTTATAGCAAAAATCAATATGAAAAGTCGTATTACGATCAAATACAAGAGATGGACTAGATACTAAAGAGGGAAAAGGCTATTCAATGCTTCGATGAGGGATGCACCGAAAGGTGAGTTCCTAGGATGAAATGTAGCATGAACGGGATCAGGGGAAGGCTGACTGGAGCGGTGTGCGCTGGGGCGAGCAACAGCGAGACGTCCCCGCCCTACGCGCGAGTGGAAATTCTTTCCGATGCGTCGTTGATTTCGCGCAGGGTGCGTGGGGTGGGGGGTGGGTTTGACTGGGGGGAGAGGGGGAATATGAGAGAGCGGAGGGGATCTCATCCGAGCCAGGACGAGTTGATCCCCAAAGTTTTGAGTACGTCACCGAGGGGGAGACATTTGAAGTAGTTTAATGAATGCCCGGCGTAGTGCATTAAAGCTTAGTTTATATACCCCGGAGGGGTTTTCGTAGTTTCTATGCCCGGCTCTGCAGATGATGAAGTTTGCTTGTATTTTTAGGTCTCTCGTTTCTGACAAGGATTTTACGTCTCGCGAGTTTCTTGTGTGTCTTCGTGTCAGGGAATATATATATTTCAATTCATGTGTTCTGCTTTTCTCATTAATATGATATATAAAGAGAAACTCGCGTGATAAGTGCATGGATTCTAATTATATCAGGTTTTATTTTACCATATTCAACTTAGCTGATGAATTTGTACGAGATGTTTCGAAAAATATAATTAAAAAGCTTTTGTTCATAAATAGAGAGAAATGTTTTAATCCCAAAATGTATTGCATGTAATAAACGCATATTAAAACATAATTGGCATTGTTCTCAGATTATGGCTAAAGATATTTTACGATAATTGAAACAAAACAACCATTAAAATACTAGTAAGACCTTCACTGATGTTTTGTATTCTGGGAAAACTTCTTTGACACTCTTTCTAATTGGAGTTCGTATCTATTCCACCCAGTGACCTATTTCACGATAAGATACGAATTGACATAAATTAAGTGTGGTATTTCAGTATTTATTTAAACATTTTTAATGTCAAACTAATGGCTTGATGTAGGATTGAATTTCATTTTTATTGAAATTCAATTCATTGTTATTTGAAATTAATCTACATATTGGTGTCTACCAGTAGAATTTTGTGTTTGGTTTTAATTTTTTTCTGAGTTTCTATCCACAACTACGAAACTTGTGTAATTACTTTGGTCATCTCAACACAAGATACTAACAAATCTAGTATTAAGAGGTCTTGCAGTTGTTGTTGCGCTGACAATATACGATGCTGATCAAACGAAAATTTGGTAAAGCCATGATCCATTTATCTCAAAGGATCAGATTAATATTTATGGCACAAAACATTTCCACATGTAATGTGTTAGTCCATTATTATTAAGTGTTGTCCTTTGATATCCGTCTGACTTTATTTGCAGGAAAATACTAAAACCATTCCCAGCGATCATAACAAACGGTCTCTACAATTATTTACCAAGTATTGATAATCTGAATTTGATAAACTGAATTTCTTACATACATTTCTCAATACAATCCGTTGTTTAATTTTTTTTCAAAGGCATTGAACATGCAGTATAACTATAGGTCAAAATTACGAAAGCATATTTTCTTCTCACGGGGATAGGGGATAGTCCCCTGCGAGCAGTTTGCAGAAAGACGCCCCGAGTAGGCTGAGAAGCGAGGACGCGGTGCATGTTCTATGTTCACCGCAAGATGAGTGGAATTGCATTGCTAGCCAAACGAAACTCCTGAAACTTTATATAAAATATTATTTCTAGTAGTTTTAGAAATGGCTTTCAACAAAATACTCTTGTTAAAAGTTAATTTAAAAAATGAAAGTAACAATACCGCTATTTGAGCTTCTGACAATAACTATAATCGGATATTCAAGTGACGATTACAGCAAAACTGTAACAGAATGTGACAAAATGTAAAATACACATCCAATATCTTGTGGTATTGAAAGAAGCATACTTTGAAAAAATTATTTTCGCGAAATATTGCAAAATCTTTGTTTGAGGGGAGCTTTTTTTGAACCGGTGGAGTTCATTTCAAGTCATTTATAGACCATATATTGCCTAAAGTTTTTCTCATAATAAATGGTACATGGTTTCCTTTACAAATTCGTAATTTGTTGCACTAGAAATTCACAGAATATTCTATTTGCGCGTTGAACAAAAATTAACATTTATGTCCCGACGGTACCAAGTGAAATTTTTTGTAATGTTGAACACTTGTGTCCAACAGGACTAAAGTGTTGGTCGAATGCCTAAGCGGCCTTTCTGTAAGGCGTCCCTTGACTTCGAGCAACTTTGTGACCTGTAGCGTTAGCAATACGTGATTTAAAAAAAATATTCACGTATACGTAATTAAACCTTTTATTTCATGTATCATCCACTAAAAGTACATATTCTCTGTGATATATTGTCTTGATGGAAAAATTATGTCATTACTTTCCGCGATTAATTACATTTATCACAAAACATCTGCACATTACCCTTGAAAAGTTCACTGTTAATCATTATTGCATATTAAATTATATTTTTCGCTGCTCTTGTACACTAATTACTTGCTAAAAGACCCCCGAAAAACTGCTGATAAATCGAAAATTTAAATTTTGGTCGCCTAGAATCGCGACTGCGCAACTGTGCTGCACCAGCGAACTCGGCGGCGGCGCCTGGAAGCAGGGCGCGACCAAGACGCGCTCCGGGACGTCAGACGAGACGGGACCCACAGCCGTTAACCCTCGCTGCAGCATAACGCCACCCCATTGCACCACCACCCTCGTTCACTGTAAACACAAAACGTTAACAGTAAAAAAGTAATAAAGAATTTGTAATTCTTTGATTCATTCACGCAATTAATGAAAATAAAATGAAGAATTGATGTAATATTTCAACTAAAATTGAATACATTTTGCAGTATATAATTGTTTACAAAACGAAGAAACGAAATAGCTGTCATGAATTATTGCTAGGTGAATACGTTCAGAAATTAATCGATAGACGAACATCTATTAAATATTTAATAGATGATGCAATGATAACCTACAATTATATAATAATTATCTAATTTAATACAGATAACCTGCAAATATATTGCATTGGAATTACATTAAATGAATGATAACAACAAAAATAAGGCAATGAAAATAGTGAAAATGAAACTACACACAACTAATATGTAAGTTATTTTATATCTTGGTAAATAAATATTTCAAATACTGTTCATTGTGTTACACTTTTGGTGCCTCAATTATACAGATATTCATTTCATATTAATACTGCGAAAATTTATGTGCAACTATTAATGTTATATTATATTTTTATTTTGATGTGTTTCACTTTTTAGATTTCGTACATGTCCTCACTAGTTAAAATGTTTTTCTTACATATGCTTAACATTTTCTGACAGCAAAAAACTCAACTGTTATTATGAAGACAGATATATTTTATTTGTGTTTACGTACTTTGCCTCGTAGTTTTTTCTTTTATTTACAACACAGGTGTCTGATAATAAATATTATAAACCCTTAAGGCATGTAAGTGTGTCGTTCATTTTTTGCAAATGAACATTTAGTGAGAAATTGCATATACAAATTTTAAATTACGCAAATGAGTTATAAGCATTGAGACATGTGGGTTCAGGTTTTTGAACAGTTGTTATGGAGGTCGCATTCTGACGTAGTCAAGAAAATTTGACAACCTGCCGAACAACAGTGCAAACGCTGTTTCCAGCAAATCGGGGCAACTAACATGTATAAATTCTGCGTTCGTAGGCTTCCGCGGCCGGAATCAAGGCATTCTTATTGCGTATAGCTCTGATTATTGCGTATAGCTCTGAAGAAGGCCACAGCAAGATGGCCGAAACGTCAGTACAATTGACTGAGACGCGGCTCATCCCGTATAGCCAAGAATGTAACATATATAATTGCACGTGTCTGTTATTTGCTACTTCTCATTACATGCTCATCGGCAAAAAGTGAACATTATTTACCCTTCTGCTAGGTAACATTTATTCTGAAACATCCTGTATATTTTGCGTTTGGCCCATGCTCTTTTTCTTCTCGCTTTTCATCACAGCTTGTGTCTGGAAACAGCACCTTCGCTTGCGGCCCTCGTCTCCCGCAAACGCCGCCGCTTGAGAGACTGCAGCGCGGACCGCGTACACCCCGCTTCCGCGCGTGTTTACACCCCGTAAGCAGCGCGTCTTTACTCCGTTTGCCGGCGGGACGTGCAAGGGGGGAGGGAAAGCGCGCTGGAGGGCTCATTGGCGCTCGTGGAGTTTTCCCTCCGCTCTCTCGTTTCACGCTCCTTTGCCCTCTATCACCCCGTGCGGTGACGTCAGCGTATGCATCCCGCCGCACAACAGTGCATTGCGGGTTTCTCGGAGGTTGTTGCTATGCATGGGAGTAGAAAAAGGGTTCGCGCACAGGCACGCTGTATTACATGACCACAAACTATGTGTATACTGATACAAGACATGAATATAAAACCTAGGAAGGTTTTTAAATATGCTTGCTAAAGTGTATAAATTACTTAATTATATTTTATACGTTTATGTGTACAGGGAATGCAAACCTCATGTGCACTACCTGACTACACCACGATGATACAATAAGTTTTATATATATATATATATATATATATATATATATATATATATATATATATATATATTAATGTTTGTATACAAAATCTCTCAAAGCCTAGTTATCGCGAAAATTCATATTGTAGTAACATATATCCCCCTGAAAAAACAATTCGGGAACTATATTTGGTTTCTAATAGGCTTAGTAATTGAAAATTACAACTTTAGGTTTGGCATTACGAATTAATTACACCTATTTCTGTAGAAGTAATAGATTAAATAAGAAAGTAAGAGCAACAAACACCAGATTGATGTGTTATAAGAATTAGTCTGTAGTTTCTTACAAATTTAGTATCTATGTTTAAAGTATCTGTTGGAGATAACGTACAAAAATTACAACCGTTTAGTCATATTACCTCCACTGTTCCAGAGATGTCTACTGGCCTAGAGATGTGATGGGTAAGATTAGGATCTCAAATCGGTTGAGGAAAGTTGAACAATGCGACCTACGTGGAGAGGGAAGAAAGGCGGAAGCTGTGATACCTTCTGAAGGGGAAGGGGGAGAAAGGCGTGGGTGAGGGGGAGTCGGTGGAGGAGGAGGGGGTTCGGCGGCAGAGGCAGAACGCGACGCCGTGTGCCACAGACCGCGGACACGACGCAATTAGCCCAGACGTCGCTAATTACTACCACGACAGTTCTTGCCGCAGCCGCAGGGTGCGCTGCCAGCGCCGTGGGAGCACGCACCCGGCGCCACCGCCGCAACTTCCGCCGACGCCACCACTCCCTTCACCGACTCCGTTGTCACCGCCACGGCCTCCCGCTACGCCTTCGCCTGCGCTGCCGTTGCCAGCGCCAACGCCGTCGCTATCACCACGGCCTCCTCTTACCTCCATGATTGCTACTACCAAAATCAACGCCAAAGACAACGCCAGCACCAGTGGCACCACCGCTGCCGTAGTCACCGTCACCGCCACTATTGCAAGCTCAAATGCCCACGCCAGAGCCAACGTCATTACCGGTGTCACCACCATCACCGACGTCGTCCGTCGCCGCCACCATTGCCAGCGCTAATGCCCATGCCCAAACCAACGCCACAACAGTGCCACCATCACTGCCGATATCATCGTCGCTGCCACCATTTCCAGCGCTAATGCTCACGCCAAATCCAACGCCATCACCAGTGGCACCACCATCACATTGTCGTCACCGTTACCGCCACTATTGCAAGCTCTAATACCTACGCCAAAGTCAACGCCTGCACCACAGAAACCAACATCACTGCCGTTGTCATCGTAGCCGCCACCTCCACTGCTTCCATCACCGTCATCATTGTACCCTTCACCAATACTACCACCTCCGTCTCCGTCGCACTTCACCCTCAACACCACCGCTACCTCAAAATCGTTTCGCAAAATGCCATTAAATACAAACGAGTGGAATCCGTGTACGATAGACCTCTCTAACAAGCACGTGTAGTATGAAACGCGTGTAAAACACGTGTTTTACATTACCCATTTTACTACGAATACACCTTTTTTAATAAAACAAACATATTAACCACATGCATCACTGAGTGCTGCTCGCGCTCATTCATGGAAATGGTAATGGCACGCCTTCGGGGATTACGCATTATTAGAAGCGCTATTCAACGATAAGACGATTAGTTCTTTGGGTACGGCGGTTGGCTCAATTTTTTTATACACTTCGTAAAGTCTCTGAGACCTGCTGTGCCACATGATTTAACATCTTAGTGTTTACGTAAAAACCACTTCGCTTTGTCACAGCAAAATGGTGCTTCCAGAATAAGTGAGACAACTGTGTAGTTTTCACCATACGGTGCACTTTTCTTGCGTTTATGGTGTGTATTGGAGATTTTCCATTTTAGCCATCCTGGCGTATCTGGTTATATCCTGGAATTAATGAAGAACGCATTACAGATAACTGATACATTTCCACATCAGTGTCTTGTTTTCCTACTTTCAGTAATGCGCTTTGCTTTAGAATTTTGTATGTGGTCTGTGAATGGAGTGTTCAGACACTGCTTGAACGTTGTCTTGTTTCTACAGTCTCGGAAAGAGAAAATCCGTTTCTACTATGACGATCTGCTTGTATAGGATTTCCTAATATTCAATAATGTGACTAGTTTAAAGTAATTGATGGAATAATTTCAATACATACGCATAAACATAACGAGGGTGTAATAATCTATGCAAGATCAATTCAAAATGATCCTGAATTCGTCTATGATCAATTAACTGTATCAAATTTACAGATTGATCATGGTCAATTCTGGAATTATATTCTTGGCACATCTTGACTGTAATCGTATTGAGTATTCCCTTCAAATTAACACAAACTAACCCTTTATAACATTCCAATATGATTCTATAGATTTCAATCTCTGTGTACATAAAATCACTCTAAATTCGATATATTTAATACACATGACTTAAATTATATTTAATTATATAAATCAAACATTATTTTCGTTTAAAACATAGATTACTATTCATCTCAACGGATGTGACAATGTAAAAAGTATCTCGTGGTAGATGAATGTGCGTGTTACGAGAGGGCACCAATCATAACCGAGCATACTCTCATAGTCACCACGTCTCCATTCTCTTCCCATTCTCTGGCATCTCTGCCAAAAATGATAGTCTTCTGTTTACTGCGCACCTCTTTCTTCCTTACACTTCCTGAACGGTGAGCTTGTCTAAAAAATACAATTTGTAGCATCTAAAGAGTGTTTCAGAAAGACGGTTATTAACATTTTACAAATGAATTCGAACACTTTTTGCCGTTGATCATCTGGTGAGAAATTTTTTTATGAATATAAAAATTGATATTTACCCCAGTGCTTGGCGTTGGATAGTAACGAGAAATTTAACGGCTTTGAGTGCCACAGAAAACGTCTTTCCGAACACGAGTTCCTGCATTTTTTATACCTATCTATATAACCTATAATTCTCTATCGTATATTCTGAGATATCATATAGTAGAAACTTACACGGACAACTTCACCAGTATCAGCTCAGTGACAATGGAGGTGAACGCGAGAGAGCACGTTCCCCTTTTGCTTGAGGCGCTGAGTCAGTCCACTGTGCACGCTCAGGCCTGTGCTATCTCTAAATGCGACGCCGAATTTTTACTCTCGCGGCCACAGGAGGCGCGGGCGGCGGTCCCGCCCCCGACGCAAAAACCACCCGCCAACTCTTCATTATTTCGGTGGAGTTGGCAGCGGGCGGCGATTACGGGACACGGCGAGTCGCCCGCCAAGGGCCCCGCGCCCAGTTGGAGGCAGTCCACACGTCCACCCGCTCACCCGCTGCCTGCCCGCCCTCCCGCACGAACGCCCGCCTGCCGGCCTAACAGCAAAGACGCCCTGCTCACGCCGTCTCCCAACAACCCATTCAATCGCCTGCCCGACCACCCACCCGCCCGACCACCCGCCCGACCACCCGCCCGACCACCCGCCCGACCACCCGCCCGCCCGACCACCCGCCCGCCCGACCACCCGCCCGCCCGACCACCCGCCCGCCCGACCACCCGCCCGCCCGACCACCCGCCCGCCCGACCACCCGCCCGCCCGACCACCCACTCATAGGATCACTCCTCCGTCCGTCCACCCACGCAACCATCCGCCAAACCTCACTCTGAACACTTGTCCGCTCACCTGCCCAACCACTTGCGCACTCCGCAATTCCCCACCCACCTTTGTTCAATTGCACAGCCGCCTGTCAGTCTCATCGACCCAAGGTCCTGTCCAACCGCCTGTGCGCCCGACCAACAGAATTAGCGCCCGGCCGTTCGCCAAACCGCACGAGCGCTCGCGCGCTCTCATCCAACCGCCCGCTCATCAGCACGAAGGCTCGCCTGCCAAACCACCCTCCCAAACGTCCGACTGAAAAACCGCTTCTACCCTTCCTCTCTCCCACAATGAGACGACTGCACATGCGTCCGCCCGCCGCTGCGCGCGCAACCGCTTGAACGTTTGGCGATTTCCTTCTCGCCCGCCCGTTCAACCATCTCTTGTACAGCAGTTCTCTCAAGAGATTGTATTCGCTCACTCACCTTCTAAGGTAGTAGCTTACAAAATACCTCCTCTCAATTTTACCTTACCAGGTAACCAACTCAAGTTTATGCTTACGCAACATCTTACCCTTTAGGTTACTTAGCAACTTGCTCACTAGCCCTTCCACCAGCTCGATCACTAGTTCGCCCGCCAACTCATCCGTCCAGCACAGTTCCCTGCCTTCCACGGCGTGCCTAATATCTACACTCCGATTTTTTTTTAAAAAGTGTCACTTCAGCGTCACGAGCTTCAATTTTTGTTATTGGAGCTCCTGATTGGATGACAATGTCCTTTCAACTCGTGGTCTTCAAGTGTCAATGTGTTGAAATCAGAATATAACACTCCATGACTGTCGCAGCTCTCCCAACGTTAACGAGGAATATACAATGCTTTAGCAATTACGGCTAAATCGATATTTTGCATTCAAATGAAAAAAAAATTCTTATATATTTCGTTTAAAATGTGTACTTCTATGAAAGATATAAAATTCGCATATTATTGCACATACAAAGCTCCTGCGCCGTTGCCGGAATTTTCGTTACCAAGTGGTAACGCAGAGAACTAATGAGTTAATGTACTGTGTCATGTTATATTAAGTGTTTATTAACAAATAAAGTTGCGTGTGAGAAACTTAAAGAGAACATTAAATGATCTATTTCTTGTGTCGTGAATTTTAATATACTGTACGTTTCTGTCCAGTCTTGTTACGGTGGGGGGGGTACCAAGAAGAACTAAAAGGTATGATTTTGTTGACTGAAGAAACATGTGGTTTCCTTGACGATTAGTATCGTATGTTCCAGAATAAATGGACGTTTCTGTATTGAATAATCCAAAAAAGTTAAAACTATTCGCTTTAAAACTGCTGTACGTCCGGAGGATTATTTCCAAACCAGCAGTTGCATTACTGCTCTTTGTCGGTGAATCGTATAAAACGTATAAACAGTACAAACTCATATTTTTTTTACTTTCCTTGGCGTATTATCTTTCCTTAATGTTGGTACCTCCATCACCTCTAACATCAAGAGTCATGAGCACAGGCATCAACAGCACCTGCCCCCCCCCTCATCACCACACTTCTTGCCCCTCCCCCCCCCCCCAAGTTGCGGTGCGAAGCCCAACTCCGCACGCGCCGGCTGCTCACTCGCCGCGCGCCGCTCGCCGCGCTCGTGGCGCCCCAACTTACAAGAGATTACGCTCGCGAATTAAGGCATTACCCGTCCGGGAATATTGTTGCGCGCTGCTGGGCTTCCGTTTTTCCGGCGTCTCTTCCGCCCCTCCCCCCTCCTCCTCCCTCGCTCCAAACCTTCCCCTCTCTCCCTCTCTCCTCCCACTCCCGGTCCCAGGCGGCAGTCCCGGCCCCTCCCCCCGCCCTTCCCCCGCTCCCAGCACTCTCAGCCGCCGCCCAAGTTCCGATAAAGTTCACAACTTGAGCGCTGCGGTTTAGAGTAAGCCTGGAGCCCAGTTACTCAAATTACTTGTAAAACTCCGCGCCAACTCGCTCCCGCCTGTCCTCTCCCCCCCCCTCTCCCCGCCCCTTCGCACCGCCCACTCCCCCGTCCCCCGGCGCCGCGCCGCCTGCCTCTTGCATCCCGTCGCTTGTCGCCTGCCGCGCTGCTGTCGCGGGCCCCGCCTCCTCCCCTCCCCTCCCCACCCTTTTCCCCTCCCTCCCCCCTTCGGCGGTTGAAAGAGAAGTGCAGGTCGCGTGGCGCCGCGCGCTCTCCAGTTGACCTGCGCCCGAGGGAGTTCGCTCGGTCGTGCGGAGAATGATCGAATTGTTCTCCTCGTAAAGATTGGAAGAAAATCAGTGACTGCCCTTCCAAACCGTTTACATTTATAACGTGGGGAACAATGTGGACTTTATTTATCAGTTCATCTGAACATTTCAAATATTTTCTTAATTTCAAAACTTTAGTTATCCTTGATTAATTGAAAGACGACAAACTCATTTTGCTGACAGTTTGATCGGCTTGAACTAGCCGGCAGCGTGGAAATGGTCTGGTGAAAGGATTCAACTTGACTTCAAAAATACATTCTACGAGTCAGTTGCCAAGAGTCATAAAGTGCCCCAAACACTTTTTTAAAAGCTTTAATTATTTTTCAAGACTGGAATTTTATGTTGAAATGTTTCATTTTTTTCTGTATTCAGTTTTTTCGGAGTTATTTCACCTGTAAAGTTGTGCGAAATGCTTGCACTGATTTAGCTTGTTTACTCTATTATTGAAGTTCGTTTTGTGTGTGTGTGTGTGTGCGTGTGTAAATATTGTCTACTCATTGTTGTGAGCTTGGAGAAGAAAGAATTTTACGCCTTTAAGATTGCTTCTATCCTGGTCAGGTCACCGTGGTTTACTTTTGCCCTCCACAATAGGGGTGATAAGTAGGGATGAGTGATGAATGATTAAGGCTTATTACTTGAGACGTGACTGGTGGCGTAATAATCGTACAACAAATACATTATGGTAACACTCATGACTTAACACTTACTAGAACTCACCTTACAACACAAATACCCGGGCGCGCAAAATATAAATGCTTTGCGTAAATTTTTTCCACACCGAAGCGGTATTTGAAAACTTATTTAATCATTTCATTCTTGAGTAGACCAGTAATCAATTAAAATAAATAGCTTCTATGGATCAATATTCTACAAAAAAATAATTTATTTAATTTTTGTTCGTGCAAATGAAACAGAAAAATCCTTCTTTTCTCCCCTTTGACAAATTTATCAAGGTGTTTAACATCATTCATTGCAGGAAATATTGCCATTGCACTTGAATCAAAACTAAACGGAACAGTGTGAATTCTGTTGTATTGGACACCTTTCCAATTATTCCTAGAAATCCTGATATATGCGGCAGATCTGACATGTTGGATGTTAAATCCATATTCCACTAGTATGTGATGAAGAGAGACAAAGGCAAATAGAATAGACAAGCAAAATATACTGTTTTGTCGAGGATACAAATAAAAAAGTGCTTTTATTTTCACTATGCGTCATTGTAATTTGACTACGTTTCATTGTGGACCTAAGATTAGGTGTAAAGTTTTTTATGACTGTGGTGCAATAGCTTGTGAAACTGAACATTTTTCAATGCAACGAATAAATTATTTTGAATTACATTTTAGAAAGGAAAAGTATTCATCTTTTGAAAAAAAGGAGAAAAAAATATTTTCAGAACGGTTCAGTGACATCAGTGGTGGTTAGTGTCTTCTATTTTACTACTTCCTCCATGCTTTGAGACGAGAATTGACAAATACAATGCAAATTATTAAATATTTTTCTCTTCAGTTCCGAGGGCACAAGTTCTTCCACAATTACTGACTTAATCTGGTGTGTAAGAAAACTGATAATTCTAACCCAATATACTTAAAAATTATTTTTGAGAAGTTATAATTGTTAAAACAAAAAAATTTAAATGTTGTTTTTTGAAAACTCTAGTTTGGAACTTGCACCTCATTTTGAATATTATTAGTAGTAAAACAGTATATCAAATTACGTGATGGTGCATAACTGTAGATTGAACTATGTTGGATTTGCAAACAAAAGTGAAAACAGGTTCTACTAATTCTTTTACAATGGTAGTTTACATTTGTGATGATGAATTGAACCGCATTACATCGAATGGATTGCATGGCATTGTATCGCATGACACTGAATGGCTTGCACGGCATTGCATGCCGATACATCGCTTTGTATGGCACGAAATGGGATGCATGGCCTCGCATGGCATTGAACCGTATCGCATGGCACTGAATAGCTTGCATGGCATCGAATGACTTGCATGGCATTCCATCGCATCGCATCGCGTCGCATCGCATGCCTCCAAAGGACTCACATGTTATCAGATGGTTTGCATGGCATTATTTAGCATGGCATTGCATGGCATTACATCGCATGACATTGCATCGCATGGCATTACATCGCATGACACTACATCGCATGGCATTGCATCGCATCGCATTGTATCGTATTGCATGGCACCGAATGGCGCGTATGCCATCGAATGACTTGCATGGCATTGAATCGCATGCCACCAAAAACTCACATGGCATCGCATCACATGGCATCGCATCACATGGCATTGCATCGCATCACATGGCATTGCATCGCATGTCATTGCATCGCATGTCATTGCATCGCATGTCATTGCATCGCATGTCATTGCATCGCATGTCATTGCATCGCATGGTATTACATCGTATGTCATTGCATCGCATGGCATTGCATCGCATGGCATTGCATCGCATGGCATTGCATCGCATGGCATTGCATCGCATGTCATTGCATCGCATGGTATTACATCGTATGTCATTGCATCGCATGGCATTGCATCGCATGGCATTGCATCGCATGGCATTGCATCGCATGTCATTGCATCGCAAGGCATTGCATCGCATGGCATTGCATCGCATGGCATTGCATCGCATGGCATTGCATCGCATGGCATTGCATCGCATGGCATTACATCGCATCGCATTTCATCAGATGGCACCGAATGGCTCGCACGGCATCGCAACGCTTCGCAGGGCGTGGCGCCGCGGGCAGCGGCTCCTCTGGTGCAGGCCGGTCTGACGCGGGCGCGCGCGGACTCCATCCAGCGTCGACACATTTCCGATAGCGCGCGCGGGGGAGGGGGAGGGGAGGGGGAGGGGGAGGGGAGGTGCCGACGGGCGATCGGCGCGTGCAGCTCGTTCGCTCGATATCGCGATGGCTCCGCTCACACCGCCCGCGCAACGCCCTCCTGGCTCTGGCCCTCCCCGCCCACCGCACCCTGCACTGCACTGAACCTCCTCTCTCGGCTGACCCACCCTGCCTCCCCGCCTAACTCTGTCCCACCACGCCTACAACCCCGCTAACAGAGCGTACCAAAGCCAAACCCGCTAACACAGACCCGCCAACACAGACCCGCCAACACAGACCCGCCAACACAGACCCGCCAACACAGACCCGCCAACACAGACCCGCCAACACAGACCCGCCAACACAGACCCGCCAGTACGGACCCTCCAATGCATCCCATCAACGACCCGCCAGTACACCGTCGCGGAAAGGCCCCGCCAAAAAGATACGTAGAAATAGCCCCGCCAACATAGATGTGCCAGAAATACCCACAAAACAACTCCGCCACCAGACCTGCCAACACAGATAAGCCAAAAGAGCCCCGCCAAAAAGACGCGCCAGCCCATCCCCACCATCACTGTCCATGTGTAGGTTGTAATTATATTCGAGAAAGTCATTCACTCCGTATTTTAACACGAAAAATCCTTTTTTTATCCGGATCTAACAAACAGGTTTTTAATTAGAAAATCGTGGCAGCTTTACACTACTGTCACCTTCTACGACGTAGATTCGAGAGAGTAAAGCCGGTGGTGACCCCTGCACAGCTTTGTCGGCGGCGGGGAGGCGCGTGCATCGTGGGCTTCGGCGGCCGCCGCTTGTGCTCCAGCGCAGCGCAGGGATAAATCTCTCCCCCCCATCCCTCTGTGGGCGCACAGAACCCACGCATTGGGGCGATGAGCGGTCGAGGGCGTAAGGATGTGCATTCGCAGCTAACCAGTTTTTTTTTCGGCGTTGGATTGATTATTTCCTACGCGTCACAGACGTATGGCCCTGATTATCGTAAGTGTAGTGCATGTTTTTTAATACGTGAAGTGACAGCGATCTTCCCCTGCTGAATGGCGAGAACCGGCGCCGAACTGCATGTAGATTTGCGTTGTTTTCCTCATCCCGGCGTCTCTCATTATACGGGCTCCGCCTCAGCTGAGACCAGCTCGAAAATCTCTATTGGTCTCCAATCTAAGGTGATAGAGTAGTGTTTGTAATGTGTGTAAAAGTACTGGGTGGGGATCGGACAAGGGAAAGAAAGGAATGATCGCGCGCTGTTCGTGGTCCCTTTGCTAGGGTTGCTCCGGAATTCGCGTGCTGTTGAGTGATGAAAGCTCAGAAATCTAGCGACCAGAGCAGCCAGGTGCTAAACTTCTGCCAACGGTGGATGAACCCGGCGCAGCTGTGTAGCTAGCGTTGGAAATCCTGCCACTACCGTCCGGTCTCGAACCCTAGGACCTTACAGTCGGCGGCGGCGATGGTGTGACGGTTAGCGTACCGGACTGTTATACCCAAGCTCGCGGGTTCAAACCCGATCGAAGCCGTGGATTTTTAGGGCGACAAAATCCTTCGTACGCCTTCGTTCGGAGGGGAAGTAAAGCCGGCTGTCCCATGTTAGTAGATTTACTTGCATGTAAAAGATCCTCAAGCCTAAATGACGCCTCTGAGCTAAATTCAAAATCGCCTGTTTCTCGCCCAAGAAATAACTCCTTTCTCTGCTAGTTGGTGAAAGGAGCGTAGCAAAATCTGCGTGGTCAGACGGACGAGCGGGCCTGATGGCCCGAGTCTCGCCACGTAAAATAAGGCAAATTATATTCAATTCAATACAGTCAGAGGCTCTGCAGTGGCGTCAGGTAATAGTCCTGAGCCACCTAATCCGGTTTTTTGTGTTGGAGATCTGGTGTCAAAGCAATTTATTGTGATGTACCTTCAATGTGGTACTGTTCACTACATTTATTTTGAAGGGACAAGTGTCTGCTCGTGAATGGGCCTGTAGGGTTTGGCAAAACATTGGAAAATACTCAACTATCAGTTTTCAAACAAATAAACAATTTATTACTAAGAGAACACAAATTAGTACATTTGCCATCAGGCGATTTCTCGTTTTGGTACCAAAACGTACCTGTGAGCTCAAATTTACGCGATACCTTAAGTTCCACGAGCTGGTCGTTCCTTCTCGGTACCCCAGCGCTCCGCGTTTCATTATAAACAAAGGTTTGGTGTGAAGAGAAGCAAAGAAGTCTCTGTCCACCCATTGAAGAAAAATTCAATACAAAAATTAAGAGAGATATGCTCTTCAGACTTACACATCAAACAAGTTAGGAAGACATTGTTAATAATTTCTTTTTAACGAAGATACCTTACATGTACAAAATTATTCTTTGGAAAGATCAAGATCATATGTCGCTTGTTACCACGGAGAATATCTGTATGAAGTCCATGAAGTCACAACAAGAAAGAACTTGTATACTGAGCTAAACATCGTCTTTCACTGAATTTGATGAATTTAATGATGTAACTGAACACCAAAACCTAGGACACCTTTATAAAATATAATTCAGTTGATAGATTTTTCAATAGACTGTTTCGCCAGAGATTGACATTTTAGTCTTTAAGCAAAACTTTTTTTGGTTATTTTAACATGTATTTCAAATGTTACAAGTTATTACTATTCTCTGTTCAGGTTCTAGCATTTTTTATTTTCATTGAAATTACGACACGAAGAAAAGTATTAAAATCATCGTCAGCTTGTCAGTTCATTTCTGCTGTTTGTTTCCTCGAGAGAACAAATACTTAGAAACTGGGATCCTTTGATCTTACAGCACAGTGGATGAATTTATCTACTTCGAAATGGGCAACCTGCTGAGATGAAGAACAATTTCAACAGCGAAATAAATGAGTATTGTCAGACGATTGATCTCAAAGAGCAACTTCTTCTGCCCTTACAAAGAGAGAACTTTTTTCTGAGTTGACAATATACAATAGATGATTTATTTACGTAGAAGGTGAGGAGCAAATCAGGACGAATTTTACTTTTCGCTCTATTATATTACTAGAGATAGTAAGTGCTCCTAAATCATATCCATAATTTGATTCCGAAATTTCGGGGATAAAATCTGCATTTAAGGTTTTTTTAGAGGGAACTTTTCCTGTTTGTGGGAATTTAGGACCAAGCTTCTTCATCGATGATTTAGATAGCTGCAGGAGAGAAGGAGATACTCGCAGTTCATTACCAGAAAATCGGAACGTGTGCGTTGACGGAAGGATGGATTAATGGATAGATGTGACATGCATTACTTTGTCAGATTAAAAACTTGAAACTTGTTGATACGTCAAGAGTAAGATATAGTTGTGCAGTGTTGGAGATCATTAAGACATTTTAGTTTTTACAGTAGATTATCCAGTAAATTGTTGAACAGTTTCGGGAATACAGGTGGAGTTGTTTTTCATAATATTTTGCTCAAATAGAAGGAACTGCACTTATAAGTGAAGTATTGTTTTGATTTTCATTTAGAAAGTACCTCTCAAATTTTGAAAATGGTCAAACTAATCCAATTGATA
The DNA here is from genome assembly GCA_038098605.1 of Gryllus longicercus. Lineage (NCBI taxonomy): Eukaryota > Metazoa > Arthropoda > Insecta > Orthoptera > Gryllidae > Gryllus > Gryllus longicercus. Next base: position 74,586 of record JAZDUA010000826.1, read on the forward strand.
ATGCTATCGAACACGAAATATTAATGCTAGAGATTTCAATCACAGTTAAATTTATTCCTCAATGTAAAGTCTTGAAAGTACGTGTTGAACTACTTGAATCAAATGAGTAATTTTTAAATAATAACGAAAACGCGATTAGGAATATAAGAAAATATTTCGTTCTGTACATTCTCACTAGTTACCACATCAATTATATTCTCTTCTAATCGGAGTGCCCTCTGGCCTTCGTTTGGGCCTCTGCGCTGCCCAGGAATGTCACCCATTGCCTTGCAGCGCTGCCTCCACCTCTCCGTCACTTCGAATGGAACTGATTGGCGCCACGCCCCCGCGCCACGACTCGGCCGGACCGCCACCTGCGACCAACACTCTAACTCCCCTGCCCCGCGCCGCTCCACTGCGCTCACCCTCCTCACACACGCGCCCTCGCGTTCACTTTCACCCACACACTCATTCTCGCTTTCAACCTTGCTCTCGCCCTCGCCCTTCCTCTTGCTCTTGCCCTTGCCCTTGCCCTTGCCCTTGCACTTGCCCTTGCACTTGCCCTCGCCCTCGCCCTCGCCCTCGCCCTCGCCCTCGCCCTCGCCCTCGCCCTTGCCCTTGACTTTGTCTTCGCCCTTGCCCTCTCCCGACTTCGCCATCGCCCCCGCCCGCGCCCCCGCCTTCACCCTCGCCCTCGCCCTCGCCCTCGCCTTCGCCTTTCCCCACACTCACCCTCTTCGACACCACGAGTGCACTCTCAAAACCACCTCCACCCGTTCTCTCGCCCTCGCCGACGCTCTTGTCCTCATTCTCGTCCTTGCCGTCGCTTTCGGGTTCGCCCCCACCTTCAGTTCATCGTACCCTTTGCCTTCCTTCTTATCCTTGCCTTCACACTCATCCTCGTCATCGTTCTCCTACTCGCCATCACACTCACACTATTTCTCGCTCTCGTCCCTACCCCGCCCCATGCCCACCCTCCATCCCATCCGCCCTCTCACCTTCACTTTGGGAAAGATAGAGGAGGAGTGTGACATCGATGACGTCGACGACTGGTGTTGTGAAAACATCAATGATGGTGAGTGGGAAATGTTCGTGGCAGTGCCGATGTTGATAGTGATGGTGCTGATGACGGTATGACGGTACCGGAGACGGTAGCAACTGGGACAGTAGCAATGGCAATGGCATCAGACACGAGAGCAGTGGCGCCCGCCATCTAAATTGTAAATGAAAACAAACGCACGATGTTTTAAAGGACGCGACTGGCGCTGTCAGGAAATCGATGCTCGGTCAGCACCGGAAGCGGGGAGGAGGGAGAAAGTGGAGGGAGAAGACTGGGAGGGGCAGCCAAGGGTCACGACAAAACGATGCCGGTCGCTCACTACGCTGGGCAATAAAGTGTGGCTATCTTAACCTTGAGCACTTTATTGTCTCATATTTTGTGGTTACATTGCCGTAAATTTTTGCAATTTCTCTTTTCATAAAGAATTACATGGTTAGATGTAATGTTTATACCTTTTCGTCTTCGAATTTGAGTTAGTAATATTATGAGTAGTACTTTCTTTGGTATAATACTTTTAGAAAGATTATATAATTGTTTTCTTAGTTTGCGGTCCGTTTAACTAGCAGGACTTCGTAACTAAATTATATTCGCCGCAAGCTTTGACATGCATCTCATACTGCCGTTTTCCAGATGTTTTTGTTCAATGTAAGGTTTTAATAGATCGTAAGAATTGAATATGGTATTAAATATTATAAAAACATGGCTAGTCTACAACTAATCAACAAATATGTGATACGTTATGCGTTCGTCTAATAGCACAAACATTTATTTACGTGCGGAAAAACGTTTTCTTGAAAGGAAGTTCAGATTTCTCTAGAGAATATTGGAACCTTAGAGTAGAAAGGCAATAAGCAGTATTTCTTTAATTTGTCATAATTTTCGCCGTCGTAACTGACGTCATATATTCGTTTAAGACCAAGTTCTCCATATTGATTTCATCGCTTCCTATTATAATACTTATTGTACTGAAATATACAATTGCATGAATTTCAGATAAAATGTGAAGACGTTTTAATTCTTATTGCTGTGTATTACGATTTAAATAATGTAAGTTGTTTCCTAAACAGTACAAAATGGCATTGAAAATAAACTATTTGGCAATATAAATTACTCACTAAATAAATGTGTGGGCAAGAATTTTCACATCATTAAATCTAGCTTCATATCACTTCTCATCTCTCATTACTTAAGTAATGTAGGATAGGAATTTTGATTACTATTTATTAATTTGAAGTGTGAAGGTGTGTATTTACATAAATTATTTGTGAAAATATTTGTTAAATTTCAGCATAGTATATTTTTTTCTTTTGTTGCAGGTGAGTATCAATTTGCAGTCGTTTTCTGAATACATCTGTATATCTGGTGAGTATTCAAGAAATTATCGTTTGAAAAGTCAAACTGATGTGCTATTGTCTTACAAATGGCTGATTTATTATCTAGGCTTAATTGTTCGAAATTGTACATCTCCAATGAAATACTGATTTTATCAATTTTGATCAGGACCAAACGAGGAAGACCTGTTATTGGAGCAATTGTTTATGTATTATCATACGAATTTTAATGCTTTTTGTCAATCAAATGAATCATTCGTTTCTTTTTATCCTAATGTTTGTGTTATCTTTAATACTATTTTTTTATCAGACTAATTTATACAATATCTCGTAACGTAATATATTCTATTTTGCACGCGAAATTGCCAAAAGGGCTAAATCATGGATTCCCAAACATATTCTTTAATCTCTCCGTTTTAAAAAATGGCTCTCTCTATCACCCTTTTCAATGTTTTTCAATAATATTCAACTTAAAACACAATCAAAACAATTATTTTTACACTAAATTATTTTATTGTTTAGAAGAAGAATATGAGTAAAAGATTTTTATTAGATAATTTAATTCATTTTGTCCTAATATTTAGCACTTTTATCTTGATTGTACCAATTAATGATCCAGTTCTAACAACTCCTTAATCGTCATTGATCCCTGCACACTTTTATCAACGCCAGAGCGTCGATTTTGACCATTTGGGAACAATTGGGCTGGACTGTTCAAATATATAGTTTAAAGTATTATTTTGCTCGATTTATGTAGTGTTGTGTAGTTATAATAAACCCATAAAATTGCAAAACTTTTATTTAGGCAGTTCAGACATAGATTTTGTAATCAACTTAAAATCAGCAGATGATTGGCGATTTTTCGTCAAAAGTCATCCCTTCCACGAAGGCGCCCTATGTTAACGACTGCCTTGAAGCAGGTATATTTATTTTAAGAGTTAATGATCACCCCTCTCCTTCTCACCTTACCTCTCGCGCCCTCCCACCCCCGCTTACCTACTCACATCCTTCACATTGCCTCGCTCCGCCCTCCCTCCGCCAAATCCACAGTGTCCTGTCTCGTGACATGTTAGTCGTTCGTATCTCCGGGTCGACTGCCGTCCCGTCCCTTAGTGCGCACCCCAGGTTTAATCCCGGCCCAGAGCCCGCCCGCTAAAGTCGCCGACTGCACCCGTCCCACCAATGCACTGACATGTCGCGAGAAGGAAAAGTACTGTCATTGACGCTTGTTAAGTTTCTTTTAACGGGTTTGTCTTAACATTCTGTGTACAGTAGTGGGTGTTATAAATCAGATCCCCAAAATGCCAACTGCCAGGAAGCGTTCAAGACGGGTTCGAAAGATTGAACAGCTTTTGTGTTATTTTGCTGTTAATATATCAGTCAATAAATATTTACAATAAATTACAAGATAAAATGAAATAATATTCCTTTACTTGCAGTGTCAACGCTTTTGATTTCGATATCCTCCGTATCGGTGCGTTTTGCAAACGAATTTGCACTTGTCAGCCTTTCGAGGGGAAATTCGCAAGCTGTGGGGCTGTAGACAGGCAGAACCAGAAACAGGGCTCACGTTAAGGGCGCTCTTTGTGCGTGGAATGGAGCTATAACTCGCAGAGCACAGACTGAGAGCATCCTCATCCAGCACCTTTTCCCCCGCCCCGCCCCGCCCCGCCCCGCCCCGCCCCGCCCCGCCCCGCTCCGCCCTGCCCCGCCTTGCCGTTCTCCCTTGCATCCCAACTCCCTCACCCCATCCTGGTCCATCTCGCTTCGCCCCGCCCTCACCCAAGTTTCTCTCCATCACTTCAGCTCCAGCTGTCACAACCGTCAGTCAGCAGCTCTGCCGCGGTGCCATCTCACAAACTAGCACTTCCGCAGCTATCACCGCCAACCACTGCAACCCAGCCTCTATCGCTGTTATCACCGTCACTATCTCTACTGTTGTCAATCTGATCCCGTCATCATAATTGTTGTCATTGGATACGTTATTGCGGTGACATTTAATGTGCCATCGACATAGTCTCTATCATAACGACCAGTAAACCCACTAACCACCTCTGGCTACATTCCTCATTGCCATCGTCATTATCATCATCATCACCACTACTTCCATACCCACCAACAGATCGTCTCTACGATCACTAACTTTTTCAATATTGTCATCACCATCATATTCCATCACTTTCTCCATCGTAGTTGCAACCACCACCAATGCGACCACCTTCATCACCATGACAACCACCATCGCCACGACCACCATCAGCGCCACGACCACCACCATCACCACGACCTCCACCATCGCCACGACCACCACCATCGCCACGAGCACCACCAGCGCCACGACCACCACCATCGCCACGACCTCCACCATCGCCACGACCTCCACCATCGCCACGACCTCCACCATCGCCACGACCACCACCATCGCCACGACCACCACCAGCGCCACGAGCACCACCATTGCCATGACCACCACCATCGCCACGACTACCACCATCGCCACGACCACCACCAGCTCCACGACCGCCACCACCAGCGCCACGACCACCACCAGCGCCACGACCACCACCATCACCACGACCACCACCAGCGCCACGACCAGCAGCAGCAGCAGCAGCACCACCACCACCACCACCACCACCACCACCACCACCACCACCACCATCACCATCACCATCACCACCAGCGTCATCATTACTCCCAACTTCCTAAAACCTAAAAACACTTGGCATTATTACTTTCGGATCTGTCTAGGGTATCAGCACCACTTCCCCCGCCCTCCGACGTCGCCACCATCGCCACCTCCTGCAGCGACTCATCCCGTCGTGCGGCAAGGCATTCCGTTGGGGCTCGTTACCCCGCGCGTTGCTGGTGTTTCTGGGAACAATACAGATTAGCACAGCCGCTGCGCCTGGAATTGAGGTTACGGCTGCTTCGCAACCGTCACATCGCTCCGCGGCGGTGACGGGCGCCCTTCCCCCACCCTTTCTCCTATCCTCTCACCTCCTCCGCCCCCCCCTCGGCAACAGGCAACCAACGCCTGTGCGACAGTAGCAGCAGGCCTCGCGTTAGACATGGGCTGATCGGGTGACCGCACGGAACCCTGGCAGTCAGGATGTCCAAAAATGAAATTTAAAATATCTTGGGACTTAAATAGAATTTGAAAAAGATGGCTTCCATATTTTTAAGTCGCAAAAAATAGTTTAATATTGCATATTTTTTGTAATGAATCCGTTGAATCAATAACGAATCCGGACATCTTTTTTTTCAATCCTTCCTCTAATAACGCTCTAAGATAAGATAAACGTTTCATATTCAACAAAACATCAACACAAAATCCCATTACTTTTAGAAGGGAATCCATCCCTTTCTCAGGTCATGTATTAAACTCGTTTAAGATGAAATAAAAACAGCAGTTCACGTATTGTGATGGAAGCTGAAGAGCTGGTGCCTATAACAAGAGCACCCTTCCACGAAGGCGCTAATCGTGTTGACGATGATAAGTGGGTAAATAATATAATTTTGTACGTTTTTTATAGTGTTTGTGTTCTTTATTACTTTTACAATTTTATGTTTTTCAATTTGTAGTTTTCCTTAATATTCCGTTGAAGACACTAAAGATGAGATAATATTACTCAAAACATCTGTGTAATGCTGTAATTGACGAATAGTTAGTTAATAAATTCTGTTTGTAGAAGATCATTTCTTTCTCCTCCCGTTGTATTACAATTTCCAAGAATGATGCAGAATTTGGGAAAATGTTTGTGCAATGTTATAGGATCAAAACGTATCTCGCTCCTTCACAGAGAGCGAGAAGTGACAGAGAGCAGGCACAACTAGCGCTCTGCCAACGGGGGCGGTATGCATGTGGGACGGGGTGGGGCGCTTGCGGAAGGGGGAGGGAGGTCGTCACAGCCCGTTTCGCCCGCGATTCGCGAGGCATCCGGGCCGTTACTGCGAGCGCGCTGCAATCGGGCCGGGCCACAGCGCCCGGAATAATTACAAGTCACGCGCGCATGCGTGCTGCTGATCCCGCGGCACGCGACACGCGAGGACGGAGAGGAGACAGGGCTAGCGAGAGCCCTGAATTGAATTCACCTTTTTCGTCGCCGGTGTGATACATCCTTTCTCTGCCAGTTGGTGAAAGGGGCATAGGGAAATTTGCGTGGTCAAACGGAAGAGCCAGGCCTCATGGTCTGAGTCTCGCCTCGCCCCGTAAAATAAGCCATCAAATCAATTCACTTCAATTCCTGTAGGTGAAGACCGGCTGAGGTGGCTCAGTGGATCACCTCATTCTACTGCGATGTCTCTGACTGGGAGATCCTAGGATTTGAGTCCCGACGGCGGCAGGATTTTCGACAATAGCTGCATATCTCGGTCGAGTTCGCCACAGGAGAACTCTAGCGACCGACTGTTCTGAACGGTAGTTTTCCTTGGTTCTCCGATTAACACCGGACACGATCTTTCCATCATCTTCCTCGTCGTATATTTGTTCCTAACTTATACGAACTACACTGCCACATATATCAAGTGACCAATGGAGATCTTAGAGCTTGTCCCAGTTAGGGTGCTGCCCCGGTGGTGGGGGAAATCTTGATGAGGAAAACCATTGAAGCCATCGTGTTGGTCGACGGTGGATCTTACCATGCAACGTGTGAAAATCATCCACACGTCTCGGGATAAAAATATTCATTAACATTTTTGAAATATTATCGAAAAATTCCCTGCTATGTCACACGAAATTTAATTTTCTCTTTCCTTCAATCTCACTTAAAAGACTACACTCCCTTTACGCTAACAGCATCGATATATTTGCACTACGGTCGTAGGTATGACAACACACTCCCGCTCTCGCTGCTAAGGCGCCCAACGCCCCGAGTAAATCAGCGCAGCCGACGCGTCGCTCAACCCAGCGTCTGCCTCCGAAGCTTCCCCTCGCCGAGGATCCCCGCTGCGAGGGGACGGGGACGGGGACGGGGAAGGGAGGGGGAGGGGCGGAAGGAGCGGCACAACGCAGAGCCAGGACTCAGAAGAAATGCGCGGAGCGGCAGAGAAACAATGGAGGCACGGCCGCGCTTGCCGCAAAAACGAACGCCAGCTCCTCCCCTCACCACCCCTCTCCTTCCCGACGCCATCCCCGCGATGGCGGCGGCGACGGTGCTGCCGCCAAAAGAGCTGCCGGAAGAGAAGACGGACGTCCCGGTTGCTGGAGCCCTCGCTGCCATCACCACTGATAGTTCAAAATCCGGAGACGTCGTAGAAGGCGCTCTTGTTATTACTTAATTGAAGAGCTTATTTTTGAAGTGGGGTATCTTTATTTCCGTTTGTATTCTATTTTTTCGTTTTCGGTGTATTTTTAAAATGATTCTTTCTAACGTCGCTAAATGTTGTCTGCACATATTGCTTTTCTTCAACGTTCTACGGTACACCTACATATTTATTTTCTATCTTGAACTATAAGGCTCAATGTAAATACTTTCCCTTAGTGAACTATTGTGTTCCCTGAAGTTATGGGGTTTTGAAAATAACTCCTCCAATTATTACATTATAATATCTGATTAACCAATCTCCTCCGACAGGTTCGCAAGGTCGACTGATTCGCAGTCGGGTCAAACTCTTAACTCCCGACCGGTCTCCCGACAAGTGTGATAGTGTAGTGCATATTAATACTTGTGTGTGTGTGTGTGTGTGTGTAAGTAAGGGGTGAGGGTAGGACGAGAAAGAGGAAGAAAAGATAGCGCGCGGTCCATGACCCGTTTGTTAGTGTACTGCTCTGGCATTCTTCTGCTTCTGATCGGAGAAACCACGGAACGTACCGATCAGAGCAGCCGGCAGATAGAATTAACTTCCAAACAGCGGCTGAAAACTCTATAGCTATCGAGATTCGAACCACAAGACCGCCCAATAAGAGGTAATGCAGGTACATCAGTTGCCCTGAGCCACCCTTGCCGGGGTGATCGTTCGTCTGATCGGTGCTTAGCGCCGGCAGCAGAAAGGCCCTGGCAGCGAGGCGGACGGAAGCGGCGCGCGGTGGAGCCGACGGGAAGACGAACCGCCGGCGCCCGCCCAATCTGTCAGCGCCCCCGCCCCCTCTCGCTCCCTGCGCTCCGGAGCAGACGACGGGCGCGGATCGTCACGAGTCGCGCGCCGCGGCCTGCTGGGCCCCCGGGGCTCACCAGCCCGGCCTCCGGGGCGCCGCCCCTCCTCCTCCTCCTCCTCCTCCTCCTCCTCCTCCTCCTCCTCCTCCTCCTCCTTCTCCTTCTTCTTCTTCTTCTTCTTTTCCTCCTTCATCTCCTCCTTCTCCTCCTTCTTCTCCTCCTTCTTCTCCTCCTTCTTCTCCTCCTTCTTCTCCTCCTTCTTCTCCTCCTTCTTCTCCTCTTTCTTCTCCTCCTCCTTCCTCCTCCTCCCTCCTCTCCTCCCTCCTCTCCTCCTCTCCTCCTCTCCTTCTCCTCCTCCTCCTCCTCCTCCTCCTCGAATCTTCACCTACGATTTACATTAAATTAGACAGATGAAGTAAATTTCAAGAGGTGAATTAAAACTGCAGTATATGAAATTCATGTTTTGCAATAGGAAATTGGTGTAACTCCAACAAACGGGTAATATTTCAATTATATTTTTATATTTCAGGATAGTTGTGAGACTGCCAACAAAACGTTTACATGAAAACAATAGTAAAGCAAGATTCACTTTTGATTTGGAATGGTATGATCTACCTTTCAAAACTCTTACACTACGGTAAACGTCACTATCTGTGGCAGCAGATATAATAAAAAAAAATATTTCAAACATGTTTTACACATTATTTTTTGTTTGAAATTTCACCTCTTTAGCTTAATTTTTTTTACAATCGTCCTAGATAAAAACGTGGAAGGTTATGACAGTAATCTTTTCAATATCATCCTAGACTTCTGTCAAATCTGAATAAACATAAATATTCTCCAAAAAATACTGAATTGAGTTTATGACTCAACTATTTAATGATTATTAGGACTTCCTCCCAGGGCGCGCCCCCCTCGCACTGTCTGTCACATCGCTCGTCTTGCGCCGCGTCTCCCCCTGGCGCCGTTACTGGTGCGGCGGGCGCTGTCGCCACCGTCTGGCCGCGGGGCGGGGTGAGGCGGGGCGGCTCATGACGGAGGGGCCGGGCAGACGGCGGCGGCGGCGGCGGCGCCGCACCGGGGCAGGTTTAAGCGCAGGCTTTATCGCAGGTGAGGCGCGGGCGTGCCCTCGTGGTTTACGAGGGGTCGCTCGCTCGCGTCCGCTTGTTAACCCCGCGGGACCGCCCCGCCCCGAATCGCCCCGCCTCGCTCCGCCCCGCCCGCCCCGTCCCTCTTTGCTCCACTTAGCCCCGCCCCGCCCCGCTCCGTAACGCCTCTCCTCGCCCCGTCTCACCCCGCTTTACACCGCCTCGCCCAGCTTCGCTTCGCTTCGCCTCGCCCCGCCTCGCCCCGCCTCGCCCCGCCTCGCCCCGCCCCGCCTCGCCCCGCCTCGCCCCGCCTCGCTCCGCCTCGCCCCGCATCGCCCCGCATCGCCCCGCCTCACCCGGCCCGCCTCGTCTCGCCACACATCATCCCTCCTCACCCCGCCTCTCTCCCCTCTCCCCGCCTCGGCCCGTCTCTCTTTGCTCTACTCAGCCCTGCCCCGCCACTCTCCCCCCTTCTCCGTGACCCATGACCATCCCAGCCCCTCTCCGCTCCACCTCGCCCCGCCACGCCTCAGCCCGCTCCTCCCCACCCTCGCCATTCGCTCACTATCGCCGGCCGCCGTCGCGACGGAGAGGCTGCAGCGGGAGACGGGCGACGCCCATTCCGAGTCTGCGTGCAAGCGAATGCTCCTCCTCCTAGATCTCATCCGCCTTCGAGTTACTTTTTACTGCTTTGCTTTAACACGCTCAGGTTTGCTCACTCGAGGACTCCCAACCAGGCGATTTACTCTTGTATTAATCGTACGGATCAGGTTGCATGTTCTGGCCGTATTCGTTGTACCAAACAATCATTTTTAATATTTTTTATTGAGATCTGACACAGTGAAATAACATTCTGGCAAAAATGATTGTCTTAGTCTAAAACAGCAACAGAAAGCTTATTTGCTACTGTCTTTTTCATAAACAAGAGTTCTCTAAATGTGATTAACCCCCAAACAATTTGTTCTACGTATACTTTTTTCCCTACACTTTTTAAAAATAACTTATTTGTTTTATTATTGTCTAACGCAACTATTGTTTTAGTATTGTTCTTTAAAATCCATTCCTATTAAATTCAGGAGACTGCAATGTCCGTTGAGCAGCTTACCCTTTCTAATCCTTCAGGTGATGGCGCTAAAGAAACAAAACCGTCGATAACCTCGTTTTGCCCTCATACTAAACTTACGAAGTTGCTAGGAGATGAAGTCGAACGTTGGAGTGGCATTAAGTTATTATAGAGAGAATTCAATTTCAAAACGAATTTAATGATCACAATCAACATGAAGTAATTGAAAATATTTGACAGAATTGTAACAAAAATTAAGAAAACAAAACAAATAAAAGAAAGGGAAATTACACGCTATTACAAGGTTGGCAAATATCTCCATTCTTATTTTGTCTTACAGTAAAATTTATACTTCACGTTTGTATACGGAAAGCATCTAGGTGAAGGCTCTCCGAAGTATCAGGTTCCTGCTGTGGAAGCTTCGTGCTGGGTAACAGGTAGGGGCGGTAAAATTCTCGATCAGGCCTTCGACCGGGCTGGCTCGTCGAAGGGCACGAGGTGGCGGCTGTTTTTTTTTTTTTTTTTTTTTTTTTCATCCAGGCAGCTTCGATTCCTCCCGCTCGGTCGAAATTGATCCAAGTTTACTCAAGGCGCGCCCGACAACGCGGTCGTCAGCGGACAAAATTCAGATCGTTCACAGTCGCGACTCACGCTTTGCGGTCTGGTAGCTGGCCCTCTTCACTTTTTGTCACATAATGAATCTCGGACCGCTAACCGAATACTAACTATCCAGTCAATTTTAAGGCGGTGGTCTATGAGCCAGCCGACGCGGATGATATCGGCAAGGTGAATCGCCGGCCGGTCTCACAGGTATACACTGCTGCACCCGTCAATTTCGACACAGCTGGAAATGAAGCCCGAAAAATGCGCCCGGTCTATGGAGATTTTTAATTTATTCCACATAGAATGGCCATAGCTTATCTTGTCTTGTCTCCTTGGTCTCGCAGGCCCTTGCAGCTGATTCGTAGATTTTGAATTGGCGAGTCTGGCGGGAGTGGCGAACACTCAATCGGTTCAAACCAGGGCGTCGTGTCGCTACCCACACCAGCCAGTTGGAGTTCACACTCGGACTTCTGGGAGATGGAGAGCCGTTGATTGCAGAGAAGGTGCTGCGCTCCCTTTCATTCCCCAGGCGAGAGCGTGGGGGCTGCTCAGATCGAGTGTCAGTAGTCGAGACAACAGGGTGACGAGACTGGGTGGCGTTGCTCGGCGGCGTGGCAACTTACGAAATGACGAACAAAATTGTAATAAACGTTTGATGCCGGGGCTGCGGCGCATTGTTTCGCCACAGTAGCTTTGCTATATAGGATTTACCTTGATATGCTCACTGAGAAAAAGGGATAATCGGGCCACCTACAAGCCTAAAAGAATTTCATATTTCTTCTGAGACTTCCTGTAGACTACCACGTTTTTATTGCTTATTATTCACATGTACGCTGTACTGCTGTTTTATCTTTTTATCTGCGAAAAAAGTGAACTCTCCTATTGATTGGTGCCCATTCCGGTTAAAGAACACAATTTCAAAACTCTTCTCTTTATTCGAATGAATTAATCTTTTTGAAAGTTTTCACTGCTCAAGAAATCAATAAATTCGTTAAAGCAGACAATGAAAGTGCTCAAAAGTTGTGAACGTCGCACATACCCTGATATGTCTCTACAATTAAAACGAAGTCAAATTGTAAAATTGACAGAATTCGTGGTACAATGAGCACCCTTGGGTCGCATATTTTGTCACATATTAAAAGAATCCTTTTTTGTTGCGCCTGTTCTGACCGTTCGTTTGCAATGAACTGAGAAATTTATCTGCGTTCGCGACTCCTCACGAACCGTTCATTCTTTCCGAATTTGGTTTGCCATCATCTCTTTGCCTGTCCTCTCGGTTCTCACCTGTCTCCCTTCTTCGTCCACCCGTCGCTCTCTCACCTCTTCTCTGGAGCATCATATGCCATCAGGGTCCGTCTTGAACGACGCGTACTCCGCCGCCCCTTCGCCTCTGTGCGAACGTTTCACAGTCGCCGTGCCTGACCTCTCTCCAACACGCCCCCCACCAACTCACTACGCTCACGTCGTTCCTCCCTCCCTCCTCCCCCATCGCCCGCCGTCCCCTCAACAACCGAGTCCCCTCCGCTGTTCCACACTCCCCGCCCCGCAACTCCTGCCTTCTCCGCTCCAACTCACCTGTCATGCCGCACCTCCATATCCACTGGTCCAGTAGATTCTGCCCCTCATGGTCCATCATGCTGCAGCGCTCTCCGGCGCCCCCCCCCCCCCCCGCCCGTTTCTAAGACTGCGAACCAGACATTTTCGCCTTCGTGCTGTCTAATCTTATTCCTCTCAACCACTTTTATTCTAAAGCTCTTCTGTCCCCTCTGCCGCCACCTCTCTTTCTTGCCATTCCATCCCTTTCCGGTTGCCCTCGACTGCAGGCAATTACGTCTCTACCTTGTAGGTCCGGTGGTGTCTCAACTTTCTTCTTTCCACTACTTCCTACTAGATCATGTCGCTCTGCCACTCTCCACTTTCCCTCCCTTTCCTATTCTCCCACCCCCGACTCCCTGAACCTCTTACCCTGCCGCCTACGACTCCATCCTTCCAAACACTCATCCGTTCAGTTCACCACTCCCATCCTAGATCTTGCAGCCTGTCTCCCCACCTGCCATCGAGTTCCTGCCGCCTCACCCCGTCTGGTTCCCACCGCCTCCTCGAACCCACGACCCAGCCGTCTAGAACTCCATGCTGTTCCATTTCTGCTCCCCTCCACTACTTTCACCTACATCTTGCCGTCGTTCCCGCGCCTCCCGCCCTTCGCGACGCCCCCGCGCGTCGTATGTTGTGGCCGTGGGCTGCTATCGCCGCGTGTAAGGGCGCGGAGTTTATGCACCGTGGAGCGCACGCAAATGGGTGTGCGCGTCGGGATGTAAACGCAGCTGATGCCGCGACTGATGCGTTCCAGATGAGGACAGCAGCACGGCAGGCACTTTTTGTCAGCTTCAGAAGTGTGTGTGTGTATACAGATATATATATATATGTGTGTGTGTGTGTGTGTGTGTGTGTGTGTGTGTGTGTGTGTGTGTGTGTGTGTGTGTGTGTGTGTGTGTGTGTGTGTGTGTGTGTGTGTGTGTGTGTGTGTGTGTGTGTGTGTGTGTGTGTGTGTGTGTGTGTGTGTGTGTGTGTGTGTGTGTGTGTGTGTGTGTGTGTGTGTGTGTGTGTGTGTGTGTGTGTGTGTGTGTGTGTGTGTGTGTGTGTGTGTGTGTGTGTGTGTGTGTGTGTGTGTGTGTGTGTGTGTGTGTGTGTGTGTGTGTGTGTGTGTGTGTGTGTGTGTGTGTGTGTGTGTGTGTGTGTGTGTGTGTGTGTGTGTGTGTGTGTGTGTGTGTGTGTGTGTGTGTGTGTGTGTGTGTGTGTGTGTGTGTGTGTGTGTGTGTGTGTGTGTGTGTGTGTGTGTGTGTGTGTGTGTGTGTGTGTGTGTGTGTGTGTGTGTGTGTGTGTGTGTGTGTGTGTGTGTGTGTGTGTGTGTGTGTGTGTGTGTGTGTGTGTGTGTGTGTGTGTGTGTGTGTGTGTGTGTGTGTGTGTGTGTGTGTGTGTGTGTGTGTGTGTGTGTGTGTGTGTGTGTGTGTGTGTGTGTGTGTGTGTGTGTGTGTGTGTGTGTGTGTGTGTGTGTGTGTGTGTGTGTGTGTGTGTGTGTGTGTGTGTGTGTGTGTGTGTGTGTGTGTGTGTGTGTGTGTGTGTGTGTGTGTGTGTGTGTGTGTGTGTGTGTGTGTGTGTGTGTGTGTGTGTGTGTGTGTGTGTGTGTGTGTGTGTGTGTGTGTGTGTGTGTGTGTGTGTGTGTGTGTGTGTGTGTGTGTGTGTGTGTGTGTGTGTGTGTGTGTGTGTGTGTGTGTGTGTGTGTGTGTGTGTGTGTGTGTGTGTGTGTGTGTGTGTGTGTGTGTGTGTGTGTGTGTGTGTGTGTGTGTGTGTGTGTGTGTGTGTGTGTGTGTGTGTGTGTGTGTGTGTGTGTGTGTGTGTGTGTGTGTGTGTGTGTGTGTGTGTGTGTGTGTGTGTGTGTGTGTGTGTGTGTGTGTGTGTGTGTGTGTGTGTGTGTGTGTGTGTGTGTGTGTGTGTGTGTGTGTGTGTGTGTGTGTGTGTGTGTGTGTGTGTGTGTGTGTGTGTGTGTGTGTGTGTGTGTGTGTCCGGAAAGAAACGTCAAAACTTCGAAAATAAGCTAAGACAATTTTAAAGCATATTTTGTGTAATAAAATACGTGGATATTCCGAATGGATGAATCGCAATAAGCACTCAAAAGTTGCTTTAAAGAATGATTTCTAGGCAATGCTTTGCATTATAGAGGCGTTGAAACACTCCACAAACATGTAAATCTTATGTTGTTACATGTTGTTTATTATTTACAATAGAAATGAATAGTTTTGTTTCACAATTCAACTGCTTTTTTATTTCTGGCCTAATTTTTATTTCTGAACGTTTATATTCATTTCTTTTGTAAATAATAAACACTTTACATGTTTCTGGGTTTTTTCTTTTATATTGTAAATTTTTGCCTAGAAATATTTTTTTTCAAATCAACTTTTGATTGTTTTTTGTAGCTCAGCCATTCGGCATATCCACGTAGTTTATTAGACAAAATATACTTAAAATTGTCTTAAAAGCTTATTTTCAAAGTTTCAACGTTCCTCATATATATATATATATATATATATATATATATATATATATATATATATATATATAGCGGAGTTATACATGTGATTGTTAGGCAGCTCCATATTTATTGGTATTCGGCAGAGTTCATGAAATCACTTGGTCTGAAGGGGTGAATTGTGACAATGATTTCATTCTAACCGTACATAGAATAACATTGAGTTTCATAATACATTTATTGAACAAATCTTTTTCACGATCAATACTTTCACTACTTAATAGTACAAAAAATAAGTGCAGTAAGAAAATAAATAATACGTATTTGAAAAAGGATGATACTCAGATGATTCTTAAAATGGTTTTTATTTTTACGTAATACATAGAACGTTATCCTTTTCGACATGAATCCTTGAAATCATTCATTCTCGCTTGAACTCCACTGTAGTTGATTCGTAACTGGTCATATTATTTTTTCTGCCATAAACCATGTTCGAAATTTTGATACTCATATTTGGAACAAGGACAATAACTCGAATAGCAAAGACATAAAATTCTACTTCAGACACATCGGAAATGGAGGTTATGTTTCGCTACCACTCCGACGGAATTTAAAGCTGCTGACCACTCATCGTAACCAAGAAATACGACTCCGCTCAATAAAATGAAAGAGCGTTCATACGCGCTGGTTGTTCTAGGTCGTAAAAGTGTGCCATCTAGTGTCAAAAGCAACCCCTATGGCACATAATTCTGTAGCACTTGGTTTTGAGGAAAACTACAATGCCTAAAACGGTTTTTATTGAATTGTATGTATTTGTACAGCCAGTGAAATATATTACATTTACGCAAAGACTGAAATTATTCGAATGAAGAATTCAGCAAGAGTTCACCGAGTTAAGACTATTCCGTGTAGAGCAGAATTCCAACACAAACACTCATGACGTTCAATAGGTAGTTTGTTCCGGCCTCATCTCGATGTACTATGCAAAAATGTCGTTCAATGACCGAATTAGGTATTTGAGCGTAATTCAACAGTAATTATGTATTTCCATTGGAGAATAATAAGCGATTAACATAAAAATAAACGAAGCTACTCTAAAAGAAGTTTTTCTTAAATTCATTTAAAAGTCGTGGTACAAGTTTAATGGTTTAATTCTAAAGTTTATGACTTTGAGAAAAATTACCAAGTGGAAAGAAATACAGCAGATTCAAAATTTACAAAGTAGAAAGAACTCCCTTCCATAAATCACTAAATATGTCTCCCTTTCTCTTTTGTCTTATTAGCAAAACAACTTCAAGCAAATCTATTGGCTTCATATAAATAACGATTTTTTTTACTTTTAGGATCCTTACCTCCTGTAAACTTTTTGAAACCGGTACCATTATTCATTATACTTTGAACACAACTTCATCACTAAATGTTTATGTATTATTTATTAATGGTGATTAACAGATTCGTATCTAAGATTTTTTATTTTAAATCATGTGGAAAAGCTATATAGAATATGTTGGAAATAAATATCATTCTAGTATATCGTGCCGGAAGATTCGCTGTTTGTTTTTATGTCCAGAACACAGCAGCTGTACATGTACATCAAATATGTCGTGATGCAATGTTATGTATTCACTGGCATTAATGAAAACTCGGAATATTAAAAATATAATTGACAATAAATTACAGTTGAACGGTTGTCAAGGGAGCTAGCTGTGAAAAAAGGGGAGGCGTATTTGAAAAATTCAATGATAAAAAGGCTCACTATTAGCGCGTATGTATGGAGTAGTTTTGTATTTATTTTCCCGGAACTGGCCGTATTGTTTACATATCACGAGAAATGCTCTTTGTGGAGCGGTGACACATAACTTGTTGTAATTAGGCCATTGTTTGCTTTTGATTCGCGCCGATGTTCCGAAGTTTTGTGGGGCGAGGTCGGAATAATGAGGCGTTGTGTATCGAGAGTCGCCAGCGCCCACGAACAAAACACGGCGCACGCGCCCGCAACGCTGGCGTCGTTGTAGCACCCCGTTCCGGTTGTTGGCCGGTTTCGGTTCCGGTTGGCCGGTTCCGGTTGTTGCCCGACGGACGCTGGGACGAAACATCACAACTTATTAACACAAATTGATATCAGTGATGGAGTACAGATAACAGAAAATTACTCTTTAAAAAGCTGCGATATCTTAAGAAATTAAGGATGGAAATAAACTATTAATTTGCCATTTGAGGAGGATGGTTCTTTGCTAATGTAACAATATACAGTTTATTACACTTCAGTGCCTCTGTCCGGGAGGTTTCCGGTTCGAGTTCTGACAGTGACACTATCTTGTCAGCTAAGTTGAATTCACTCGCTGTTTCGAGGAGAATTCAACGGACGGTTACTCTGATCGGTAGTTTTCCGCGGTTCCCCCAATCAGTACTAGGCAAATGTAGGAGCAATATAGACGGGCCACGGACCGCGCACGATCTTTCAATCCTCTTTACTGTCCTAGAGTCACCCACTTACTCAAACTTACACTTACATGCACTAACCTACCGCACATGCTGAGAGACCGAATCGGGAGATACCTGGTTAGGGAAAACCCCGTTAGCCAACAGGTTGGTCGGCGCCGGATCTCGTCATCGGCGGGGGAAGATCACCACCACCTCCCGAGGAAATCATGCACTACACTTATGGGACGAATGACCGGTGCAGTTAACGCACCCGGAATTACTATTCAATCACATATTTTATTATTCTAGTCATCTACCCAATATTTTATTTCGGTTGGAAGCGTGTGTATGAGAGGACTTAAATTATTTGTTCATTAATGAAAAGATCCAACAACAGTTACAAAAATACTTTTCATTAAAATACTGGAAAACAACGAATATAAAGCATTTGTAGCGGGAATTCCATTGGTAGAATGGAGATCCTGTTAATAGGGGTGAACCAAAAATATAATCTTTATTACTGCTGCGTATAACGCAAGTAACAATATTTTGATTTGATTGGTGGATCAATTAGTTTCCAAATACATGGTACTAAATTCACAGAATAACAACATTCCTGTAATTAACTTCTGTTGAAGTAATTTGGTAGCACTGCAGCTCAGTGTATTCCGTTGAAGTCAAACGCTTATCCACGAAACGCCTCAAGCGAGCGTTTGGGTCGACAACTGAAATCGGACGCCTCTTCACATCGGCGAGAGGGTGTCTTTATTGTTGGTCGGAATGAAGACTCCGACAGTCACCGTAGGTCAACGGCAATGACAACACCCCTGTCACTATCACCACCATACCGCACTGGTATCACCACCGGTGTGCAAAATCTCCCTTAAATCTTCTCTGGTTACGCAAGTCAGTAAATCAGATAATTGCCAACCGCAGTCTTGCGCCTTCAAATATCAACCCGACCAAACATTTTTGTTGGCCTTTTAAAACTTTTTGCGGGAATAGCACACATTAAACTGAGTGCAATTTCAAGAAGTCATTTCATTAAACCTTGAGAATTGCAAAAATAATAATATATGTATTGTTTTCAACCGTGGTGGTCCATTTAGTTACGAAATTTCGAAGTGATTGCTGAAGGTTTGGTAAAATAAAACGTCCAAGATAATTATTTTCCTTTATCCTTACTAATAATAAGAGGAAATATGTTTTATATAGTACCATTAGTTGTATTTTTATCTCGTATCAAGACGACTGAGGAGTCTCAATGAACGTTTGGAAAGAAGCCCTATAAAATACCATTTTGAAATGTTATCAAAGGGATTCATTTTGTGTCCTGCTGTATGGATATGAGAATTGTGTACTGTGAGGCAACGCAGCAGTAACTATTTTCAAAATGAAAAGCATTTTCAATTTCATTTTCCAGGAGCCATATGTTCTTTGAGTACCGTTTCAAGACATCCACTTTAACTCGCACAAGGGCCTGCGAGCACACGTGCTCTTGGGAGCCTTCAGTTCCCTTCCGAGAACCTTCGCTGCCTCCGTTCGGCGAACGCGTGCCGAGGGCAGTCGCGCTTCCAGTGGCAGTCCGATGTGAGCAACAGGGTGCGGGGGCAGAGGGCTCGTACGCCTCCCCCTCCACCCTCCACCTCTCGCTCGTCACTCGTGTGATTAGTGTTCTGCGAACGACGGAGGTACATTTTGCTCAGACGAGGCTGAAATTTTTTTCTCGTGTATTTAGGTCGCGATTATACGGAAAGCTAAAAATACTTCCACGTTGAAAGAAAGAATAAATTTGAAAACAAAAGAAAGAACTGAGATATTGAAATGAAAATTTCCTCTAGAACAATACTGAATTTCATGGGGTATTATATAAATTTATGTCAATCATGCAGATAGTTTAGAAAAATGCTAGAAACGTTGAATCATGGCAAATGTATATCTGCAACAATATGAATGTATAGGTATTGTCCGTAAAGTGTGAAACATTTACATATTTTACAACAAATGATGTGTCGAGTTTACAGCGACATATTTTTGGCAATTGAATATGAGTGAAATATGATGCCTCATTTGGCAGACGATGATAACGCACCAGACCAGTGACCGGAAACTAAGATAACAAACGAAAAGCTATACAGTTTGAACATAATTCGTACTTAGTATAAATTCGATAGAATTACGCAGTATAATCTAATTCTGTAACTAGAAAAATAATGATCTTCTGTATTAAGTATATTTGACAGCTATGCTGTGATGAATGGAACGTGTTTCATGTTATGACGCGGTAATTATACGAGAAAAAAATATAACTGCTTGAAAATGATAATTTTTTATTATTATAACTATTTCCAAATAATTGATTTTATATATGACTTTACTACCAAAATATAAATCTAAGAAATAAAATCCAACAAAAACTTTCTAACCTGTAATACATAAGAAAAATTCTGACATCTATCTGTGAAACAATCCGTAATCGTCCTTTCCCCAGCGCTCTCGACCATTTTGTTTCTGTATCAGTTGTATATACTTTTATTTAGAACAATTCTTAAATGTTCACCTGAGAGATAGGCCATAACGTGTTTCTATAAAAGTGAAAATAAAATATCGAACCGACAATGCAAATCAGAGAATATTTTAAACATATTAAATTCATTTAATATTTTAATACCAAGTTTGTTATGGAGATTGAAATTCTGTCATGTATAAACCCCAAGCAAGATAACGCGATTACCTTCTCAAAACCGTTAACATGTTTAAAGTAAATATCATGGAATTATACGTTTTATTAATTTATATTTAATTTGATATTTAAGGTGCTATTCGTAAGAAAATAGCTTTATCGGGTGAAATCATATAGATAATCATCAATAAAATGTAGATAATTAAAATAACTGCGTAATATTATGGAAGTGTAACATATTATTACCATATTTCGTTATTATAACGACAAATATTTGGCCAGTTGTCTAATACTTTTTCTCTCTTCTCGGCAACAATGTAAGTAAAACGAGGCATTTCATGAGCCAGCAGCTCGAGTTTACTCTGAATTGGTTGCATCGTCAGACGGAAGGTGCTTTCCTTCCCCTTCCTTGTGTTATCCTACCATCTTACTTATACACAATTACACATACATGCACTACATTTTCCGTACATGCACATTACACATACATGCACCGCACCACACATGCCAGGAGACCGGTCGGGAGTTTAGAGCTTGTTCCGGCTAGGGAGGTGCCTGGGAGATACCTGGTTGAATCGAATTGAATTGATGCCTTATTTTACGTTGCGAGACTCAGTCCATGAGGCCCGCTCTTCCGCCTGACCACGCAAATTTCGCTACTCGCCTTTCTCCAACTAACGGAATTGATTAGGGAATTCTTCGCTAGCCTCGGCAGGTCGGCGCCGAATCTTTGCATTCAGTAAGCTAAGATCACCGCCACCTCCCGAGGATAACATGCACTAAATTTACGGCGCTAATGACCTTAGCCGTCTACGCCTTCGGAGTCACTAATCAGAGAAATGTGCTCCACAAACGCATTTGGGCCTTCGTGAGCGCTCAGACTGCTGAAGGGCGTCTCCGCGGCCCACAAACCGGATTCCTTCCCATACGCGCGATTTGCGAGTACACAAGTCGCACCCGCGAGCAGATATTTTGCGCCTCTTCTTGCGCCTCTTCTTGCAAACACAGAGACCGATGGCGGAGTGCGTTTTCCTGGAAGACGTCGCGACTCTTGGAGATGCCGGCTTCCGGATGAGATGCTCAATGGCAACGACTGTTGCTTGTCCAGCGTCTCTATCCAAGAGGTCTTGAGATTTCATGTCCCGGCGATGGATGATTTTTGATACCAGCTAGAAAACCAGCTCAAATCCTAACGCTGTATAAAAGGGAATTATAATGGCCGGCCCGTGTGAGTGTACTTCGTTCAATATTAAGGGAATGCCGGAGCTGTACCTCAACAAATGGGCCACGGTTCGCACGTGATCTTTCTTTTCCGTTCCTTGTCCTATTTGCACTGCACTAAAACACATGACGGGGGCTTAGAGATTGTTCCGGCTAGGGTGGTTCCCCGCAGTTAGAGATACGTGGAGCAGGGAAAACACCTGGAGAAATCGTTCGAGTTTCATATAAAGTACCCCAAAATTAAAATATTAATTTTACTTTTGAAGCGCTTCCTCGAGTCTGTTTAATTGGGGAATACTAATATTTGGGAAAAATTTATGCAAGGTTTAGTTTCTAGGTAGTGTTTTTTCACCAATGGAAAGACCTAAATTTTGAAAAAACTCAACAGTTTTCGGTATCCTCTAAAATACGTATACAGTGGAATTTAAAACTTGTCATCAATTATTTGCAGGATTAACCACATGACATGACGTCCAGATTTCCTGCAACTACTCTTCCTTTTGCAAGAGGAGTTTTCCTTCCATGCCTAGACTACGGGCTTTTTATTGTCGATAAAATTATATTTCAAGAATATTGTAAATAAAAATGATATGCCTCTATAAGAAATAGTGAAGATATAAAATGGTAAAACATTGTTTTCCGCGTGTATTCTAACGTAAATACTCATCACGGTTTAATTTATATCTCGACGATTCTCGGAGTTTCAATGGTTTCAGATTCCCTAACAAAAGGTTTTGTTATTTCCTGCATCCTTAAGAAGCATTCCCAAGTTTTCTAATCTGCTTTAAAGAGTTATATCTATGCATATGATGAAAGGGTTGCGTAATTATTTGTAGCATTGGATTCAAATCTCTATTATTTTACCAGTTACCAGATATTTCAAAGTGGCATATCATAGGATCAGTGTGTATAGACGTAACAGGGAGGTTGAGACAGGGCTGGCCGGCTGTGTATTTGAGATTCGAGCGTAATATGGATCAGATTGACACAGCTGATCATTCAAATTTAACACTTGACCAGTTAAGTTAGAATTTGGCATGACAAGGGCTGATCTGAAGTAGTTGATTGAGGTGACACGAGATTGCAGCTAGATATTAGTGAAAAAATACTAAATACTATCAGGGTTACATAAAGTGAATGTGTAGAAGTTAACCATGTGTAGAAATTATTTTCAAAGGTCACCTAATAAAGATTGGCTTTGAACGGTGTAGTATTTCATTTTATTTCTTGTGTTTATGTAGCGTACGCCGCGAATCATGTGAAAATGGAACTGAATGAGAACAAACCTATAAGTGGAAAATTCAGAGAGTTTATTTGTATAAAATGTACAAACGGTAAAAAAGTGAATAAGTAGAAAGAATAAAAATAATGCATTTCTCCAACCACTACAATGCCTAAAGAACATATTTCTCAATTACCTAAAAATTTGAACTATTGAACTATATATTCCAATATAAATTGAGAAAATATGTTACAAGAGTTTCTTTCGTGTACTGTTACTGTAACTGATATATTTGCAAATGTTTATTTCCGAGTACACGGCTGTGTTATGTGATTATGAAAACCTTGGGCATGCTCTCATTTTTAAGAGATACTTCATTCCTGAATTAAATTAGAATTTTCAAAGCTTCCGCGCAACTGGGATTACAATTTTGAAATATATAGAGTTAAACATCCTCTGAATTTACATGTCGCGCATGCCTTGCTGGCATATACCTAATTTGCGCGTCGGATGCAAAAAAAGGGTTTGTAGTACAAGAAGCGGTGCTGGCCCAAAACAAACGAAACGAAAATGTCACGCAAGCATCGCCATTCCATGTGCGTTTCCGCGACAAAAACGCACGGAACTCCTCAGGGAGCTTTTTCTGAGAGCTGCGGGACGGCGAATTGGCCTTCGAGCGGAAGTTGTGCGCGAAAGAGAATCGCTGATGCTTGAAGTTGCATAATGTGGTGCGTTCAAATTGCTAGCGGTTTCACTGTCCCTAATGTTTAGTTGCTCTTTGAGTTATGGCATTGTAAAGCACGGAATAAAAAGCTTATTAGTAGTGGCAGTACGGATATGAAGAAATCTCTTACAGATGAGGGAAGTATTGGATTTAAAACGATACTTTTCTCACATACAAGAAATATAAACCTCTCTCTTTATATTTTAGGGCGTTTTTATCACTTTGTGATGTGAGTGATATTGCAATCTTTCTGCTCCCTTGAGACTTTACTTAGCTTTCCGACCACGCGCCTTCGCAAAATTATGGTTGATTATAATCAAGATAATTATTGATTCATTGGTAACTATCAAAATCACTCGATTTTTACCCACTACGACAAATTGATAAATGTAAGATGCTATTCATTAGTTTTATGATTTTATTTTTATTTACAACGCAGTTTCTTGTTCAGTCATTATATTAATTACCAATACGCAATGTTGATGCATTTTAATATAGCAAATATCACTTAGATAATATACTTGCAGACATTGAAGATGTGAAACTCTTAAATAAATCTGATATATCTGTAAACTTTTGGTTTATAAACTAATACCATTTTCATTTATTTTGAATAATATACAAATATACTTAAACCTTTTTCTATTACAATCAGCAATTTTCAAGAGATATATTTTCTATTCGGAGGAGGACTACCACCAGCATTTTCACGAACACCATTACATACACTGCCTCCACTCCCAGAAAAAACTCCAATGGTGCTGTTATAGCCAATCGTCTTTGATTCGTCAATTCTCTGCAAAAAAACGAATAAATGTAGAAATCTGTGAATCGATTAAATGAGGCGGTGTATTACGGTAGCCCTTCATTATCTAGGGCCCTACAATCACTCCTGACCTAATGGCTCCGCCCGAAACTTGTCGCGGTGGCCAGCTGTCAGAATTGAAGTGCACTACCTACACACAAATGTTGATAAAGAACTCTCGAGTCTACAATAGAACTTTGATTCGTGGAAATGTGCACAACGTTCCAGTGTAATAGAGACTGAGCGAAATTTACAAAATTAGGAAACCTCTTTCAACAGAAATATATGCTTCTGTGGACAAAACGTTTAAAGAATTATTTATTATTAATATTATGCAAGTAATGATTTACCCTTTATATTAACTTAGTTCAATCATTTTATCAAAAAAAATATGGGTGATGGATTTGATGTAAAACCCAAAAAACATACGGACAAAGCGCTTGTCTTACTTTGGTCTTCATTTCGAACCTTGTTTCTCAGAAATTGAGATCGCAGGGTTCAGGATAATGTTACCCTTGTCTGTATGTAACTCTTTAAACAACAACAGAAATAATTTCAAATAATTTTAGTTCTCTGGAATATGAGCACAATTGAATGTTTAAATCAAAAACCAATCAAGCACAAAGATCGCCAACTTTAAAAATCGAATAAAACGGTTTAGAATAACATTATGTTTTGGTAGGGGTTTTAATTTTTTAGCTAGAAGTAGCATATGTTTAATAATGTTTATCGAAGAAAAAATTGCATTCAATCTTTTGGAATTCCGACAGTTTTTACGTGTGGTTTCTGAAATAGAAGATTCATATTGATTATTTCGTGTTTACGAGCACGTCAATTGCAAAGGTTATTAGTCCCTTAAATCCATGTTTTCCCCTCGGGAGGTGGGTGTGATCTCCAGCAAGTTTCTGCGATCCGGCTCCGACCTACACGGTAGCTTGCGGGATTTTCCCAGCCAGTCCTCAGCGAGCCACCGCCCGAGCCGGGACAAACTCTGAGCTCCCGCCTGGTCTCCCAACATGCATGGTAGTGAGGTGCATGCAAGTGTAAGTGACGATTCTGTTGAGAAGCGTGATGTTGTTGAAATGCTGATGTACACTTGTATCTTCCCCGCTGTCGGAGACGGCCCGCGGCGCCGACTTCCCTGCGGAGGTGGTTGGGGGTGGGGGTGCGGTGGGCGTGGTCGCGGCCGCGTGCGCTGGCCTAATTCTTGTTGGCGGCCGCTCAACGCCGCGTCGTGTCTGCCTTCACGCGCGGAGCCAGCAGCAAAAAACAGTTCCGCCTCTGAGGCTCCAACGCAACTCACACCCCCTCCCCCCTCTCTCCACTCCTCCCCCTCCTCCACCCCTCCCTTCCCCCCTCCAACACTCCCTTCACTCCTCCTCCCCTCCCTGACCCCTCCACTCCTCTCTTCCCACTCCCTTCGCGTTCCCTTCCCCTCCCCCCTCTCTCCACTCCTCCCCCTCCCCCGCCCCTCCCTTACCCAGCTACCACCCCTCCCTTCACTCCTCCAACACTCCCTTCACTCCTCCTCCCCTCCCTGCCCCCCTCCACTCCTCTCTTCCCACTCCCTTCGCGTTCCCTTCCCCTCCCCCTCTCTCCACTCCTCCCACTCCTCCATCCCTCCCTTACCCAGCTACCAACCCTCCCTTCACTCCTCCAACACTCCCTTCACTCCTCCTCCCCTCCCTGCCCCCCTCCACTCCTCTCTTCCCACTCCCTTCGCGTTCCCTTCCCCCCCCCTCACTCGCCTGTGAATGTCCACTCTGTCTCATTCCAAGCCCCATTTAGCGTCACTTCAGCGTACCACCCCTTCGCATTCATTCCGAATGTAAGTGCACCACTAGTCGCTCACGATTACTGGAAAAGGCAGGGTCATACTGTATCTCATTTTCTGATACTTCTCTCTTCATAAGTCAACTCTTACATAAGAAAGTTACGGATTTTTTATCCCAAATTTGATGAGGGAAAAATTTCAATAATTGTTTATTTTGAGACTAATCAGGTACCATTTTTAGAATTTTAACCTTCTTAGTATGTCAAATACGGGTAAGTAACCAAATACGTGTAAAGGTTTATCGTTGCTTGTAAGCAGATTAGTGAATAAGAAAAAGAGTAGTAAGTCAATTAGTAAGCACTCAAAGAAGACTTCGAGAAACTTATTTAAAATTATTTTCTTTAAGTTTACTCTGTTTTCACACAAAAAAATATCCAATTTATCATTAAGTAAGCCCTATAATGATTATGAGATATTTTGATCCAACATCTCAGTGCATTTGAATTCATTTCTGACGAACATTATTATTAACGTTATTTTTCAACTTGTGAAACTAACTCCGATATCGTTGAACTGTGCACCTGGTAATCACTAAAGCAGACGTGGTTTTAAAACTATAACTTTTCTTACCATCTTCCTTTTGCTGTGAGTCACAAGTTGCGATACATTAATTATAGCAAGCGCTGTCGTGCGCAATTGAAACGCAAACACAATGTAATGAATATTTGTCGCAATGGGAAACTTTTAGAGAATGCTGATTTGTGGAACAGTCTTATTTAATACTATTTCTGAATTGGAAATTTCAAGAAATATTCACCTGTCACTGTGCGACTTTTCCAAAATTCTCAAAGACCTTTTGGTATTACCTATGATTATTTTTGCGATTGAGCAGTCCCCATGTATCTGAACGTTCTCATCGATGTCATCCTTTTAATCACTATCGTTCCTCTACAGCTTCTATTCAGCAGACCAGTGTTCACCTGTCCATTTTCCCTTTATTAAATCAGTAGTCTTTTCCAAGTGTGAATTTTCCATTCCCTCTGTATTTCCTTTTCTTAATATTCCACTGCATTTCCCGTTCTTTCTTCGGTCATCTTATGAGGCTATTGTCTCCAAGGCTCCTGGCGGTTTCTCTTACACCACAAGGTGGATGGCGTAGGGTGGTAAGGGTGGGAAATGGGGGTGGGGAGCTACCTTCCTCCGGACGCTGTTCGCCCCACCCCATCCGAATCCACCTCTGCCGCCGCCGCCGCCACCATCACCACCACCATCACCCCCCCCCCACCACTACCACCGCCACCATTTAATTAATGATTTCTTACGAGAAATTGTTCTCTTTTCGTTTATTTGATCTTCGGGAACATTCTTTCTAGAGGTAACTTGTAGTTTTGATTCTGAAATATATGCATGCATTACATTTTCCCGCAAAACAATATTTGTATTGCAAGAAAACACTGAATGTTTTATAACTCCTTCCCATACGCATCCACACATAATCTCTCTTTTCTCTTCAGTCTCCCGCACTCCCGTCCTGACCTGTCCGCGCGCAGGTGCTCAGTCACGTGGGAAATGGCCACACGGTGCGGCGTGTTTATACAATTCAGACGCCGACTGTGTATTTGTGCGTGGGCGTGTTTGTTATGCGTATATTTTGAATGTTCGTACGCGGTTGCGACTGCGTCCACCACGAAAAGAGGCGGTGCGGTGCGGTGCGGTGCGGTGCGTGTCACAGGCTGGTCTGGCGAGTCCGCTCGCGCCAGCCAAGCGAACGCTATTTGCCCATCTCTGTCCTCGCGCGGGACCCACTCGTACGGGTACACATGTCCCTCCCCGGCCAACTGTTTGCTTGTGTACTGCCATCCAAAGGACACTCACTTTATGTATGCGCTCTCTTCAATAATACCCCGCCACCGTTGCGAATTGTGAAATAGTAGTACGCTCCGGTAATAATTCAAATATTGTCTGTGATGTTCTGTGGTGTCTTACTGTTCCTGTTCGTGTTTCACTGTTGTTAAATGTTAATGAGGAATATATGCCATTCTACAAAGTCATTTTTGTTTTGTGTGATGGTTCAATTATTTCTCTCGACACACTCGTAATTCAGGTAATTCCTATAAAATCTAATTTTCTATAAAATATTATAAATATTATGTACATATTTGACTTCGATGTCAAAGACATGAAATGAAACAACGCAATGATAATTGATTTCGAGAAAATGTACTGTTCTAAGAAATCAACATTTTTTGAAGCACTTTTATTCCAGAAATTTTTATGATATTGAAGTATGACATCGATTTCTTTCACACACCATTTATATTTAATTCTCTTCAATATATTTCCTCCTTTGGTTCGCTACAATACACTTACACACAATCCAATGTAGTACTTATACGTAGAACAATTACCCGTACCTAACAAAGTTAATTTAGCCTTCTAATGGGTTTTGCTGTTTGCAATTAGAGTTATCAAGGATTACCAGAGTGTTAAAGCGGAAAATGATGAAAAATCCCGTTCATTAGGGTTAATTTCATCCCGGTTTTAAGTTGTTGAAATATTTTCTATTTTCGTTTTTTTAGTTTTCATGAAAGTTTCCGTTTCGTGTTATTTGATATTTTTGTTTCGGTTATTCAGATCCTTTTTGCTCAAGTTGTGTAAAGTTGTTTTATTTTTTGCTGCATCACAATAGTACATATAATATTTCCATATGACCTTTTGATACTCATAAGCGTAATAATCTCAAATGTGTTAACAATCTTTTAAAACATTAACCCAATAATTTACTACATACTTTCAAGGTAAAGAAGGTGCCAAATAACCTTTACTTCACCCTAAGATAATCTTTTATTCTCACGCCTCTTTGTGGTGGCGGTATCTTTGTGTTGTAAAACAAATGGAAAGCAGTGATCACCCACTAAATGTATTAAATAAAAACATAATGGTGCGCGGTCGATAAAAAGGCATACGTTTAACGATATACTTTCAACGGCTCTGAAACAGATTCAACTCAAAAAATGAGGTTTTGAGATAAACATGTTTTCATGTTTTGAGATAAACATGTTGAGATAAACATGTAAGTCTTTTGAAGCTGTTAAAATGTAGGAATTACATGCTTCATGATTATTCAATAAAAATGCAAACATTATTAAAAGTCTCGATAAAAAATTGTTAACAAATAATGTTATAAAACAATCTAAAACTCAAAATTAGCATTCGAGTTGGGCCTGTCTTGCATCTCTTAAACACTATCCTGGCCTTCCAAATGTAAAATAAGCCTGAAAAGTTCTTCCCCCGGTCGATTTTCCGTCGTAAGAAATATTTGCCATAACTTCGACGCTAACTCTCGCACCTTTTATCCTCTCGCGCGCGGAAGTTGGCGTAAGCTGCTGATGTTCTCGACGCTCTCAGGAAGCCATTAAGTGCGGGAGCCGGGGCGGGCAGGTCTCGGGGAAGGGGGCGGGGCGCGCCGGGGGCGGAAGGAGCTGAGGCGTCGATGGCATCCGGGGCCGCTGCGAAGGCCTTCAGCACGGAGCGGCCGCAGGTACGCCCCTCACCCCCACCCGCCCTCCTCCCACGCCTTTGCCCCGCCGCCTGCTATGCGCCACGCCGCTCTCGTGGCCCTCGCCGCTATAGACGGATTATTATAAGGAGGGACCGCTTTCACAGCTACTGCTGGTATCATAACTACAGGTAATGTCCCAGCACTAATTTAGTCAGTTAGTTTGTTTAAAGATAGCACACTTGTAAAGTGTTGGACACAATTTCTTGCAACGTCATCGTCTAACATGTCTTATGTTTGTTTTCCGATCTGTCAAACTGATCCCTTTTTAGGCGAAGTTCTCTGTACCTGCTTGGATATAGAGAGATTATTATAAGAAAGGGCCGCTTTGACAGGTATTGCTTCGATTCTGATGGTACCATAACTACATGCATTACTTTCGTCAGGGCGTTTTATACTGTTATCTCCCTTGTAAATGTTTTCGATACAATTTCTTGCAATGCCATCGTTCAACATGACTTCGTTTGGTTTTCCCTCCAGTAAAAATGGCCCCTTCTTAGGTTACGTTCTCTCTACCTGTACGTGAGGCGCGAACGGAGAAAAGAACAGCTTCCGTCGTCATAAATATTGATAAATACATTCGTTAATCGATTAGTGTTCGCGAGTGCGTCAACTGTTAAGATCATTATTTTCGTGAGTGTTGTGAATGCGTTTATTGCGAAATGTGACGATGATCTTCCACCTCTAGATAAGATCCGGCGCCAATATACTCGTCGGCGTGCAGGGGTTTTTGCCAATTCGGTATCTCCCACAATAGGGACACCGTCGGAGCCGGGAGAAGCTCTAAGCTCATGGCTGGTCTTCTGACAACCACATTAAATGAATTAATTATTCACCTTAATTAGTCACACGTCAAGCTGGAGAGGGCTTCTACGGCTCCTGCGTAGTTTTTTTTCAATACATTTGCTTAAGGAAGGACTTGCTGTTTCGTCTTTTGGATTTTTGCTATTATTCGAAACTTCGTAAACCCTTGAATATAGTTTCTTTTTTCAGTTGTTATCGGATATTCACAAACAAATACGAACCGTCGCCATTAGTTATCCCTTCGTGGGCTGTGGCGTTTTTCTACTGTCAGTACTATCTATAATCACTTTAAAATCTTAATTTAGTATTTTTTGATATAGAGAACAGTTGTGATAGCACATCGTAGTGAATGTTGAACTAATTCTTTAAGAGGACTCGAGGAACTCAAAGTCTCCTTTGAGTCCCTGCTAAAACTGAGTCCCTACAGAAACTGAGAATATTTACAACAAACATGCAGAAAATTATTGTAGTATATGGCTAAACTTATGTATGACTAGTTATTACATATAAAAAACTTCAATTATATTGCAATATACTCAACGTTGGTTTCCTTTTCTGTAGGCGTTCGCCGTTGCGACTGTGTACTTTTTAGCTTCCATGTATAGCAAAGGCATATTTTAAAAAACACGTTGCTCCGAACACGCAATTATTTTACAGATTGACATATACAAAGCAAAAGTTGTAACGTATTTGAAGGTAGGTCTGGCTGAAAGATAATACCAGTTTTATACGAAACGTTAGCGCACGGCCATCGTTTTGAGTTGCTTTGTTTACATTCGATAAGCTATGAATGTAGAAACTTTCATTATGGATAAGAAAGGTTCTAGTAATAAATTACCTATTTGATGAATTAATAACTCCCTCCTTACACAAATATTGAGTGAAAAAATACTTCATATATTCTGGAAATATTCTGGAATGCTAAATAATATTCGGAAGAATTTTGGGGTGGGGATACTGAATAGATTGGTTAAAGGGAAGGGTGAAACTGAGGACGTAAGCACAGTGCATGCATCGGATAATTAATACGCAAATAAAATTTGAACATAATCAATTATTATTTCAACCTTGCTTCGTTGGAAGATTTCGTTTGTAATGAAATGCTTTCGGAAATAACTTGAGTTTATGTATGTGACTAAATACTTTCAACCGAACGACATACTTACGAAAACCGTAACAGGTCATAGAAATTTGAGAATACGTTCCCAAATATAAACAAGACCGATAAAAAGTTAAGTCTTTCTGATTATAAAATTATTGTTTTACTTTATTAAAATTTGAAGCTAAAACATCTACAATTTTAATGTGTCTTGTTTATGATACACATTTACATAATAATTGCATTACAATCATTATAAGTTTACCATTTTCTTAGTTCATTTCATGTATACTGGGAACATTATTATGTGTAAGTGCATTGCGTTCACAATAACTTCTGTCTGTTAAAGTTGACAAAATTACCAGGAAGGCTCTTCATTGAAAAGTTTAGAAGCAGGTGCCTTAAACGATCCTGAAAATTGTTTACTTGAAAATTAAGCACGAAACTTAACTGAGGTTTTCTTGTTTCTGTATGCGAATCGTCATTTTCACACATATTACAAAACCAATGAAGTACTCTACATTTTCAGGTATTTATTAATTATAATCAGTCTTCTTTATCTCGCTCGACTAACCCTTCCGTCCTGCCATATTTGTTACGATCATTTTCGCTGTGGCCTTAGTCTGTATGGGCAGCTCTACAGAGATGCAGTGTTGCATACTCACGGCTAACGTTAAGTAACAATTTTGATCTATAATTACTCTGAAATAAGAGCACAATTGAAATGAATCTAATTGTGTTTGGAAAGGAAATTGTGTTAAATTTTAAGTAACTGCACGTTCATTACTCACTTTTTCAAAATATTTGCGAAAAATGGACATAATATTTTAAGGAATAGAAAAGGATGTAAGTACTTTTTACGACACCTCATGCAGACAGTAGCATTTTTCTTGTTTTAGAGGTCACGTGTACAAAGGAACCTTTTCGTGAGGTTGTAATAAAATAGTTGTTCTTGAAAAAGCAAATGATTCGTTTTGTATAAGGTAAAATAATTATTTGAAAAAGTATTCTAATATACGCCTAACAAAAAGCACTTTACCTTTTAGTGTAAATACCATCGAAGTTGGTTTAACAGTTCCAGTACCTCAAACAAACAGAAAAACTGATAAGAGTCCTAAAAACAATTGAATTTGGTTTTATATATTCTAAATAAGAAAATGCGATTTAAAAAGGCAGTCATTTGAATTCACAGATAACACTCCAACTTTATTTATATAATAGATAATATAGTAAAAAGTTTTGTGTTGGTTGTCGACAACCTACAGGTCAGTTTGGGGTTGGATTTACACGCGGCTGACAAGATGGTTAAAAACGTGAAAATAAAATCAATGTGCTCATAGTTACGTATTACTTTCACCTGGCCACGACTTACTCTTCATATTACTGTCAATGACTGTGCTAATTTTTATTTTGTACATCAATATTTGACAGAAAATAGAGAAAAATGATTATTAATGAGAGAAAAGAATGTGTTAGTTTTTTAGCTTGAACGCCAAGGAAAGAGCAGAGTAGACTGACCAGTATTAATTGTTGACAATCTTGTCAACTGAATAAATAATGGTTAAATATGAAGTTCTTAAGTTTGTTGTTAATAAGTACCGAGAAAACTCGAGAACCGATATCTTACATTTTTGAATATCTGGATTTAAAGTAAATTTGTTGAGCATTGTTCCAGTGTTAAGAGAAAAATAACCTCCTTCAATAGAAACAGTGAAATATGTATTGATTACTTAACAATCAATAAATCAAATTTTTAAATCTGCAATTCAATTAATTGAAAATATATTGCATCAAAGATTATTATATTGAACGGAACATACTTAATTATGGGACGTAATTATATTGTGTTTACCGAAAGTGGATTAGCTTCGAAAGAATATTACGATTTATTCATGAATGAATGAATTAGAATTTACATATTATTTGATTAGGGAGCAAATTGTCAAGTGTTTTATTAACCAGTTCCCTGTGAGGTGATTTCGAAATCCTCTTTTTTGTTCATCCGATAATTAGCGTCTTACCTCCGACTTCTTTCCGCGACCCATTGCGAGACTTGTAGAGACAAGCCTCGCCCCGTTACCTCTCCGCCCCCGCTGCCCGCCCGCCGCCCGCCCTCAACCGCCGCCGCTCCACAGCCTACAGCCTTTGGGCGGCAGCCGTGGCCCCCGGCAATTACCGGCGGCGGCGAAGGCAGCGCTCGGGTGGCGGGGCGGGGGCGGCGGCGGGGGCGGGAGCGGGGGCGGGCGCAGGCAGGCAGCAGGCACCCGGAGGTGGCGCGGCGCTCGGGACGGCTAGGCGCAGGTAATTAACTCTTATCTAAATACACCGGCGGGGCGCGCCGCTACCTGCCCGGGCAACTAATGCACCGCCGCCCGCGCCCTCGCCTTCGACACCGCCCCTCCGCTGTCGCCCGCGCCACCATCACCATCGTCGCCGCCGTCTCCCCCACCTCTGTCGCCCTCGCCTGCATCACCTTCGCCTCCCCGACCTCGTTCTCTCTCTCTCTCTCTCTCTCTCTCTCTCTCTCTCTCTCTCTCTCTCTCTCTCTCTTTCTCTCTATCCGCTGTCACCTCCACTGTCCCGTGGCTCTCCTGCATCACTTTTGCCGCCCCCGTCCCTCTAGTCACCCTCCGCCGTCTCGATCCCCCCGCAACTATCGGCCACGCCTCCATCGCCTTCACCGCCGCTGTCACCGTCGTTCTCGTGTCCCCCGGCGACATCGCCACCTCCTCCGCTGTCATCCCATGCACTATCGCCGTCGCCTACATCAGCTTCGTCCCAGCCGTCTCTGTCACTCTCCCTCCGCTGTCACACCTGTCGCTGTCGCCCCGACACGCTCCTCTTTGCTTCCATCACCTTCGCCTCCCATTCCCCTCTCCACCTCCTCCACCGTCACCTCCTTGTTCTTGTTGTTCGCTGCATCTGTCGGACTCGCCAATATAACCCTCGCCTGCAGCATCTTCGCCAACAGAACCTTCGCCGCCGCCGTCGCCTCCCCCACCGTCGACGTCTCCGCTGTTGTCCTCGCTGCTATCGGATTCGCCTCTGTCGCAGCCGTCACCCTCGTCCCCGTTTCCACGGTCACCACTGTCGCCTTTGCCTCCATCACCTTTGCCACCGTCGTCACTCTCGGCTTTCCACTTATCCACCTCCCGAGAGCCGCATCCATCGCCAGCGGTGTCGTGCCCTCCGCCACCCGTTGCCCTTACCTTCCCCATCATCAGTCTCCGCTTGCCTCTGGGTCTGCCGCCGACATCTCCCCCTTCCACCGCCCACTTCCCGCCGCGCCCACCTTCCCCGCAGCCGCCTTCTCCACCATTTTCTCCATCGTCGCTTCCTCCACCCCGCAGCAGCTTCCGTCGCTCACGTCACTACAGCAAACGCCACCTCTACTCACTGCCTCCGCTTTGTCCAATTGCACCTTCAATTGTACGTCCGACTGCACGTATATTTCGATATTATCCCACCTCACCACCACTTTCGCCTCCGCCTCCACCCTTCGCTGCCGCCTCTGATTTCCCCTGTTTCTCTCCTCTTCCTCCACCATCTCCTTCTCTACCTCTATCAACGCTCTCAACTCTACCTCTTC
The DNA here is from genome assembly GCA_038098605.1 of Gryllus longicercus. Classification (NCBI taxonomy): domain Eukaryota; kingdom Metazoa; phylum Arthropoda; class Insecta; order Orthoptera; family Gryllidae; genus Gryllus; species Gryllus longicercus. The sequence goes on from JAZDUA010000826.1 coordinate 109,736, forward strand.
CTATACCTCTACCTCCATCATCTTTATCTCCTATTCTACACCCATTGTCACTTCCGTCCCAATCCCTTGGTCCCGCGCTTCCGCTTTCGCCTACTGTTCCGCTCCCAGTCCCCTTCTCTTAGCCGTTTCTCCTTCGCCGCGGCCGCCGGGGAGCGCCAGCGCCCCCTTCGCAGCAATTAGCGCCGCCACTTTGCCCGCCGCCGTCTTTTCATTCTGGGGCTCCTGCTTTACCAGGTTGCGGGCGTACCGTTCGTTTCAATTTTTATCCATTCAAGTTTTCTTGATTTTTACCTTGCTTGTCTTTGAAAAAACATTATTTTTCATTTACTCATTTCCTCTTCTTATATTGCACGGTTGATTTCACTTAATTTCTTCATCTACATATCGTTTGTAACTTCCTTCGTTAATAATTTTTACCGTAGGTTTGCTTCGACGTGCCAAAATTAAAGCCGAAATAAAACTCTTTTCTTTGATTGTCCTGCATGACCTTTGACCTGTATCATTTAGAGCCTTCAATAACATTTTAGCGATCACTTATTGGGTCGCTTTAAGCTCTGTATATCATCAATGAGCATATCAATGTTTTACGCGTATTCGTCAAATATGCACTGAACATAAGCTTTCGGAACAGAACCATCCAATGCAATCAAGTATAAAACTAGTTCAAATCTTTAAATACCTATTGTTTAACTTTTGTTACCTGCATGGATTTCGGTATGTATAGTTCGCAAAAAATGTAAAACGAAAAACGTAAAAATGATCATGTTCAGAATGAGCCTTTTATTATTCATGACGATGACAATGACAAAACCAATCATACAAAGACAAAGTCAATAAAAAAGTAATGAGATATTTAAAAAAATATATAGCAGCTGGACCAGTGCCAAAGCTACGCACTTGGACAACAATAATTGTCTTAAAACTAAAAAATCCTTCGAGATAGTTATAAAATTTTAAAACTAGTCCCTGGAAAGTGAATTACAATATTGTAAGTCTGGTACTGTGCGAGAGAATATATTCTAATATTACCAACCGTTGAGATTACAAAATTAAATAACATCTTTAATTTTATTGTGAAAGATAATTTCTATGTTTTTTCTTCAATTTCATTTTCATAGATTTCTAGTGTTTACACACTTCTGAGTACTGAAGCTCAGTAGTGAGGGCACCCGAAGAACTAAATCACCAAAAATGTACTAGAAAGATCAAAACGGTCTAATTTTTGACATTACAGCTAAGAAACATAATTCGCTGTTTACTTGTTATGGCTGTTCTTTTTTATTTCTTGACATTTGTATCTCTCCTTCACCTCGTTCCTGACAATTCCTCGCCATTATCCTGACTGTCCCACCATTTACCCAAACCGTCTCTTCAAAACACGCGTCCCCACAGAACTCATAATTCACTAGAAAACTTGAGTCAATTGAATTGAATTAATGCCTTATTTTACGTGGCGAGACTCAGGCTATGAGGCCTCATTGGAGATACGAAAACTTTGTTTTAAGGGCCTGGAACACATTTTTTTCGAGTTGTGCACGATTACAAGCTGTTCGAGAGATCTCGAGCTCGAGAAATCTGTTTTGTATGTCATAATCTGCAAACGTATACATTTCTACTCTTAAATTGTTTGGATGCAAATTGGTGTGTTACTCCCTATCGATCAAAAGAAAACTTTTTCCAGGATTTTGTACCGATGCTTTCTTATAAATTATATAAACCGTCATCTACCTTTAGAGTACTATATACAAAGAATTGTGTCTCAATCGTGCTTTAAAGAGATACAAAATACTTTACTGAAAGAGAGAGGTTATGAGAAGCGAGAGAGAGAGAGAGAGAGAGAGAGAGAGGAGAGAGAGCGAAAGAGAGAAAAAGTGTTCGAAAGAGAGAGAGAGTGTGCGAAATAGAGATTGCAAAAGATAGAGAGTTTGAAAGAGAGTGTGTGAAAGATAGAGAGTGTCAAAGAGAGAGCGAATGCAAAAGGTAGATAGATAGAGAGAGTGAAAGAGAGAGAGAATGCAAAGATAGATAGATAGATAGAAAGAGAGAGAGAGAGAGAGACCGAAAGAGGGAAAGAGAGGGAGATATTTACATTGATATTTCTTGTTCGTGAAATTCGGAACGTGTATTTGGAAATGCGAAGGCGAAATTGATTTGGTAGTGTCAAACCATCTCTTCTCCCGGACAGCGACGCTCAGCATCTCGCTGGAAGATCAGTGAGGGAGGTGGGAGTGGGCGGCGTGGAGGAGAGGGCTACGCAAGGTGGATCGCCCCGGGCGAGCGTCGCGCGCCTTCGTTAGCTTTGTTATCCGGCCCCGTGAGTGTGGGTGGGTGATTGCTGGGCCGAGATGGCGGTTGGTGGACGTGGGCAAGGGCAGCCGTGGGCACGTTGGGAAAAGAGATTCACTTCGCAGGTCGGGAGTAGAGAAGAGAACTATTAGTGACACGGACGGCAAAGAAGGGGATGGCTAAAGGGAGTGGCTGTAGAAGAGGGTCATTTCAGGAATGGATATGCTGGAGGATAGTAGCAGATGAAGTTATGTAGATAGAGGATAATGGGAAGAGTTGAGGATAGCCAGACGAACAATGAGCACATGTGTGATTGACTACGTGACGGGCAGGACTGATAAGCTTTTAAGAAGAGCTGGAATAATAACTGGAAGGAAGATGGGCTAGAAGTAGCAATGGGCTGGCGGAGAGCTGGGCCGTGTGGAGGTGTGAGCGAGAAGTGGGTGGGCTGGAAGAGGGGGCGGGCGGGGCCACGCGCAGACCTAAGGCTGCGGTGGAGAGAGCGGGTGCAACGACGTCGGGCACTCGTGGGGGTGTAGGAACAGTGGCGCTCAGTGAGACGCCCTTCAAGGACATCTCGCTCCCTAATGAAGATGCCGCTGACGACGGCGGAAGTGGAGCGCGAATCTCGAGAAGCCCTCGAGATGGACCGGCTGAAGAAGAGTATGAGATGATTGGGCACAAAACGAAAGAATTGGAACATTTGGAAGAATATCAGCGGAACATGGGCTCTTAGAGTGTTGAAGGAAAACGATTTGTGTCGTAATAGGGAAAACTACGGAAGAAAGATCATTAAACCGTGACACACAGTAATGTGTACATTTACACAAATAATGTTAAAGAAAAAGTTGAAAAGTATTCATGAAAGAGATGAACATATACATAGGAATAAAAAATGCATTGTTTTTGTAGCAAATATCAAAGATAAAAATGAAGCATAAGTAGATACCAACCTTTAAGAGAACTGATAATATATACGGAAACGTATTGACTGAGAAAAATTAGAAAAATCTAAAAGGCACATAAATTCTCTGCTATTCGCAACTGTATGTGCGGGACAGAAAGATGATTACTTTTTGGAGTACCTTAGAAGAAGCATTTGGAAGGAGGTCTTGAGAGCGTCAAATATATTGAATTTTTCTGACGTATAATGTTACACGTTTTATTTACCCTGCGATAATAAATTCTGTAAGTTTGTATCTTTGTGGTGTGTATTTTACGTGTTGAATCGATGCATGAATGTGCATTTTATTTTGTCAAAATACACCGAAAAAAATTTTATTTTTGAATTGATTAAAAATTAATGAAAATTGTACATTATTTATGAAAACCGTTATTACTCAAAATTTTTCACTTAAACTCTGTCTTTTTTTCCCGAAGGAAGGGCCTCAAAAGTGTTACTATTTGCCTTTGAAATTTGAATAGTGCACTTGTTCAATAGCCATATAATAAGTTTCAAGAATAGAAGTCGTCGGTATTAAGTCAGTCAGAGATTCAAAATCTAAAATTATTCTTCTAAAAACTTATATTTCAAGACAATATTACCGATTTATATTCTACGGAACCATTTTTTGAAGAAACAGGACAGATCAACTTTGAGAAGAACATATTATCCGCTATTATATTATTTAGCGTTTTCCGTGAAATAAGTTATGTGTATTTAGTAGATTATTTATTTTTCTGGTTATACTAAGTACTAGATTTTCCTTTTCCGAATAACTTCAAGCCATTGCAAAACATATCCACAGAATTGAACCTTTTGAATTCTAGTATTTTTTTCAGGTGGTCTCCCAATATCTTCAAAATCGATGAAGAGACCATACGGCACGGGACCTAGCACCCCACCGGCGACGTGTGCATACGAATATCTGGAACACTTTCTAAATTATCTATTTCTAGGCATGCACGTCACGTATTTCTCTTGACTTTGGCATTATCAGCTACTGAAACGAAACAGCCACAGAAACAAACACAGAAAATTGACTGCAACATCGCCTCTTCTCTTACTTCTTGCACATCCCATTCATACTTACCCCATAATATGCTCAATTATAGATTCGATTATTTTTATTAGTATATTATTTATTTTTAATTCAACTTATTTCTGGAATTACTTATTTTTAGAAATTAATGACGTGTTGCAAATTCCCTACCTAAAACGTTATCGCTCCATGGGACGTTTCGGATAGGCAACCCGCCGCGCCTGCGTGCTGTGCTGGCCGTCTTTAACAACCAGGAGCTGCGCGAAGGCGTGGCGCGCAGCGGGCGGGGCGAGAAGGCACGTTAGCGGCGAGGGCGGATTACCGGCAGGTCCCGAGGCTATCGGAGATGAGGCCCTCCGCCCGCCCACCGCCCCAGCGACCGCTCGCCCGCGGGCGCCCTTAAGCCGTCCGCCGTTGAAAGACCCGCGTGTCGGCGGTCGGAGAATCGTGCGAGCTGTCGGGAGGGCGGGGGCGAGGGCGAGGGCGGGGCGACGGAAGAGAAGAGCCTGCGTGCGGATGAGATGGTAGTGGTATGGCGAGACACAGTTGGGACGGAATGAAGGGACGGGGTGGAAAGGATTGCTGGCGAGCGGGAGGAGAGCCTGTGAAGAGGAGAGCGGACGAGAAAAATAGCAGGTAGAGATGATATTGGCTGAAGAGGGTGCAGGGAGAGAATACAACGGTAGGAGAGTAAACAGCGTGAGTGAGCTGAGAGAACAGAGCATGGAGTTGAGAGGCGAAGAGAAAAAGTAAAGACTGAGGCGCAAGGGCAGAGAGAAAGCAGGTGGAGAGAGCGATTAGGGAGAGCGGTTGAAGAGAGAGAATGGTTGAAGAGAGAGAGTGGTTGGAGGGAGAGTGGTTGGAGGGAGAGTGGTTGGAGGGAGAGTGGTTGGAGGGAGAGTGGTTGGAGGGAGAGTGGTTGGAGGGAGAGTGGTTGGAGAGAGAGTGGTTGGAGAGAGAGAGTGGTTGGAGAGAGAGAGTGGTTGGAGGGAGAGTGGTTGGAGGGAGAGTGGTTGGAGGGAGAGTGGTTGGAGGGCGAATGGTTGGAGGGTGAGCGGGCGGAGAGCGAGTGAGCGGGCGGAGAGGGCGGGCCCAGAAAGCGGGTGGAGGGAGCGAGTGGAGAGAGGGGGAGAGGACGGGCGGAGAGAAAGCGGGTAGAGAGAGAGAGAGAGCGGCAGGGAAAAGCGGGCAGGCAGAGCGGGTGGGCGGCGGTGGGCGGGGCCGGGAGGCAGCCGCTGGAGGGGGCGCGAGGAAGACGCGAGGAATTGGCGGTCGAGCCGCGCGCGGCATGCGGAATCCGCCCCGCGGCGCCTGCGCTGCAGATTTCGAGGCAGCTCCGCGGTTCGAGAGTTGTTCTATCTCGTGTGAGGGACCGAGAAGAACGTTCATCTTTTACGTGCTGCTTCTCCGCGGGGAGGGTTTATGATTTTTGGGAATGATTTCTCGCGGAATGCGAGACTTCTCAAGTGCTTTTGTGCGAACCTGTCCGAAGTTTCTGTGCGATGCCTCGTTTCTACATGTTTTATTCTTATTTTTCTTAATAGTAGATTTGAAATGAACATTTAATTCCCCTTGCCCATTCTCTGTGCTTCTACATGCTTACTACAATATTATATTCAAATATTATTACTTTATTCCAATTGTTTACAGAATTTGGAAACGCCTGACAACAAATTCATTTTTCTAAAGATTAAAATAGAACGCGACTAATAAGAAGGGAGATATTTTTATTTACGTTTCGCGCATTTTAGTTTCCCGTCTCCGTCCTTTTGCGTTCACGCCACGCTGTCCTCCTCTTCCTCACCAAGAACTCAGAGTGGCGTCCTCGCAACCTTCGGATCTCTCAGAAATTTTCGTGGTTCGTGGGGACTAGTTGCCTGCAGTGGTCAGTAAAGTCAGTTTGATAGGTCGGTCACTGTCGTCAGAACATGGTTTCCATTTTGAAACTTGAGTGAGCTATGAGTATATTATTTTTTTTATTTCTCTCTGAGTATCCGCTGTACACCAATTAGCAAATCAGATCTGTTCTCGCGATTTCTCGGCAGTTAAGTCAAAACAGGTTTTGTTTGTGAACGAAGTTGTAAGACATAATATAGTGTTTTCAGATTACCAAAGAAAAAAATACAATCACACTTTCCAAATTTACATTATTACATGGGAGAACAATATATTTGGAATGTAAGTTCAGGTGCTTGTGTTGCAGTACAATTCTATTATGGTGAAGGAAATTATCTATTGTGGTGTATGAGATCTTGTGATAATTTCTGTATAGAACGGTTTCAATCTTTGCATGAAGATTACTGAACAAGAATGTTCTTAGACAGTAATCTGCCTGAATAGCTCATTGTCTTCGCAACACAATACCTGAAGGTAATTGGTAGCGCTTTTAAGCACCTTAAAATTGACTTTATTGTACGCAAAATTTACTCATATTTTGAAAACATTGTACATGACTTTAAGTATCTAATTATGAAGAATAGATTTCATTCTCAAACTAGTGGTGCTACAGAATGACACTAATTGTTATTCGCGCACTAATTGTTATTCTAATATCTTTAGACTAGCTGTTTCGTATTGTCTCACTTTCTTCCTAGCAGCTTACTATAGACCTCAGAAAGGTTTTTTTAGTTTCTAATTTTTTGGTCCTCTACTAATAGAATTGAAATATATCTTAGAGAATATTACAAGGGGTACAATATAGTAAATACCTATATGCAAATTATAATTAAGAGATTTGTAGCCATTCTCAAAAAATTTCAGTTTCTGAATATTAAGATATGTCAATTTAGAACTTGATATGAGTATATCAACTTGTAATAGAACAATTGAGGTATCTAGGGGGTTACTATGGAGGCGCGTTTGTTTTGGGAGAAGTTTGCAAGAGTTCGCAAGACGCATGACGATTATGCCGTGATATTTAAAGTGAAATATTTGTTTAAATGCCCGCTCAGAAGTTCCTTCAAATGCTTAGATGATTGGCAAAACCTTCGAGAAGGTATTGTATAAAAACCGAAGAGAAAAAAAGAGAGATGGTGGCGGCGATGGTGTAACGGTTAGCGAATAGGACCCGAGTTAGCTGGTTTAAACCCAATCAAATCCGTGGATTTTTAGGAGGGAGAATCCTTCGTATGCCTTCCTTAGGAGGGGAAGTAAAGTCGGGTGTCCCATTTTGTAGATTTGCTGCATGTAAAAGATCCTCAAACGTGAAAGACGCCTCTGAGCTAAATTCAAATCGCCTTTATCATTGCCCAAGAAATACCTCCTTTGTCTCCTCCTAGTTGGTGAAAGGAGCGTAGCGAAATTTGGTGCGTGGTCAGACGGAATAGCAGCCCTCATGGCTTAAAGTAATCAGCCCTCATGGTAAAAGTCGTAAAATATGAAATAGGAACTCCTTACGTGAACATAGACGCAGGAAATAAACTGCGCCGCCGACAATGGAGAACCCTCCCACCTTTGGTATGTGACTGTTAATGATTCTATGATATATATTCTTTAAATGTGCACATTGAAAATGCAAGATTATTACAGATTTGAATCTAACTCGCTCGGGAATAAACAATTATTCCTCCTCGCCAATTATCAAACTTACTTAAAATTTCATATACGCATAAATTATGAACTAAATGTATACTATCTTAAATATTTATCAATAAATGGATTGATAAATTTATTGAAAGGATAGGATTTTTTTTATTTTGTACCTCTTATCAACGTTAGTCCGTTGAGTCTTTATTTTTTTAGTGATTTGCGTTTGTGTTATCTCTTCCTCTCTGTGATCGTTTCCACGGCGAACACTTAGTTATTCTATGAATACTCTAAGGAATTTTACACTAAATAGAGACTGGCTGTATTATACAGTCTCTAGTGTTTCACTGAAGTTTGGAGGTCACAATATGTATTAATATGTGTAAATAATTACAAGAAAATTCGTGTGTGAAAATGAACCAGCCAGAAGAAAGGGAATGCTTTTTGGATATTGGTATTATGTTATATGTTAAATTTCTAGGCAGGCAAGAACCCACTGCAAGGATGATTCAGAATGAATCAATATATGTAGTTATTTTCCTTAACGCGTTAATTATTTCCAGACATGCATATTGTAGAAGAATTTCATGCAAAATATTTTAAGAATTATAATCAGAAAACAAAGAAATAAACTAAATATTTAAAAAAATAATGAACTGGTATATTTATTAGCAGTTAAAATGATATTCTCGAATTTATAAGACGTTAGTTTCCTAATTCTTAGTAAAGAGCAATACATCGAAGTTTGCTATTTTCAGGTATAATATTTTTATATTTAATTAAACTAGTATAGAACATCATTTTTCTTACTTTTAATTGATGTTTTAATAGACATTGATCTGTACACTATGTTGTTAATATTGTAATTTTTGGGAGTTTTTATAGCAGAACTAATTGTATTAAAACACGTTAGTTATGTGCCATAAGCATGGAAGAATATTAATCAGTTCTGGCAACTTCAGCATAGAATTTTCTTTTTCAACAAAATCATGTCATTTCTTAGACTGCGATAGTATTTTGTCTTGTGGTCTCCAGAGCATCAACTTCTTCCACATGTTCCTTTGGCGGTCCTCTTGCCTCCCCATAACCCGCTCTTCCCCGAGCACATTCGCTGCCGCGCAACATTTCTCATCGTCGGATCCGTATGCCGGGGTCCCGCGGGCGCCTACACGCCTCCTTATGCGCTGTTCCTCCCGCCGTTGCGCCGGCAGGCCAACTTGTGAAATACACCCCGGCGGCGGCGGCGGCGGCGGCGGTGGTGGTGGTGGTGGTGGTGGTGGTGGTGGTGATGGTGGTGGTGGTGTCGGAGGCAGAGGCGGCAATGGAGGTGGAGGAGAAGATGGAGGCGGCGGAGGTTACAGAACCGGAGGCGGAGGCGGTGGAGTTGCAGGCGGTGGAGGCGGTGGCGGTGGAGGCGGTGGCGGTGGAGGCGGCGGCGATGGAGGCGGAGGCAGTGGAGTCGGAGACGGTGGAGGCGGAGGTAGCGGAGGAGGCGGAGGTAGCGGAGGAGGCGGAGGTAGCGGAGGAGGCGGAGGTAGCGGGGGAGGCGGAGGTAGCGGAGGCGGCGGCGGAGGCGGCGGCGGAGTTGGCGTAGGAAGCGGAGGCGGCGGAGGCATCGGCAACGGAGGCGGCGGAGGCGGCTGCTGCTTAGTCGCGAAGTTGCGCGGGTGTCCCGCTGCTATCGATCGCAGTGGGGTGCGCGACGATCTTCTGCGGCTGTGGGGGCGCGGCCGGGGCGAGGAGGGGCGGGGATGGGGCGGGGGCGGCGGCGGGAGCTGATAACTTTGTGAGTTATGCGCGGGGCGGCGCGCTACTCGCCGAGGTCGCCGCGCTCCGATGCCCTCCATGTTTCGCGACCCGATGAGCCGCGCTTTTCCCGTTCCTTCCCGCCTCCCCTCCTCCTCCTCTCCCTCCCGTTCTCCTTCTCCGCCGCTAACTCCGCCCGCCCCACATGTCTGCAGATTTATCTCCGGGGAACCGCGCTTCGGTCGTGTGGGAGTCGCGACCGCCTCGAACCGTTAGATTTTGCGTTAGCGAAAATTTGTGTTGTCTCGGTTTCTTGGAGAGGACCGCTCGTTGTAAGCCGCTCTGCGGTCTGTCTTTTTTCTACTCCCTGCAAAGACAGCAGATAGGTAATATGTGCGATAGAAACACTGTTCTTGATTAACATACTATTTTTTTTTGTTCTTGTCATGCGTCGCCATTTTTTCAATTTCATATTTCTTTGATACGTGATCATATTTGGCGGGGCTTTTGTCATGTGAAAACTGCTGATCACCTCTAATGGTTTGACGTAAGGGAAGAAGTGCGGAGTCTCGGTTTCTTATTGCATTACTTGTGATGAAGTCTTTTTTTCCTGATAATAGATCGATCGTCCATTACATCAGAAGAAGATTCCATCATAATGAGATTAAATGGCTGCAATTACGATGGAATCCTTCTGATGAGGCTTAATTACATCAGTCGATGTTCCCGTCGCTGATTTAACGAGTTTTAACGTTAATTTCTTTTGAAAAATATAGGTGAAGACGCAGACTGTATATTGCTAGTTTGTAATAAATTACTGGTTCTTAGACACAATATACTTTATATATTAATGTACAAATTAAAATTTAGAGTTATGTAAAAACTTTCAGGGACATAACTGTAAAAGATATAATTCTAAATGATATATTTTCCGTGGACCTTTCCCTTTGGGAATTATTTCAAGTAGTATAATAGCGTATGATCACTTATTAATCTATTTTGTATTTTTTGTTTCTTCTTTGATAATGATATAATCTCAATCATGTTTCCTTAGAAATGTTCCGTTTCTCTGCTCGAAAATTAAAATATACACAAGTGATACAAACTAAGCGATTTCTTATTTTCGTTGGGGGTTCTCTCTAACAAGTAACATAGGACAAACAAAATAATTGAACGCGATTACAACTACTCAGTGAAATTATAAGTTTGGGTTCCCCCGGTCCAGATTGCCTTCCGGCCGTCCAAGTCTTTCGGCTAGTGCTGTAATCCGTATGTGTGTGTGCGAGCGCACTCTATCTAATTGTGCCAGCTGCGCGGACCGCGCGGCTTCGGCTCGGGGCGCGCCACTTGCCCATCGGGGAGTGGGCGGGGTGCCGATGCTCTACTCCGGTCAAAGTTCCCAGTCTTCCGCAGCGGCGGCGGTCGCCGCGCCGCCCCCATTAGCGCCCTCTAACCATTAGCGCCCTCGCCGCGCCCTCCGGCAGCGCTGCGCGCCTCGGCCCAAGGGCGCGTCAAGTGGCCGCGGGGCGAGGGCCCTACCGGGTTAATGAGCGCGCCGCCTCGCGCCGTCCGCCCGAGAGGCCGGTGCCGGCGGACGCTGCCTCCTACGCGGCCACGAGGTCAGGAGGAGGGGCGCGTCATTCACCGACCGATGCCTGTTCAATTTTCGGAATTTGTTGGAAGGTGCGGGTCGAGAGTTGTTGACAATCGGCGGCGGGGGTTGGAAACTTCGAAAACATCGATATCGAGTGTCTTCATCGTAAGTCCATTTCGACAATAGACATTACATCCAGTTACAGTATTAGGGTAACGTGTTATATCTTTACTACCGTGTACCTAGTAACTGTATCTTCAAGGTTCGCCGATACGAAGCTATGAGGTAAAACGCACTGAAAATCGTTTTAATTGGTACTTGTAAAATTTAGAATGTCTTACTTAGATAGAACAACTATAAAATAACTTCACAAAAATTATTTAAAACTGAAAAATTAAAAACAATAATTTAAATATTTGTATTTGATGAAAAGAGAATTGTTATTTCCTTTTTTTGGGGGCGGGAGAGTTCTCACCAATTCTTTTCTCCTCCGTCATGAGCCATGATATCAGGAGGACAGCGCCATTAACCTGCCACAACCAAATCTCTAAGTTTGTTGGAAGATGTCGGTCGAATATTATTTTGGAGTTTGAATCTTCGAAATAAATGTACGTTTGTTCAGAGTAAGAACGTGTTTTGGACGGATCTACTAGCATTCTCATTGATTGTAATTTTATTTGATGTGCCAAATCAAGTAGCGTATTCGATACGCAATGCAATACAAATGATTGAAAATATCATTGATAACGGTCTCAATGTATGACAATGCCTTACTTTGAATGTTCCAATATAAAATGCTGTACGGATCATGAGTGTGTTGTCTGTTTTAATTTAGATGTGTTAACAAATAAAGCTATATAAAAGGAATTTATAAAAAAATGTTGCCAATAATCATTTAAATGAAAATACAATTTTTTTTCAATTCTTTAAGTGTCCCAAGATGACCATGATGCAGTGTTGCCTTCTTAGGATGTGCGATTATAATGATTTAATTTCGAAAGACTTTTCTCCAGACACTCGGAAAATTACACAGGCACAATGCGAAGCAAACGGGGTGAGTCCATGGTATTTACGACAGCTGTGTGGAAAGGATTAGCGGCACCGAAATTGATCTTTGGATTGTGGCAAAAGTCACGACGAAATCGAGATAGTTGTCGACAAGCGTTTTCTTGAAGGTAGTGTAGAAGTTATGGCGCTCAAGCTGATGAAAGAAGCAACCAACTATACTAAGATATTTAGAAAAATTAGGATAAAACCCACTCTGAAAGTTCAGGATTTTATTCTTTGCTTCACTCCTATCTTCTCTGAATCTTCCAGTTCACCTATGGGATTTTTTGTATTTTTTCGCGAGTAAGATTGTTTAGAAAACGTAAGGGAGAATCTGTTCTTTCATTTCCAGTTTTTCGATAACCGGACTGTACCGTGATTTTCCAAAGCGAATTAAGGATGTCCTGGAGCGACCTCATATTTTAAGCAATCATCCATTTCTTCAGATAATATTTTAAGCAAAACTAATTGACACGTATTCCCCAACTATTAAATCATCGCTGAAACTCTGATACATTGCTCTGCAGAGGCACCTTTCAGAGATATTAAATGGTTTGATAATAAATGGTTAGGTGACGAATGACAAAGTGTCGTACACAAACGTAACAAGAGTAAACAGAAGTGAGAGAGCTCCGCGCCGCGATCTTGCTTTGTCCGTCTCAATCGCACGCAGAGCGAGCGGGCTTTGAACCCCCTTGCACAGCGGCGGAGATCAGGCGCGGTGGCCGCTGTCGCCCCTGGCCGTTGGACAGGGAGGCAGTGGGGACAGCTTCAAAGCCACGCTGTCACCGTGACAAGTCGATTCATTGATTGAATGATTGTTAGTGAGTCCAGGCGCATCAACTGCTAAGGTTATAAGTCCCGTAAGTGTGGTCCATGTGTTTCCTCGGGAGGTGGTAGCGATCATCTCTCGCAGAACGGTGAGATTCGTCGACCTACCGTCGGCTAGCGGTTTTCCCCAACCGCCACAGCTCTAAGCTCCCGACCGGTCTCCCCGCTTGTGTGGTAGTGTAGCGCTTGTCAGTGTCAGTGGGTGTAAGTAAGGGAAGAGGATAGGACAAGGAAGAGGAATGAAAGATCGCGCGCGCTCCGTGGCACTATTGTTAGGGTTATGATTCGGTATTCACCTGGATTTTATCGGAGAAACCACGCAATACTACCGATCACAGCAGGCGGCCGCTAGAATTCTCCTCCAGACAGACTGAATTCGACCTAGCTGACAAGCTAGTGTCGAAAAGATTGTCACCGCCGAGATTCGAACCAAAGGACCTCCCGCACTGAGGCACTGCAGTGACATCAGTTGATGCCCTGAGTCACCTCTTCCCGTCCGTGGCGAGTCAATTCTACCCTTCTCCCACTGACGTTTTCCATCGAAGCGGGGATAAACGGTAAACGGGAAGAAGCGAGACGGAATGGAGAGGGACGTGAAGGAGGCAAAGTGATCATTTTTATTATTGTTAAATAAATTTAAAATTTGAAGATCTATTCTATAATAATGAAATGTAAAACTACTTTAGAGGCCTTCAATGAAATTATACTTAAATATTTAATTTGAAGAGGAGTCACTTTCTGCAATCACGAACATTATTTTTTTATTCAGAGAAAGTCATTGCTTGATGCAAATCAAATAAACTACCATCAATCTGACATGCCCCAACTAATCGGAATCTGACCTCGCCTCTCAAGAAAGGGCCCCTCTCCATCCAGCCTTTCCCCCTTCAGCTCACGAGCGGAGGCGCGAGTTACGCAGAGCACTCACGCTCGCCATAGGCCATTTAAGAAGATCTCTTCTAAACCCACATGTTACGGATTCCTGTGCAAAAAAGTACATTTTCAAGTAATGAAACAATGCTTTTTAGAAAAATAGAGAAGTATTTTTTTTTAAATTTACTTATTTAAGGTTGCTTTTCAACTTCTAAGGTCAAATAGCGACCATTGCAGGTAACATTGGGGCAATGGAAATGGTAACGGTATACGGACACACAAACATCCATGCCACGGGCGCGATTCGAACCCGTGACCCTTCAGGCAGCCACGGCTCTTCAGACTCAATGACCTCCGCTATCAGGCCGGCTAAAAGCCTCTTTATATAGAGAGCGATGTGGTAAAGATTCGTCAGGCGGAAACAAACCTCGCACGCGCCATGTCTAGAGTCTGCCAGTATCCGGATGTTGTTTAGATGCAGGTATTCTCACTGTTTCATCGTTGTCTTACCTGATACATCCACCGCTGATGCCGCTTGTGAGCGCCCCATCAACGTGCCAGTGGCTGTCACTTGCAGAAGCTGTATCATAGACCTCGCTCCTTCCGTCGCCCATCAAGCTCGCGGCGTCAAAGCATTGGGTTATGGTACCTGACAAGCGCAAACGCAATGATTTTCCAAACCACTGGGGCTACAAAAACACGAACTTTGTCGCATTAATTCTAACTGTTGCAATTTTCGAAAATTGCAAGAAATTGCAATCGAGAGTTGAAGGAAAATGAGATCTGAGCCACATTTTATGCTTCTTTTGCTTTATCTTCTTTACATGTTTATTCAAAAAAGTTCTGCATTACCTATTTTAAAGATATATTTTGGAACATATTTTATTTAGATCTTCAACATTGTACTTTTGCAATATTATTTTTCCAATTTTCGAAAATGTAGTGTTCGAGGAAAATGACATTAGTATCAACTTTTTACCATCCTTTGGTACAAAGGAGTAGAAAATTTAAAGAAAAAATGCGCGTTCTCTCTCGATTTCTCGTCAAGTCAACTATTCTGATATTATTTCTTTACACTCTTCTTTTCTACACTATTTGGTATAATTCTGAATTAGTAACTGAAAATTAATCGGAGCAAACATTGGCATACAACGAATTATAACTACAGTAGAGCCCCGGTGTTCCGGAAAATTGGGGGGGAGGGGGGCGTTCTGGTCGGATTCGGAAATGTTTGGATTATCCGAAAAAGTATATCTTACATATACAAATAGATCTGTAGGATTACCCGACACAACGCAACTTATCGTGAGATGTGAGAAAATGGTAATGTAGGTAGCAATTACATCATCACATCACATCATCAAAAAGATTCCGTTCCTTACGACAAAAGAAGATTACCGATTTTGCAATTTCCTCTGAGTGAAAACTACTGCTACATAAACATGCAATATACACCGTAATTACCAGTGCAATAAACCTTTCATTTCAATTGATGTTTGAATAATTAGATGTTCAGTTCTACAGTAATTTTACAATCTTTTCTGTACACTACAAATATTTATTTTATTTATTTTGTTTCATTTTTCCTCTATCCCGAACTTTGTTTGGATTACCCGAACGTTCCGACTTGCGGGTTTCAGATTAGTGGGATTCTACGTATTTAATCTGGTGGTCACGTGCACAGGCAAACAATTACTGCATTTTTAATAGGTAATTTTTCAAGTAGAGTTATTATTTTGCTCGCCTACCTGTCATAACGTTTATTGCGCTCTCCTATCAACTATACTAACAACTATTTCTTTACTCTCATCGTTTCTACGCTATTTGGTATAATTTTGTTTTCTGTTTTCTGTCTTCCTTCCTTCGTGCTTGCTTCGGAGTTCCTGGGGAGCAGGCGCCGTATTGCACGCGTAGACGGGCCTCTGGCACGTTCGCCAGCGCACATAGAGGCCTCCGGGCGTCGCCTGGCGTGATTGATAGAGTTTTAACGAGGTGGTCAAGGCGCCGTGCACTGCCCTCGCCCTGCCCGACAGCGCGGCCGCCTGCCCGCTGCATTCACAAAGTTCCCTCATTTGCCCTCCCTGCGCGACTAGTTGGCCGGCCCGAACAGCGGAAGCCGCGCCTGATCACCGAAGAGTGCTTTGTGAAAACGCCGCCCGGGTTATGGAAACAAGACGGCGAGGGAAGCCAACCTTGTTTCGAGTTGGCAAGTGTAATGTTAATTAAAGTATATTACTCGTCGTAACTGAACTGTTGTTGATGAAACATTTCGGTAGATCCATACTGGAAGGAAATTTGCGATAATGTAATACCGGGGTGAATTACTGCATAGATTTCTCAACAATCGCATTAGAAAATATAATATTCATGATTTAAAATTTGAAACGTTTGAAAGTTATGTTTTGTGAATTTGGGGTAATACAATGTAACCTTTGTTTTTGTAGTTAATCAGTCCCGAAGAGGATGTGAAAACATATAATGTATATGACACATAATGTAGTGACGCAATATTTTTTCCCTTAAGAAATCAAGTAAATCCAATTAATCTGACCCAGACACCCAAACATATTAACAATATACTTTTTCGTTCGAAATTTAAATATGCTACGCGGATTCTTATTGAAGGAGATCTTTTGTTTGCCCCGTAATGGCATATTTAGCAGCCGCACTCAATAAACAAACACAAAACACTATAAACTACTACGAAACGTTTTGGATGAAACACGATGATGCTCACTCAACGAGAAACAAAGGCAGGCTGAAGCACGAACAAATGGGAAGCTTTGTGTGGGCTTTCGATTCTGGGAAATGATGGACTGCGTTATGCGAGCAGGTGGACGAGTTTTATTCGGCCATTTTACACTGTGCGAAATTGGAGTGCATGTATGAAAACTGGAACACAGTTTCTTCAAAAAAAGTTTCAAAAATAGACCGTAAAAACTCTATGGAATGTAAAAACCGTTGTTTGACGTTATATTGTGGATATAGAAATTGGAATCGTGCGTGTGTCTGTTCGCCACATACAGTTAGACCTCTCCCGACCTCATTCGGAACTAGTGTGGTGATATTCGACGCCTCTGAAACTGCTGGTGTGGGTCAAAATTTTGCCCTTGTCCTTCCAAAACATTCTTAGAGAAACAATAACTGTTTTGGAAATGAGAATGAAACCTCTAAATACTTTCTTGGGTGTTTTAAGGTACTTTCTGAGGTTAACTATATGCAACTCTATTCCTCAAGATAGTACCAACCAATTCATAATATTTACTACCTTTCAAGAAAAATAAAAAACAATAATATTAAAAAAATATTTCTATAAATATTTGCAATATTTCATGCTCAAAAATGGACCAAGGAGGCAACTTTACTGCGATTCATTGTGTAATTTTAAGTAACTTTATATTTTTATGATTACCGTAAATTTTAGAAACATACATCATAAAAATAGCTACTGGAGGTGCCATATTACGCAAATGATTCACGTTTTGGGTCTCGGTATCGCCGTCAACGATTCCGGTGCTGAAGGCTGCAGAATCAAGTCTCGTGAAAGGCATGGGTGGTTTTAACCGTAAGATTGAGCCATTGTCCCATCGACCCTCGTTCATTCATCTTCATCATTCATCCTTCATAATCACTACCATCCTTCATTTACTGATTGAGAAGAGCAAACTCCCAATGTGAACATATGACGAAGAAAACAGGGGGAAGGCGAACGTTTTCTCGCATTATTATACTCAAAAATGAGTTCGGCAATGATCACTTAAAGAAAAAAATAAAATATACAAATTTCATCATTTTGGATTATTATTAAAAAATAATAAATGCGTATATTGTGAAATTAAGGATCCAAATATTCTACGATTCTCTAAAATTCGCAAAGGTTCGAACACCTGAATAGTAAGGTTATAATATTTATGTGGCAAATTTTGCACGATAGCAGGTACTCGATGTATCTTGAATTGAAAAGTTATTTTTCTCCTTAGACAATTAAATTCAGTGGTGGTAGTAGAAGCAAACTCTCGTTGATTATTTCCTAACTTATATTATTTAGAGAATATTTAATAATATTTCTTTACTGAATTTCCTACACTATATTGAATTGTAATTATAACAGAAAATATTTTGGGTATCAGATGTGAATATTGATAAAATTGAATCCAACTCTTTAATAACTTTAACTAATCACTGGGTTGAGACCCCTAACTTTTGACCATTACGAAAATCTTGGAAATATTATTCCCTTCTCCCCTTTTACTCCTTCGCGAGGAGTAGATCCGTCTCGTTGCCCCGGAGTTTCTCGGCGAGCGCTTTGCTGCGGATCCCTTCTTTCCTCTCCCGCAGACACGATCATCCCCATGTTTCCAGAAGCGATACCATCTCTTACGAGCGCCATTAGTCTTTCTTACGCGTAATGGGACACCTGAGATCGATGTGCTCCTAAAGACTCCGCCACCGCCGCCGCCGCCGCTTCCGCCGGTAGCCACCTCCGCTTTCGCACCCACCGTCTCATTTCTTTGCTAACGCTGCGTGCACTACCGCCTGCATGAGACATTTTTAACCGCGGGACAGCGGGAAAACAAAATTATCAAGTAAATCCGAATTATTTTAAGTTTAAAAAGGCGGAGAAAAAAACGTTTATAAGTTTCTCACACTTGCGTAACAAATTGTAAAATTTTACTTATAAATATATTGTATGGTAATATACTTTATGTTCGATAGTAACTGAGGTGGAATACATATTTTGCCATTTTATTAGCAGAGAAAATTCGGAGGTCTTAATCTAGTTTGTGGTAGTGAATCTGTCAATTACTTCACTTTACATTTTTACGAATACCAGTCTATTTACAATTTCTTACTACGTAGTCATTCAACCTTATGAATTATGCCTAGCACAGTATGTATTGTAAACTGTATATCTCTCAATATTCTCTCGCTTCTGCGCCAGTGATTTCTAGTTTTAGATTTGCACGATGGCTTTTCTTCACAGATACTTTCATATAATCGTCTTACCTTATACGTTAATATCATCGTCTATTTATATTTATTAGGAATCGGATTCTCAAACTAAAAACGATGGTGTTTTGCTTCTTTATGTGTTGAAAACTACGCATCGAAAGAAAATAAACAATTCTTAAACAACTTTCATTATTTGGGTTTTCTATCTGATATTTTTGCAATTAACTTAAATTAAATGTTACCAAATCAAACTTATATTCCATGCATTACATTAATCTTATTTACATCATTATTCTCTTCAATACATTTTCTTGCGCATTTCCTTGTCTCACTACCTACTAACAAAGAAATGACTTTACGTCGCATAATTCGTACCGAACAGGTAGACGTTATAATACTATCGCGAGCAGAAACCTCAGCTAGTTCTTCCGAAGAAAAGAAATCTCGGCCCGCGTTCCTCTCCCTTCGCCGCTCGCCCTCTTTTCTGAACGGCCGCCGAGCGGGCCATCTGGCTCGGCCGGGCTGAGCGATGGGGGCGCTGTCTCGCGGCAAATCGACGCGAGCCATCGCGTCGCCGCCGCCGCCATTGTCAGCGCCACAGAAGCGACCGGCCGCTGCGCGTTTTAAAATACATTCCGTGTAAGGCCCGGGGCTATATTTCTTTTATTGAAATCCAATATATTTCGCGGCGCAGCGGTGGGCGGAGGCGGCGGCGGCGGCGGCGGCAGAGGCAGAGGCGAAGGAGCCGGCGCGCCGCTAAGGTATTGGCCGTGCCAGGGCTTTATGGCTGCAGCCGCGCGAGCGACGCGCTGGGGAGCGGAGATGGCGGCGGTCGTGTGCACGTGGGGACGGGGGGAACTAGGGGAGGCTGAGAATTGGAAGCAGGGTGGTATCTGGAGGGAAGTTATGGAGTCAGTGTCAGCAGATAGCGCCGGTTGAATGACTTTTACCTTGGGTGAGGGTTGTAAAATTGGAGGTGGTGTCGGAAGGGGTCGGGGTGAGAAGGGGTGGGTTGGGAGGAAGGGTGAGAAGGGGAGGGTAAGGAGGAGGAATGAGAATGGGGGATTAGGAGGCAGGGTGCGAAGGCAGAGTGAGAAGGCGGGGTGCGAAGGTGGGGTGAGTAGGTGAAATGCGAAGGCTGCTTGAGAAGGCGTTGTGAGAAGGTGAGATGCGAAGGCAGATGGCAAAGGTGGGGGGAGAAGTAAGGATAAGTCAGGACAAAGAGTTGCGAGGAAGAAGTGAGGGGCGCGGGGGCGTGACAAGATGTGGGGCGGGTTGAGGAGGGGAGGAAGCGGACTCAATCTCAGAAAATATCGGAAGAAAAAATCAGTAGGTAGCAATTATCGTTGATGAGAAAGACAATAATGTCTGATACTTGGTACTTCTAACGGAAATGACGACCTTCGAAGATAAATACTTGCTGTTGAATAATGTTCATTTGAGTCATGATTTTCACATGATTTGTAGTTAGACGTGTAATATACGTTTTTCAAGCCAATCGTAACCGAGCAACGGTTACCGAAATAAACAGGTCATATTGATGAGAGGAAAAACCAGTCATTTTCATCTGATTGCGATATAGGCTGTGCATATTGAGAATGGGAAAGTGATCCTATATCTAAATATAAATAGGCAGCCGATCTGGGAGGGAATCACAGATTCGAGACTGACCACGTAGGAAAGGAGGAAGTGAAGGGATACACTTTATTGCCCGACTGTACGTGGCGACGGGGTCCTGTGCGACCGCAGAAATGCGGAATGGGGCGGCTCCGCGCCGTCAAGAATGCAGATGGCGCCGTTTTATATGGAACCGTCTCCCTCCTCCTGCCGCTCGCCCTTTCTCTCTCCGTCCAGGTCCCTCCGGCCCTCTGGGCGCGGGTTCTCGAAGACTCGATCGACCCTCGAGAGACGCGCGAGCCTGCGATGCTTTAAAACCTCCATCAGCTCGTACTCTTACAAGGCACTACCTACAGGTAATACCGTCCTGATTGGTGTGCTGTTAGAAAGCGTAAAATATCAATTATGTATGTTCTTTCTCGCCACAAAATGAAAGTAGTATTGCGAGGGTTATATTAGAAATATTTTCAGAGATTCTTTATACTCGAAAGTGTTTCGTATCATGACGATTTTCGTCGTTACCAATCGCAAGCATTATTCTTCCAAAATATCGTCTCAATATCGTTGCTCGTTCCATAACTAGTCGTCAGAACCATCACTTAGTTGAAATAATTCATAAACCGGACCGGAATCTACCCTATTGCTTTGCCGGAGGATCTTCATTGTCATCACAGCTAAAAGCAAGTGATCGGTATTCTTCTAAATTTTATATTTTATAGTGGTCAAATTTTCCTGTTTCCACCACTCTGTAACCACGATTTAAACTCATCTCTTATATGAACGTGTATGAATCTTCTTTTCTAACAGAAGTTTTCTAGAGAATTCAGTGCGTGAACTGTGTTTCATTATATTCGTCTGAGTTTAGAATTAATTCTTCTAGTATTACAGTGCACTTTGAATATAATTAATTCGGATGTAGTAAACTTCTGGTATCAGTTAACTGAAGTCACTAGTTCCAATTCTAACATATAAATAATACAAAATTCGGGTATTTTGAACGCTATGCTTTTGGTATAATGAACAAAGTAAATAAAAGTTTAAGGAAATATATTATGCCTTGAATATCGCGAATTCATAAAACATTAAGAGTTTGAGATAAGGATGTTCGTGAGTTCTTTTTGGAACATTTATAGTAAATAAAATAAATTAAAGGTACTGTTGCAATAAAGGATATCTTTTCGGTGATAGTTCTGTCCAGTCTGAAGACGTACAGACCATAATTAGAAAACTAACGAAATCAGAGCTAGAACATCGTGAATACGGCGAAAGCGTCAGAACAAAACACAGCAAATGGGAAGACGAATTCGATGAAAAGTAAATGAAGAGTTCGATAGGGGGAAAAGTATTGAAGGGTGTTAATTTATGTTGTTAGGCACGTTATTTAGACTATGGACAATACATTATCAAGTGTGAAGAAAGGAGAAAAAGATATTTGAACATTGATTTTGGGGTGATTGGATATTTTACTGTACATTTAATACAATAAACCCAATTACAATTGAAAAACTTGTATTTTGCTTGTTTTTGATAAACTTGTATTTTGGTGTTTTCGAATGCAGTAAACCTCTTATATAATAACTCAAAATAGCTGGATTCGACTTCATTCCATGTATGCTGTTAAGTTGGTGCTGGCAGTGAAAGTATGCATTTGACCTACTATTTCTTTCACTCGACCAGTTTTCACCCACAAAAAAAAAAAATGTGCCATCGTTCTCTGCTGCACGCTAGGGCCACGCCTTGGGATAGAGTTGGCGAGTCGAGCGTTACGCCCCCGCGCGGGCGGTGTCCTCTAGTAAACCCGACACCTGCGGCCCACGAGCTATGTCCTCTCCGCGCATAAGCCGCCTCTATAACCCGTTTCTTCTTTAGCGCGGCGATGATGCAGTTTCCGCAGCACCTCGTGAAGGGGCCGATTGAAGGGCCAGGCGAAGAGAAAGGTTATCTGGGGCTCGCCGGTCACGACCCTATCGCTCCGGGCGGGCGAGCGGGCGGGCGAGCGGGCGGGCGAGCGGGCGGGCGAGCGGGCGGGCGAGCGGGCGGGCGAGCGGGCGGGCGAGCGGGCGGGCGGAGCGAGCGGGCGGGCGGGCGAGCGGGCGGGCGGGCGAGCGGGCGAGCGGGCGGGCGGGCGGGCGGGCGAGCGGGCGGGCGGGCGGGCGAGCGGGCGGGCGGGCGGGCGGGCGGGCGGGCGGGCGGGCGGGCGGGCGGGGCGGGCGGGCGGGCGGGCGGGCGGGCGGGCGGGCGGGCGGGCGGGCGGGCGGGCGGGCGGGCGGGCGGGCGGGCGAGCGGGCGAGCGGGCGGGCGGGCGGGCGAGCGGGCGGCGCCGGGCGAGCGGGCGGCGCCGGCCGAAAGGGCGCGAGCGATGGGCTAGGAACGCCGCCGCTCGACAATCGCCCCTCGCTCTGGACGCGACCCGCGCGCGCCGCGCCGTCTTGGCGGCGTTGTTTTTTTACGAGCGTCGTAAAACCGTGATGGATAAAGTAGTCCGAAAATGGTAATCACTGGCGCTGCGCTGCGATGACGCCTCGCCGGCCGGGCGTTTACGGGCTCCTCTTGAGTGAAAACCCACTTTGCGGGGCCGATGTTTCTGGAGGGCGACGTCACGGGGCGGGAGGCGAGGGGAAGGGGTGCGGCGGCGCGTGCCGTGGCTTCGCCGCTTCCCCCTCCACCCACCGCGCCGCGCCGTGAATTAGCGCCGAGGAGTACTGGTGCGGGGGGCCGCGGGGGGAGTGCGGGGTGCCGCGGCCGCCGCCGGCACTCAGGCCGTGTTTTGCCCGCGTCGCCGCCGCTGGCCGCCGATACAAAAGAAGGTAATAAAACACCTAACCCGCGGCAGATGGCTTTAAGTTGCCGCAACAAAGGGCTTTGTTAGGGCGTGATTGATTCCGTGCCCGGGGCCACAATGGACCGCTGCCGCCGACGCTGGCGCCGGCGCAGCGCCGTCCCCGCCGCTGGCCCCCCTCCCTCGCCGTGCCCCACTCCCCCACAAGCTCCACGCCGCCCGGCTCAACTCTTGGCCGCCGCTCGCCATCAGCATGGCCGCCCGCGTCATCATCTGGCCCGCGCGGCCGCCACTCGCTGCGTCCCGTACTTTTGCCATCTGCCTTGTACCCCGCTTGCGAAAACCCTTTCACGGCCTTCACTTCCCCCCTCTCTCTCTCTCTCTCTCGCTCTCTCTTTCTCTCTCTCTCTCTCTCTCTCTCTCTCTCTCTCGGCTATTCCCGCCATTCCATTTCAGGGCTCCCACATCTCTCTCTTGCTCACCCACTCTCTTCCTCTTCATAACCTCCTTTCATTGACTTATTCATTCGTGTACACGTATTTAATATCGTTATTTCTGATCGCCCTTGCTGATTTCTATCACCCTCCCTCCCGTTTCTTCTTTACTCATCCTTCTTTTGAGTCTCGTCCTCCGCCGGCTCTGGTGACGTCCCGCGGCCCGCACTGTAATCTCTTTCACTGTGAGCCGCGGCCACTAGGCCCTCCATCACTGCAACTCCCGCCGCCGCGGGCGTCCGTATGACAATGGCGGACGACTGCGGCAGATTTGACGTCTTCCTTCCTTCCGCCCGCCCCCGCCACTGTCCGTCGGGCGGTTCCTGCGCCAACGCTCGTCCCAACGCCTGCCCGCCTCGCTCGCCCCTCTCCACCCAACCACATCGCCCCGCTTCGCAGACCCGCCACTCCCCGCCTCCTCGTCCATCCATCCCGGCCCGCTCGCCTGCACCGCCCGCCACGCCTCCTTCACTCCCGTTCCGCCTCCTCTCGCCTCCTCCCGCCCTGCCCCACTCCACTCACCCATCCCATTCCGTCTCTCGTCTCCCTCCCTCCATCGACCCGCCCAACCGCCTCGTCTCGACCAATTCATCTCTTCACTCCCGCTCCGCGCCCCACTTCCCGCCCGCCCACTCACCCACTCACCGCCTCTCACCCTGCCCAGCTTCGCCCACCCCATTCCGTCTCTCTTTCCCACCAACCCGTCCAATTGCCTCGTCTCGACCAGTCCCTCTCTTCCTTCCCGCCTTGCCCCCTACATCCCGCCCGCCCACTCACCCACTCATCCTCTCACCTCCTCCCCCCCTATTCCTC
Organism: Gryllus longicercus; assembly: GCA_038098605.1. Lineage (NCBI taxonomy): Eukaryota > Metazoa > Arthropoda > Insecta > Orthoptera > Gryllidae > Gryllus > Gryllus longicercus. The sequence continues at coordinate 134,276 of JAZDUA010000826.1, forward strand.
TGCGTAAATCCCGCCAGTCCCATTCCCCTCTCGTCTCTCTCCCCCACCGACCCGTCCAACCGCCTCGTCTCGACAAATCCCCCTCTTTATTACCGCCGTGTCCCTCACACAAACCCACCTGTCCGGACTCACACCCCGCCCTCCAATAGAGCGGGTAGGCGGCCGTGTGCGGAGAGCGACGTCCCCGTCTTTAGCCCCCTCCCCTCCCTCCGCACTCTACCCCCCGGGTTTTCACATAACAGCGCCAGCCTCTCGTCTCCCCGGTCGCGCCTCCCTGCCCCGCCAGTCGCGTCGAATAATGGCAGACGTCGTCCTGCCTGCCCGGTCAGCGCCCTGTCGCCTCGCAGCCGCAAGGGGTGCACAAAACGGCACCGGGCCAGTGGCACGACGGTGGGGCGGGTGGATACTCAAGGCTACGCGAGTGGACTTGTCGCCATTTCGGATCAATGGCGTTCCGTTATCGCTTGCGCCCTCGCGTGTAGAGACCACAATCCTTCGACTTAAAGAAAACCCTACAGTAAGCTTAGCCTGCCATTTACAGATGGCGAAATTGTATGATTCGTGGCCACTCAGCTGCGGTTGAAACTAAATTGAATTACTTAGGTAGGTGGCTTGCATGTACACCGTAGTACAGAATTGGGAACAATTTTATTTTTCAGACCACAAGAGCAAATGACTGTACATTGTTCCCCAATTTTTCATCCACCCTTCGAGGTATTTAAACGTTTGTTGTACGCAATACTCTTCTCTCTTGATTGAATGTTCCCATTGTTACAAACAGGTAAATTGAATTTATTTATTTCTACTAACACATTTGGAACATTGTTCATTTTCCAATTTATATATATTTGGTAGATATACGTAAGTGTGTGTTAGTAAAGGGTATCGTTATGACAAGGAAGAGGAAGGAAAAATCGCGCGCGGTCCTTGACTTTGACATGGTATATTTTGGAGTCAGAAAACTAATTAATTGTTAAATGCTGACGTGCCTTCGAATTCCCGTTACCGGTGACGTACGGTCCGTCGGAGTTTTAGAGGGACTATTTTCTATATTTCATTTCATTTTGCCTTGACATTTTTTTCATATCAATAGTGGCATAATAACTATAATTAATATACAAAATAAGCACAATATAATTATTTACGACTAGTCGAGTTGATTTCTGGTTGTTATTTGTTCCGAACTATTCCTTCACGTTCTATTATTTAGGTACGCAAATAAGGGATTTGAAATGTTATTTACTACATTTAAATAATGTTTACATTAATACGAAAATCAATTGTTACACGATAATATCCATTAACAAAGAAATGTACAATTACCAGTTTTCTTGAAAACTTGTACAACAATGTGTGTAATTTTCCTTAAAAGTACCATCTTCTGCCAAAACTGTATTTATTTATTATAACTTGTATTTATCTCCCTTTCTTCTTTTTCCTTTCTTCCTCCTCATCTGATGTGTCTTCTGATATTTCTTCTGGTATTTCTAATTCCCTCCTTCTACTTCATCTGTTTGTTCATGTATTTCTTTGTCGGTTTCCACATTGTGTTCCCGTTTAAAGGCTAAATGGCCGTCCACGTTGCTACCAATACCTCTACCAATTTCCCTTGTCAAGTGATTAACTGTCCCATCGAAAACATCATTGCCAAACAAACACACAACGAAATGATCCAGCATTTTCAGGCGTTTATGCTATGGGAAGAAATATTCTGCAACTGGTGATGCGTCACAAATTCACAACTTCAACTACTTCGTACAAGAGAATAGTTGCAACGCTATCCTAACTGCGAATGTTGTTTAGAGGGAAATCATAAGGTACAATAAATAAAAGCTTCCTGCGACGCGCCAGAAAAGATAGTCGTAGGATTATTCTCCGTTCTCGGTCTGAGACGCCGCACGTCGCCAGTTAAGAGCCGAAGGTTCAAAGAAACAGGACGGAAAGAGAAACAACGTCGTGGTCATCCGCCCCGTGCCGAGCGGCTTGCTGTGGTTTTATGTCCATTGCTTTACATGATATTTATCTTCCCGCACGGTGTCACGCTGTCTGATTACTCCAAGGTTTATCAGGCTTTTCTTTCATCGAGACCTTTTAAAAGAAATATTTGCTTCGTCGACCCCCTCGATAGTTTGTTATAATATGCAGCATACGAAAGAAACATAACATAATTAATTGCAAATAAAGAACTAGATAACAATTACATAGTCAAAGAATATAAACAAAAGTTGGGAAAAACTGGTTTCTTACGTTGTTTGGTTATATTTGTACTAATATTTTTTTTTATTTAAAAAAAATATAAACAAGTATTATTAATGTTCTGAACCTTTTATAATATAAGAAAAGAAATATTCCATTTCTATGATTTTTGTAACGAACAGGATCATTTGCAGATCCATATTCGGCCATTGACCCCTGGATCATCATTGACACAGTTAAATGACATATATCCCCTGGCGGTCGATTGGTTGGTTGGTTGGTTCATTAGTGGTTCCAGGCGCGACAACGGCTAAGGCTATTCATCGCGTAAGTGTAGTGCATGTTTTATCGCGGGATCTGGCGGTGATTTCTCCCCGCTCAGTGGAGTGATCCAGCACCGACCTACCGTCGGCTACCGGAGATTCCCCCATACCAACTAACTCCCACACCAGCAGGGCTCTGTCACAACCGAGAAAACCTCTAAGATCTCGAACGGTCTTCCGGCGTGTATGGTAGTGTAGTAAGTGCATGTAAGTGTGTGTACGAAAAACGTAGAATGCGACAAGGAGAGGGAAAGAAAGATCGCGCGCGGTTTGTGGACTGTTTGTTAGGGTACTGCTCCAGTATTCGGCTGATGTTAACCGGAGAGCTCACGTATATCTACCGATCAGAGCAGCCAGCTGTTAGAATTCTCCTCCAGACAGCGACAGAACTCGTCCTAGTTGTCTAGCCAGTATCAAAAATCCTGCCACGTTCTGGACTCGAACGCAGTATACTCATTTGATGCTCTGAGCCATTTCTCCAGGTCAGGGGTTCGATATCGACCCTTTTGGGGAACACTGAATTACACCACATGGAGAAGTAGTTTATATACCAGTTTGATGTGAGCATGGACACCCCTATATCCCAGAGCTGCTCTTTCCCTCTGCAGGGGTGGACGAGACCGGCGAAAAAGGATAGGGTGGAAGCGCTCGCGTGACATTGGAGAAGGGCTTTCCGCTGGACGTTAATCAATCTGGAGCCCTGAAGAAGATAAAACTGCAGGAGCCAATAAAACGACTTATCCCTTTGTATTCGGGAAGAAACTGGGGCATCGATTGCTTTGTTTGTCGAATGCCTTTGCTTTTCAAAGGAAAAATACTCTGAAGCAGCATTTCATTGGAAATAGTTTTGCGATAAATGCGAAGTATTTGATCGCGATTCATTTAAATTGAACGCATTTGACGCGTTTCAAAGATTGGAAGAATGGCATCAACTAACATCTCTAACGATTCCAAATAATCTGAATAACTTTTTGAGATGTTTTATTATTTTAGATAAACATTGCTTCTCCAAAAGGATTCAAGGTATGACAAATTCAACAATATTTGGACACAAGTTGAAAGTACGTTCATTCCTATGTAAGATAAGCTCTTCGAAGCAAAGTTCTGTATATTTCGTATACTGTTAAAATGTTTCCTGTAGTCTATCTTATTCAATAACCCAGCTTTTCACTGCATCGAAATTGTTTGCATTAAGTATGCCTTCCTGTACTGTGAATGTAACATTAATGAATTTGCTATGGCAATACAGTAAATATCCTTTCGCAATTGTTTCTTATTCAGTGTTTTGGTGCCTAAAAATAAATATTTTCTATTAGCATGACGTTTACATTAAAATTAACAAGACACGACTTTTACAGTTAGTTTGAAAATGAATTATAGGCGTCGAGAATAAAGAAAAAGAAAATGTAAACGTTTGAACATCTGTAGAGTCAGATCTGAAACTAGAGCATGAGACACAGCAAATAAGGATAGATTATCCCTATTATTACCCTAAAGGAACTGTGCTGGTGGTCAGTCATTCTCAAACGCAACTGAAACTCAAAATAGAATAAGCTGTCCCATTTCAATCAAACCTTTAAATGTGTTGCACTTGAAGGAGATAATCACGTACAACCAATAATTGTCATAGAGAATTTTATGTGGGAATATAATATTCTAAGAAGACAATAAATGTAAGAGTAAATTTGCGTTCAAACATTGCATTAAAGTGGCGTGGCGTTTGAGAGCTGTGTGTAACTAGTACCGGTGCACCTGCCAACTAAGCACGACCTACGGGAACAGTTTTAAAACCCACGATTTCACAGTTATTAATTGCCGCCGCGGAGCCTGAATTCCGCCCTGTGCTCCATGCAAAGCGCAACGCCGCCCACCGCTGTTTAAGCAAATGCTTTTATGCGAGCGGAGAAAGGAGCCCGCGGCGGCGGAGCTCCAAGCGCCGGTCCAGGGGAAAACATCTGCGCATCACACACCTCTCCGTGCTCCCTCTCCGCTGCACCACGCCCCGCCACGCTCCCCGCCACTCCCCGCCACGCCACGCCACGCCTTGCCCCGCCCCGCCCCGCCCCGCCACGCCAAGCCCCGCCCCGCCCCGCCCCGCCACGCCACGCCACGCCCCGCCACGCCACGCCCCGCCACGCCCCGCCACGCCACGCCACTCCCTGCCACGCCACGCCACGTCACGCCACTCCCCGCCACGCCACTCCCTGCCACGCCACGCCACGCCCCGCCCCGCCACGCCACGCCCCCTGAATCCACGCCTCCTGAATCCGTCACGCTACGCCACTCTCCACCATTCCCCGCCACCGCCCGCCACCCCCGGCCATGCCTCGCCAGCCCTCATCACGCCACACCATCCCTGCCACGCCACATCCCGCCCCCACTCGCCAAGCCCCGCCACATCCCGCCACGCCATGGCCCTCCTACCGCGCCCTGCCACGCAACGCCACACCACGCCACGCCACGCCGTGCCCCTCCGCACCCCGCCGGGACCCGCCGCGCCACGCCGTGCCCTATTCTCTCCCCGCACCAGCATTCCCTTCTTCACTACGCACCGCTCCGCCCTTTAACATCCCACCCTGCTCCTCCATTCTGCTCCAACCCGCCTCTCGACGCCCCCACCATACTCTCAGCTCCTCTCACCCCAGCCCGCCTTGTTTTATCTCTTTCCTCTCCATGCGTTCAGCTTTTGCCCGTCTTATTCGTCAAATCCCTTCCCCGCGCTGCATATCACTGGCCGTCTTTCTACGTTCCCCGTAGTTCCTTTTAGGCGCGCACTCATTGGACCGCTCCGTGCCGCCGTTCCATTCCTGCTTTCCTGCTTCCCACCGCCGTTGGGCATAATCCCTTCCCTCTCTGCTCTTTGCCTTTCCTTCTCCTGTCCTGCACCCTTCTAGTCTCTCCTCTCTCTACACTCTCTCTCTCCTCTTTCTCTCCTCTCTCTACACTCTCTCTCCTCTTTCTATCCTCTCTCTCCTATCTCTCACCTCTCTCTTTCATCTGTCTCACCTCTCTCTTTCATCTCTCTCACCTCTCTCTTTCATCTCTCTCTACACTCTCTCTCCTCTTTCTCTCCTCTCTCTACACTCTCTCCTCTTTCTCTCCTCTCTCTACACTCTCTCTCCTCTTTCTCTCCTCTCTCTACACTCTCTCCTCTTTCTATCCTCTCTCTTTCATCTCTCTCCTCTCTCTTTCATCTGTCTCCTCTCTCTTTCATCTTTTTCTCTCCTCTCTCTCCTTAGACCTTCTTCGCCGTAGCCCACCCACCCGGCCTTACTCTCTTCCTTCCCGTCCTGTCCTTCCTCTTTCATTGCGCTCTCGCCCCTTCCTGCTGTGCTCCACCGGGCTCAACCGCGCCCCCGCCCCTTCCCACCTCGCGGCTGCGGGTCGTGATTCACGACGACATGCGTTTCAGCGGGCACGCGAGCCGAAATAGCATTCGCCATATTTCAAACAGTTTTTAAACCTCCCGAGGAGTCGGGCCTGCATTTATTTTTCTCGTTTATACAGCTTCCGTCGGGTAGTCCATCGGAGAGCGAAGCGGCGTCACGGAGGCCCGGACAATGACGGGCTCAATTAAATGTACGGGTACTTCCATTCCTGACGACAATTGTGCAGCACAATCGAACGTTTTGCTGGCCGTCGCTCATCCGGGATAATACCCATAAAATATTATTTTGTGTTTGCTGGCTCTCGAACGCGTTTCCTGTGAGAGCGTAGAGATGTAGGCTTTGTTTTGTCTGAGAGTTTTTGCATTGGATAATTGAATCACAACGTAATGTTTATATGCCAGTCATTGGAAATGTTTAATATCTTTATGACTAACATTCATTAAAAAATATTTTCTATGCTACTAATTCATGCACATTTTAATTGTTTTTTAGTTAAAGTGGGTTAAATTTAGTCGCAATTGATGAGATAATATAATTTGTTCGTTAATATAAATGTAAGGCATCAAAACCAACTTTTGAATTCGTTTTTCGAACAGTGTTCAGGAAATTCTAGGCCGAAGATGTAAATGATATGCAAAATACTTGAAGAAAATAATAACTGCTGTCAATTGGAAAATATTCGTAAAATATTTACGATTTTATTTATGATGGCTAAAAATGAAGGTTTTACTAGTAAATGAATACTTGAAGGAAAGTATTGTGTAATTCTCCACTCTCATGTTCCAATTTCAAAGTAACGTATGTTTATGTTTTCTGCTGCTTTTATCCATTGTTCTTCTAGTTTATGATTATACTTATAGTTAACACTTCTTGATCTCACTACATTGCAGAGTAAAATATCTCTCTAATTCATCCGTTTGGCCAGTTTAGCAATCGGATCAATCTATATCTACTCTACCGTCTACGAATATTGGCTAGTTCAATTGTTCGTTTTATCAATTACAGTTAGCTGGATGGCTCGAATACGTATTTTACAGGCTCACTTAAGAATTGTGCCATTGTCTTGGCATTAATGGCAACGTGCACTCGGTTGATGATAATCTAACAGCCCTACTTGCAGATCACAGATCACGGTTAAATGCATACGAAAATAATTTCTCAAAAGCGGCGTTCAAAATGCGCACCGACTACTTTTACTCATTTCTAGAAACTTGACGGAGGAGTCGGAGTCGGAGTCGGAGTCGGAGGAGGCGAGGGGAGTCGAGATCGAGTGATCGAGGCGAAATTGCTTGGAAGATTGGTTTTCAAAATCTTCACATTTCTTGACTAAACGCACTGTTTTCTGCCTTACTTGTATTTAATATACCCTCTTCAAATGCCTTGGTTGCATTTCGGATCTTCTCCTGCAGTTCTGTCGAAAACAATGGCTCGAGATTCAATGATTCAATGATTCAATCATTCAATCATTCAATGGTTGATTCGTAAACAAAATGCCTCCACCGGCATATTAAATGCCTTCCAAGCAAGTCAATAATATTAAACTTATACTTTATTTCATGTATTTCATTATTTCATTTATTACCAGATAATATATGAGAGCATTGTTTCTAGTAAAAAAACAACAACTATCGGGATCTAGTAGTTTTTGCAAGATTTTCAATAGATATTTTAGGGTGTTCTCGAAATTACAACCAAACTCTTCAAATCAAAAGAAAAGTCGAATATGAAATGGGCGTCTGCCGAAGGGTTGAGAGAAAAGGAGGAGACGGAAGTGATTCGGGCGATATCGAACGTATATTTTCAACGCAATGAGGTCCTGAATCCAGTGCATCCAGTGCACGGGCCTATAATAATAATAATAATAATAATAATAATAATAATAATAATAATAATAATAATAATAATAATAATAATAATAATAATAATAATAATAATATTTATTTTTCTGCTAATGAGCTTTCGCTCGGTGGCAGAGTTTTACAGCACATATACAGAGATATTAATGTTACATATACATAATATGAAAAGTACAACTAAGTAAAAACTAACAAAGTAAAACTCAGGAGAATGTCTAGGAAGACCTAACAGACACAGTTATTTGGCATCACACGCAATTCTCTAGGCGTTTCCGGAAGCAACGCACACTGGAGGGAAAAGTCGCCAGTACTGCAACAGGTAAATTGTTCCAGTCAGTTATTGTCCGGTTGGCAAAAGAGTATTTACCTACGTCGGTTTTTTGATTCCTATATTTGATTTTGTATGGATGATCTCCTCTTCCAAAATATTGTAGCGAGTATTCCGTAATCTGGCTTTATTATAAGTTTTTATTTCAAACGATTCTCTACGAAAATCGTTCTGGTTCCCTACTCGTATTTCTTAGTATGTTGTAGTTGGTTAGCGTTCTCAGTAATCTTGTTCTAAGAAGGGGTAATATGATAAATAACCCCAAATATACAAGCGGGATGCTTTGCGAGGTTGTGGAGGCACTTTTGAAAGTATCTCAGAACCACGGGAATGTGAGTTAATGCAAATATATGAATGATATGTTGATATATTATCAGTAATAACATCAAAATGGTTAAGAAGTGACAACTAGTGAACTGTAAGGCAGAAATCTGAAAATTAAATTCTAATATTTTGTTATCGAGTACTACTTTTATTTCTCAAAGAAGCTACCGGTGGGAAGACAATGATAAAGTAACAGTGACGTTCTGACGATTATAACGTCACATTAGTAGTCAAGTTTTAATATTTTTTTCGGAAACTCCATTGGTGTTGTTCTCCCCCACCTACTACGCACTTGTTCTTTCAGAGCGCTGCTTGGAATTTAATCCTCCCGTCTTCGCTGGCCCTTCGCAGTTTCATTTCCTTTCATCTCCTCTTGAAATGTTTATAATAAATTCTCCACGTTCTCCGTTCTGCTCTAGACTTACCACCACTAATTCTTACATGTTTCTTTTATCGATTTTGTGTAGAAGTCTTTCCTGCTCTGCTCTTTGTAAACCAGTGGAAAAGATTCTGTTCCCTCCCTCTTACGGATATTTGTCATTTTGTTCAAACGATTGTGCTCTGGCCTCCGCTTCTCAAGTCGTCCTCTGTTTTGCGAAGATTCTACTCTCCCTTTTTAGTTTCTATTTACTTACGTTTTCTTTCTGCAATATTACTTCTTTTTCAATAAGTACTTCGCCTCGTCCTTCAGTTTTCTCCTGTCATGAAACCCCCATAAACTATAGTTTTGCACGCTCTTTCTCTAAGTCGTTATCCTTACAGTCTCCGCTCCTCACGTTTCACTATTTAGCACTCAACAATTGCCTTTGTCTGGTTGGCGATTTTGACAAAAAAGAAGCTTCCATGTTTCTTCGACTTAAATGGTGTTAAGACACATCGTGTCCCTCACGTCGACTGTCCTCCGATCTCTTCTCTCAACGCTGCCCTTGGAATAGCGGTCGCTTTCCAGGCTGAGACTAGTTCAAGTAGCCCACCATCTGCGGGTTAGTTTCAGTACATGAAGTAGATAGTTCTTCATACTAGTTCTTCGTGAAGTTCTCCCGTATCTGACTCCTCCCGTTTCACCCCTCTTCCTTCATTTACATCACATTCTCGTAACTCGTAATTCCATTAAAATAATTCACGCATTTCCAAGTACGGTTGTAAGGCTTACACACTGGTAGCACAATAAAAAATATATATTCTCTGTTGTCATTATAACTCTAACCCTCATTTTCACGATTTTCATCTCATTTATGCTCTCTTTTTCCTGTTATATTGGTATCTCATTTCCAATACCCTTTCTTCCGTAACTTCGAATTCTTAGGTTCCCACCTCCTCTTTTCAAACGTTCATAATTCATACTTCTGCAGGCTCTGCCCCACCTCTCTCCCCTCTCGCTCTCCACCCCGCACGCTCCCCACGCCCCTCGCACGTGTAATCCGGCACGGGGCTTACCGGCCGGCGCGCGCACTGACGTGATAATGGCGGCGGCGCGGGTGATGTATCGCGCGAGCCGGGCGTAACGCCCTGCGTAAAACGCGGCTGATTCCGCGAATGACATAATGGATATTTAAGCAAAGGGTTAGCGCTGTAAAACTAGGGGGGCTTAGCGCGTTTATTTTTCATTACCTGCCCGGGGCGGCGGCCGCAGCGCGGGCCGGCCGCTCGCCGGCAGTCACGCGCCCGGCTTAGGGCGCGCGGGGCCCTTGCACTCGGGCAGGGTTTCAGAGAAGGGCTTTTTTTATTAACGTGCGAAAAAACCGCTACGCTGCCCTTCTTATAATGGCAGCAAGCGGCCGAAATAGACTGCTTTAAAAAATTGTACTTATTTATAGATTGATTGGTTTCTTTTAAGGAAATTTAGTAGGATCTCTTAGGAGTATTTGTGAGTAATATTGTTACTCACAAATATGTGGTATTTATTTATTTAATTATTTTGAATTACATTTCAAACTAAACTAAAACCTTCACATCATTATTTATCCCCAAACCAGTTTCCTCATGTCGAGTAAGTGTCGTTTGACTTACTGTTTTCAGTACGAGGCGATAAACAAAACCTCAAGAAAATTAGATGTGTTCTAAACCCATCTGAAACGAACAGTCATTTTGAATGCAAGCGATTGTTGAAGACATGATGAAGTTAAGATGTTATAATCTCGCAAACTAAGATGTATAAGAAACTAAATTTTATTATGTTCTATAGCACTGTAAAATTGGATATTCAGGTGATAAAAGCAAAATGAAACGATTAATAAAATGTGCAAAAACCTGCAACTGCAATGCAATTAAATTACAGCTTTCGTCATTCTAGTGATAAAGTAACATTGACTACTTCATAATATGTTTTTAAAATTAAAGTTTTGAAACAGCACTTTAACAATAACACGCCCAATTTTATATTTTCTTCAAAATATTTACAAATTTTCTTTATATTTTGAAGACAATCTTCCTGTGATACGCAACTTCAAAAATTAAAGATTTAAAGATAATAATTGATTATGTTTTAAGTTATATTTCTATTATTTATTATTAAAAACATTCGACATTTCCCTTGTTCCTCGTATTTTTAATTTTAACACACAAACTTTTTCAGCGTAATGTATTAACAATTCTGCCCAACGAGCACATCGGAAAGTATCTCCATAAATTCAAACACGAATCATAGGCTTGAAATATTCGATCTCAATGTTTGTGTGACCAACTTGCGCTGAATAGTGTTTATACCTCGTCATGAAGCGATGCATATTAATCGGCTTACACGTCTAGTTTGCTTTCTCCCGCACTTCTGGTAATAGGATTGCAACGCCGCATTTACGAAGCTTTGAAGAAGCGCCTGCACGCAGCCGTCCTTCGATTGCAGTAGCCGGGCCATGAATTATACATGAGGGGGTGAAAGGGTCGGAAAATACTAGTTTGAATACTTCCCTCCGGCGGTTTGATGAGCTCATCTCGCAGCATTACGCGCCGCGCGCTGCAGATCGGAGAGTTTGAATAAAAAGCGCGTTCTGATTCACGTCGAGTTGTAGAATACAGGCAATTCGTCGTGATTCAATCGTTCGTCGGAAGACGCTTTGCCGAAAATCGCCTCCCTGTACTTCTGCGAAGTGAAGATTGAGGTAGTTTGTAATATTGCCATAATCAACGACTTTTGTATGAACAGGGTATTTATATTTAGAACAGGGTATTAGTTGTTTTATTCATGTACGGTCCCCGAGGTGGCTGCTCGAGAAGCAGCTTTATAATGTAAGCCTCCTTGCTCCGTGCAAGAGGGCCTTGCCCTAAAAGGCATTAAACGGGCTAATATTAATAATAATAAAATATAATTGTAGTCATAGGTGTGTTCAAATAAATAATAATAATAATAATAATAATAATAATAATAATAATAATAATAATAATAATAATAATAATAATAATAAGCATTTAAATTTACAAAAATCAAGGATGAGATCTCAAGAAGATAATTGTGAATCGATTGTAACAGGGATCACCTCTGCTACTATTATTTTCTGAAAAAAGAAGTTGACGTTCATTTTTTTTGTTTTATTGCTGACAACTATAACATGATTCTTTCTTCTAGTTATTGCTAGAAAAATTGTCTTCTGCGGCAGTCCCTTTACGTCACAAAAGAAATAATGTACTTTAGAGAAAATACAAATGACTCGTTTAATTTTGTCTTTAACCAAAGTGCGTACTATCGCTTTACTTTTGTTAAGTACACCTCAACATTCTTATTTATAGACACCATTCTCAGCTCCACTGTGCGCAACACATCTTAGAGCCTTTATTAAATTACGCAGATTAATTGACCTTGCAGAAAGAACTTCCGCCTCTTGCGGCTGGTCTCGGTGGAAGCGCAGCACAGGAAGTGCAGCCGGCGCCCGGTCTGCAAACCGCTACCTCCAAATGCGTCTCTGGCTGCTCCGGGGAATAACGAATTATCCCTCCAGGGTATAAATACCGGCCTTTAAGTTAATAAAAGCCGAGAGAGAGAGGAAGAGATCCTCGCGGCAGACCGACCGCGGGGTTTTCGGGGAATGCCGGAGGGCGGGTGGGAGGAAGGGAGGGGAGCCGGCAGGGCGCGCGGTTGCTGCAGACGGACTGCGCGTAAAGGCAGGACGAGGAGGGGGCGGAGAAGAAGAGGTTGAAGAAGAAGAGGAGGGGTTGGGGTTCGGGTGGTAGAGGGAAGAGAGCAGAAGTCTGCGGGGGAGGCAGAGAGAGAGAGAAGCGGTTGCTGCAGACGGATTGCGTCGAAAGGCAGGACAAGGAGGGGCAAGGAGGGGCATGGCGGGGGGCGGGGATGGAGGATATGTGGAGGGTGAGTGGGAGGAAAGCAGGAAAGGCAGAGTGGGGAGGGAGCGGAGATGGGGAAGGGACGATGAGGAGGAGAGATCAGAAGTCTGTGGAGACATCGAGGAGTTTTGGGATTGCAATGTATGCTGTGGCCGAGATTCTGAGGAGCCAGGAAGTGAAAGAGAAGTTGCACAGAACACGACATTAGGGGAGAAGGGGGATTAAGATGAAAGAAGTAATTTCAGGGAAAACTGATGTTAGAAAGAGAAATGGGTGTAGTCGACCAAGAAAATAATTAAATTTCAAATGCTCTCTTCATAATTTAAAATTAATTAAGTAAGTTTTATTCTTTTATTTCGTATCTGACCACTGGTCTTTTTTCAATCATACCTAACCTTTATTTGATTTCCTCAGAATCTGTCTTGGTTTGATCGTCTGCTAACATTTTTACAAAACTTATTGTATACTGGTTGCCTGTTGATGAAAATCGCTTTGTTTAGCAGAAAAATGTAGCGGTATGATTTGACGATGCGAAACGGACGGTATGAAACAGATAGTTATGAAAATAGGGAGTTCAACGCTACAAATGAATATAATGAAGTACAAGTTGAAAAATTACTAATGCAAATTCGAATGATAATATCGAAAAACATAAATATCACGAGGACATTTGCTGCTCCTCTCTTAGTAAGAAGGATGAGAAAAAATGATAAAGTGTAGTATACAAATGAGAAGCATTTTTGATTACTTGAAGTGAAGGACTGGCGAGGAAGTGAGTGAATGATAACGGGATGTGACTGCAAAGCACTAACAGCGCTCCCGGGGCGTGAAGGTCAAGGGGTAAAGTGGGGAGCCCAGAGGAAACATAAATAAAGAGAAACGATGCGACAACGCAACCAGGATAGACGATTTACTAAGCCAAATAAAACTGATTCCTGTGTGCTGCAAACAGTCAGTTAAAAAAAGTGCTCAAACAGGTTTTCAGAATGCTGTGGCATCTTGGTCGCTTATGGCACATATGCACACTCAATTAGCGTAATCAGGAATCAGTTCAATCTACAAGTAATATTTCCCTTGTTTCATTAAACTCATTCATTCCAACTACGTTAATGTTCTTGGGAATTATTGACACTTTTTTCTCTGTGTGGATGACGAAACACGATTGGCGGGGCAAAAATGCTAATTTTAATAGCACCGTGTACGATAGTACTGACTGAATTGGATAAGAAGTGTGAGTAAAAATATTGGTTATTATTATTAAATAACAAATAAATCAAAATATAAAAACAAATAAAATTGGTAGATCTGGAAGATAATAACGAAATATAAAAAATTATCAACAATTCATAAATTAATAAACAACCATAATTCTAAGATATTATCTTCTGAAAAGCATTACACCAGGTTTCATCATAAATACATTAGAATAACATTCATAAGTTATTGAATACTCCACTAGTAGTCTCAAAATGCGTGGACGTTTCATGTTTTGAAAGAAGGAAATGTTTTAATACCTTTACTAATGCCCAATTATTCTCCCATCACTCAGAAATGTTTTGCGATGTGTGTCCCAATCTCTTATTAATGTCAGATACTGAGCTTGAAGACACTACCAAATATGTCTTAGGTTGAGTATCTTTCCCGAAGAAAAAGCGTAAGAGTCACTAGTAAAAGGCATTTCTACTTACGACTTCTATCTCTGACAGTCGGTCTAATGTAATGATTCTTCACCGCTATTCACACTTGTTGAACCAGAATTTTATGTTACGATTTTGCTTCTTGGCACTGAAATAACGGCTGACACCGACTGCACTATGCAGCCAATAGCTGGTTAATCTTCTCTTCTCTCTTCGTTGTCACAAGTACGATATAAAGGGCAAATGCACATTTTAATACATGACACGATAACTATAATACACGCAGAAATAACACCAGCATAAATGTACTATTTATCAATTCTAAAAAAAATTAAAATAAAATTAATCTAACAATAAAATGGTTTAGAACGTGAAATGAGTGCTGCAAGTCAAGTGCGTCGAGCGGTAACAGTGACTGTGGCATTAGGCTGTCGATGCTAAGGGGCCAGAGATGTGTGTGGCGGTGGGAGACGGGTCGACAGGAAGGCAGGAGGATGGGAAATGCGGGGATACCAAAGATGCAGGGGACGTGTTATGAGAGAGGCAGAGAATGGAACCAACGAGGAATAGAGCCAGCAGGGGAGTAGCAGGGGTGGGGTAAGAGTCGGTGAAGGAGCGGCCAGGAGTGGGTGGATGGGTAAGGCAGGCAGACGTTCTGCTTTTACGGAGGATGGAGTTGACGGGGAATGGGGCGGAAGGTATGGGAGCGGCGGGGGGCCGTGGTGAGGGATAAGAGCGATGAGAAGAGACGGGAGAACCAGAGACACAGGGAGGTGGGGAGTGCGGCAGGGAATTGTCACAACGGGGGATATGGGCTTCTGCGGGAGTGGGGTGAGGTGAGGTGGGGCGCAGCAGGGAGAGGCGGAGGCTTTGGAGGATGGAGTTGGTTGGGAATGGAGGCGGGTGTGGATGAGAACAGGTGGAGGAGGGACATGGAGGGGGATAAGGGCGACGGGTGCGCCTAGAGCAAGTTGTACGGGTCCAGACTGCTCAGCTGGCCGCGGCGCGCGCTACCGCGACTAAGTGCTTGCTGAAACATTTAGCAGGTCGTGAGCGGCCGACGCGGGGGTGGCGGCGTACTGCCCGAAGTCGCCGCCTTCCCGCCACCACCCTCTTCCAACCCCTACCTACCATCTCTCCCTCACCTCCGCCACCGCCGCCGGCTAAGAACCAGAGCCGTTTAAAAAAGGAGCGCCCGCCCTCTCTCCGCCCACGTGCGCACCGGCGCGACGTCGTCGGCGCCAAGTTATTAAAATGGATGTATGAAGCCTCGGAGGGACAGCGCGGGAGCGGAGACAAGACGCGGCCGGCGGCAGGGGGGAAATGAAATTCACGAGGCTTAAATTGCACCAAATGGAATTTGCATATTTTAAATAAATGCGTCCGGCCGAGGGTGAGATGAAGTCTTAGAGAAATGGAAAGAAAAGAAAGAAAAGAGTAAATTGAAGCTTCTCGGAAGAGGTGAGGGGGACTGGGAAGTTGGTGGCGCTCTTCAAGGAGAGTAGGGAGGTCCTCCACGGTGTCGGTGAGGTAATTATGAGGTTACCTTAACATATCAGTTTTTTTTAATCAAGCATAAAAGTACGACGTATGATCGTTAAGGGTACTTTTGCTTAAGACGACGCTACATATCTTTATTGTTATCTAACTCGGAATTGATTATGAGAGCACGGTTATCTTCGTCTTACTAGGTTACAAACGAGACGTGGTTTTGGATTCAGTATCAAATATTTATTTACTATATTAATACGTACGATATTACTAATTATTTGTGGTTAACTAAGTGGCATTTTTGTTGTGCTTTACAGTTTTCTTTTTAATAGTTTGGGAGTACTGTAGGGCTAGAACGGCTTTACTGAAGAAAGATTGTGCTTGTATCTTATCTCCACTTACATGAATCTTAACCATCTTCCAAATAACACAAATGGGCTTTAATCCTGACCTGTGTGCAAAGTTACAGCTGAAAATGACAGTGAAAATGGCTTTAACGACCGATACACGAGAGCATATTTTTAGGGGATTGATGTAAAGATCAAACGTAATAAAGATTTAAAAAAAAACTCTTTCAAGCAGGATTTGAACCTCAACGCTTACCATTTTGACTGGCGTACATTGATCACTCGTATTACACGCAAAGTCTCGATGACAGCAAATTTCGACCCGTGTCAGCGCTGGGGCACCAGAGAAGACAGCGCGGTGTAGTGCGGAAGCCGAAACCCTCCGATCCAAGTACTCCTCGATTCGTCGATCCACCTCGATTCACCTCCACGTCGGCCTGCGCCAGCGGCTCCACGGCGGACTTTCTTAAAACCTCCCATCAGTTACCGAACTTTCTTTGCCAGCGGCCCGGGGCCCTTCGCGCGCCCTTCGGCAGGCGCTCCGGGACGTAATCTCTTCCTCTGCTCCGATTCGCTCCGAGCAATCTTCGTTTCGACCGGCCATAACGCCCACCAAAGAACTCCTCCGCTGTGATTGCGTCTCGTTTTGAAGAAGCCTTCGCAAGGCTTTCTGGTGTAGCCGGCAGCTCCACCTCGAGTTCATGCTGCGGCCATTCAGAGCGCGCCCTGGCACGGTTGGCCTTTCCGCGCTCGCGTTTCACGCGGATTGCAATTTCATTAAATATTCCTCGGCCAAAGTGTATTAAAAATGAAGTTAATTTTCCAAGTGAAGAAACTCTGTAAAATTATTTTAAAATTTCGGAAGCACCCCGAAATTCTCTGGCTGGCTAACTGACATAAGAGCTTCTCTTTGCAATTCAACTCTGCTGGTGTTTATAATAGTTCTTAATGATACTCCTCTTCCTCAATACTCCTTTTCAGAGGTAAACTTCACTAGAATGGTTTTCTGTAGCAAAATGTCATTACTTTGTCACGTACTTTACAAATTTGGCGTAGTACTTCTCAGAAAATATTTAAGTATGCATCATGTCTAAATAATGAGCAACATGAAACAATTAATATTTTCGAACAATATTTAGTTAACTCGGAGCCGCGGTGGCTCTGTGGTAAGGCAATGGCTTCCTGACCTGAATGACCCAGGTTCGAATCCCAGCGGTATGATTTGACCTTCGGACGATGCTGGAACGGAACGAAACAGATAGTTATGAAAATAGGGACTTCAACGCTGTAAATGAATATAACAAAGTAGAAGGTCAAAAATTACTAATTCAAATTCGAATGATAATATCGAAAAACATAAATATCACTGCCGTGGCCGAACAGACACCCTTAAAGTTGCCGCCGGATGACGGTACCAATACCGCCCAAGAGAGTGCGCTGTCCGACAGCGCGGCAGTACCGTCACGCTCGAGCAGACAGCGGCGCGCGAGAACTCACCCGTATCACCGGGTTGGCCAGCGGACCTTCGCCTCGAGCGGGCTATAAAAGAGCCGCTCGGGCAAGCAGGAGCCAGTCGATAGCGAGCGCCTGCAAGTGATTAGTGAGTTACATTGTGAATAAGTGATACGTCGAAGTGCTAACGGATTCTGGACAGCCCCACGGATATTTGGTGAACTAGCGACGTATTTGGACTCTCTTCTGGAATTTTGTTAGAACTTGGCTATTGTTATTGGATTTGCTCTTTTGGATTGTGAAATAAAACACGTCGTAAGAAACCGTGTTTGTCTTTGTTGTTTTCTGGTTACAACAACTTGGCGACGAGGAAAACTAAAATGGAGGCCGGCGACCCGATAGTGCAAATGCTAGCACTAATGCAGCAGCAGATGCAGCTGCAACAGGAGGCGTTCGCGCAGCAGCAACGGCAACAAGCTGAGGCGCAGCGGCAGCAAGCAGAGGCGCAGGCGCAGCAGCTGGCGATTCTGTTGGAAGCAATCAACAGACGCCCCCCGCCCCAATTCCACTGCTTCCAGCCCGACTCGGAGGAGTGGTCAGAGTACCTAGAGAGTTTTGAACAGCATTTATTATGTCACCAGGTAGGAGACGCAAAAACAAAAAAAGCGTTTTTTCTAAGCTGCGTTGGGAGCAAAGTGACTAGTTTGTTAGGAAAACTACTCCCAGAAAGAGACTCAACAGAGTGGAGTTGGGAAGAAATTAAACACAAATTAGACACTTACTTTAACAAAACGCCGCATGTACTGGCGGCCAGGTATAAGTTCTTCCAGTGCAGGAAAAGCGAAGGACAGTCGCACTGCGAGTGGATTACAGAGTTAGCTGGCCTGGCGCGGCAGTGTCAATTCAAATGCCCACCATCAGAAGGGGAGACATCATACGCTGAAACACTGATCAGAGATATGGTAGTCTTGCACACGCCGGAAGACAAAATTCGGTTTTTAGCTTTGCAGAACGGAGATCCTTCATTGGAGGAAGTAAAAACCTTGTGCAAGACTTACGAGACCACGCGTGAGACAGCCCGCCAAATCACGGCCGGATCATGCGTGTGTAGTGTTACCGCTAACAATTCAGTGAAAGACAGTAGCTCAGACAGTGTTAACAGTTTAAGTAGTAGTGTCAGTATGAGAGCGGCGCGAGTGAGAAAAGATAGGCAGAATAATCAGATAGGGGCAAAGTCGGCAGAGTGGGGCAGCGACTCAAAGGAAAGGAAAAGTACGAACATTTTCAAGAGAAAGAAATCTTGTAAAGGTTGCGGAAAGTATCACAATAGAGCAGAGTGCGGGTTTAGGGAAGCACAATGCTTTTACTGCAAGAGAGTGGGCCACATCCGAGAAGTCTGTGAACAAAGACGGCATGCGGCACGAAGTGCAAGACACGAAGAAGACATGGAGGTAGCCATGGTTAGTGAGGTCATTAGCGGAGAGGGGCAGAAAAAATTAACGGTGCGAATTAAGTTAGACAGTCAACCAGTAGACTTCCTGTTAGATACGGGAGCACCGGTTACGCTGATCAATCTAAACACGTACCGCCGTTTAGGGTCTCCCGGTTACGCTAAAGTACAAAAAAGATTGACCAGTTTCGGGAAGACGCCCATTAAGGTGTTAGGAAGTGTGCGCGTGCAAGCATCATACAAGAGCAAGCAGGCAGTCATAGAAATATTAGTGGTCGACCGGTATGACGTAACGAATATCCTGTGGTTGGACTCCTTCGATAAACTGGGGTTTGGAGTCGTAGACGAGGTAAACCAGGTATCAGACCAGGATGAGGTTCACGTCATCAAGGATTTAGTTTCTGAGTTCGCGGAGGTGTTTTCGCCCGGGTTGGGAGAGTGCAAGAGCTTCCAGGCTAAGATCCAGCTTAAAGAGGGACATAAACCACGCTTTTACAAAGCGAGACCGGTGCCATGGGCACTTAGGGACAAAGTGAAAGAAGAACTAACACGGCTGCAGAAAGAAGGGGTGATTACGCCAGTAACAGTGAGCCAGTGGGCCACGCCTTTAGTGCTAGTGAAAAAATCGAGCGGGAAGATTAGGTTGTGTGGCGACTTCAAAAGCACGGTGAACCAACAGGTGGAAGTTGAGCAATATCCGATTCCCAAGCCGGAAGATCTTTTCTACAAACTGTCAGGCGGGCAACAGTTTTCTAAAATAGACCTCCGGGATGCTTACCTGCAAATACCTTTGGATCCCGCGGCCAAGGAAGTATTGGTAATCAACACACCGCTCGGTCTATTTAGCTACAACAGATTGCCTTTCGGGGTAAACTCAGCGGCAGCAATCTTCCAGCGCTGTCTGGAGCAAATTACCTCGGGCCTGGATGGTTGCTGCAATTATCTGGATGATATCATCGTCACAGGACGCAGCTTAGAAGACCATAAACAAAACCTGAGAAAGTTGTTCACGGTTTTGCGAGACAATGGTTTTAAGGTAAATCAGGAGAAATGTGAATTTTTCAAAGAAAAAGTAGTTTTTCTGGGACACGTGTTAGACAGCACGGGGATAGCCCCTACCCAGCAGCACGTACAAGCTATTATTCAGATGCCTCCGCCAACAGATCTAAAACAACTGCAAGCACTGTTAGGCAAAGTTAACTACTATAATAAATTCATTAGAAACTTTTCGACGATAGCAGCTCCTTTAAACCATCTGAGAAAGAAAGGGGTCAAATTTGTATGGTCGGAAGAATGCAACAAAGCTTGGAACAGTTTAAAACAAGAGTTACTGCGCACGGTAAGACTTAATCATTTTGTCCCGGGAAGGATCACAACTGTGGCGGCAGATGCCTCAGATTACGGTCTGGGGGTGGTGTTATCCCAAAAAGATGAAAAAGGGGTCGAGAGACCAATCGCTTTCATGTCGAAAACTCTAAACAAACACCAGAGAAATTACTCCCAGATAGAGAAGGAAGCATTGGCGATCATTTTTGCGGTGAGAAAATTCAACGAGTTCCTTTACGGGACCAAATTTCACATCATCACTGACCATAAACCGCTGGTGCAACTCTTTCACCCAGGGAAGAAGATCCCAGAATCCACAGCCAGGAAGCTGCAGAGGTGGGCGTTGTTTCTTGCAGATTACGACTACCAGATCCATTATAGAAGCACGTCGCAACACGCGAACGCGGACGCGTTGTCTAGACTACCCGCCGGCCCAGACCCAGAATTCGACGCGTCTGAAGAAGAATGCCTCCAGTTGGACCTGGAGGATCTGGGAAACCTAGCAGATTTTCCGTTAGAGGCAAGGACTATAGCGAGGGAGACGGACAAGGACCCGGAGTTGAACCAGGTACGGCGCTTCATCAGAGAAGGTTGGCCAACAAGAAGATTAAGAAGCAACGCCAGGTGGTTTAACAAACAAGACAGATTGTCGTGCAAAGCTGGAGTTCTATTGTTAGAGGGCGAAGAGTTCACAAAGGTAATCATACCCAAGAGCCTCAGACAGACAGTGCTTAAATTGTTACATCAAGGGCATTGGGGGGTAGTACGTACGAAGCAGCTGGCGCGACGGCACTGTACGTGGCCAGGTATGAACAACGACATTGAACAAATGCTAAAGAGATGCGAGGCTTGCCATCTTAACCAAAGCGCCCCCCCCCAAAGACTTGACGCCTTGGCCGGAACCGGCGGAACCGTGGGAAAGGGTCCACGTGGATTTCGCCGGCCCCTTTTGGGGGTCCATGTGGTTAGTGGTAGTGGACGCGAAGTCCAACTACCCGTATGTAGTTGAGATGGGAAGCACCACCTCTACACAGACCATAGAGATGCTGGAGAGGATCTTTGTTACAGAGGGTCTACCTGTGGTATTGATTTCAGACAATGGGCCGCAGTTTTCGTCCCAAGAATTTGCAAGATTTTGTGCAAGCAACGGCATCCAACACATCTGTGCACCGCCTTTCCACCCACAGTCTAATGGAGAAGCGGAGAGGTTCGTCCGAACCTTCAAAACTGCTATGGGGAAAGCGCGGGCAGCGGGGACACCAAAGTCCCGAGCACTCTTAAGGGTCCTGGCAACGTACAGGGTCCTGCCAGGCTCAACGGGCAAAAGGCCAGCTGAAGTGCTCCACGGCAGGCAGCCCCGGACCCTGCTGTCACTGCTGAGCCCTAGCGACCCGCATAGAGCTGGAGGTATTAGACCAAAATACAAGGTAGGTGACAAGGTATATATTCAGTCACTTAAGAAAGAGCCAGCATGGGTGCCCGGGGTAATACAAGAGATTCGAGGCAGCAGAGTTTATGCGGTACGAACCTTAGAAAGGCTGGTCACACGCCACCAGGGGCAGATCAGACCTCGAACTAACGAGAGTCAAGTAGACAACAGGCCGTGGATATCACCCGAGGAATTCCGCAGGAAAGTGATGAGGGAAATAATTTATGTCCCACAGGAGCGCACGGCCGTTGGAACACCAGCAGTTGCAGCGGACACGCGGGAGGAAGCAGCCACTAGCAGCAGCAGAGAATCCGCCTGTTCGACCAGGACAGAACTCCGGCCCAGGAGGGCTACCCGTTCAGTGCGTTTTGCGCCATACGCAACGCATTTGGGCGCGGAGGGTGCCGTGGCCGAACAGACACCCTTAAAGTTGCCGCCGGATGACGGTACCAATACCGCCCAAGAGAGTGCGCTGTCCGACAGCGCGGCAGTACCGTCACGCTCGAGCAGACAGCGGCGCGCGAGAACTCACCCGTATCACCGGGTTGGCCAGCGGACCTTCGCCTCGAGCGGGCTATAAAAGAGCCGCTCGGGCAAGCAGGAGCCAGTCGACAGCGAGCGCCTGCAAGTGATTAGTGAGTTACATTGTGAATAAGTGATACGTCGAAGTGCTAACGGATTCTGGACAGCCCCACGGATATTTGGTGAACTAGCGACGTATTTGGACTCTCTTCTGGAATTTTGTTAGAACTTGGCTATTGTTATTGGATTTGCTCTTTTGGATTGTGAAATAAAACACGTCGTAAGAAACCGTGTTTGTCTTTGTTGTTTTCTGGTTACAACAATCACAAGGACATTTGCTGCTCCTCTTTTAGTAAGAAGGATGAGACAAAATGATAAAGTGTAGTATACCAATGAGAAGCATTTTTGATTACTTGAAGTGAAGGACTGGCGAGGAAGTGAGTGAATGATAACGGGGATGTGACTGCAGAGCGTTAACAGCGCTCCCGGGGCGTGAAGGTCAAGGAGTAAAGTGGGGAGCCCAGAGGAAACATAAATAAAGAGAAACGATGCGACAACGCTACCAGGATAGACGATTTACGAAGCCAAATAAAAGTGATTCCTGTGTGCTGCAAACAGTCAGTTAAAAAAAGTGCTCAAACAGGTTTTCAGAATGCTGTGGCATCTTGGTCACTTATGGCGTAGGCTGGGATTCTTTTCTGGTGATTTTCATTCAGGGCGGCTCTGAGGTGACAAAGCCTTCTTCCCAAATGAGTACCAGGAGTACCAGAATTTCTTCCTGGGGATAAAGAGCGATGTGTTCGCCACACAACCTCCTCCTCGTGCCGACGGCGATGAAAAGGTGAAACCATACCGTCACCTCCCCTGTGGGCAATTACACAAGGAGACCATTATTTTTTATTTAGTTAAATTGTGAGAAGTTCGTTAGGTTCCACCATCAATGGTTTGTTCCGTTGTGATTCTGTAATTAGAAGTTATCATGTAATACGAGTGATCAATGTTCGCCAGTCAGAATGCTAAGGGTTGAGAATCAAAGTCCTGGTTGAAAGAAATATTCTTTAATCTTTATTACGTTTCATCTTTATTTCAATCCCCTAAAAATATGCTCTCGTATATCGGACGTAAAACTAATTTTCAGTGTCTGATAGGCCTGAAGTTTATAAACTAAACAAAAAGAAATTCAAAAAGTACGAGTATATTAAAAAATACATTGTTAATCATGAAAACAAATTTCTAAATTCAGAAATGTTTTAATTAAAATAAAGATTTCCATCCTATGTTAATTTCTCTCTTGAAATTTATATAATCATGACATAGTTTGCGCTACTTCTCCTATTATTTGTAACAGCTCATGTTTTGTATAATTTTCTGTATGTATGTAAGGGTACTATTTTGTTCTATAATGTATGTTAGGGTACTATTTTGTAAATTTGTAACTTGTTATAAATTGTGTTGCCTTTTGTACAATATACCAGTTTTTGTTATCGTTATAAGCTTACTTAGATTGCATCTGGGCAAAAACATTTTCTCATTCGGTTGCATCTGTTTAATATGTTAATTTGTATGAAACTAAAATTTATTATTACTATTATTAATTATTATTATTATTATTATTATTATTATTATTATTATTATTAATTATTACTGTCGAACTTACGAACTTGTACGCACTCGTGTTCAAAGATAGAATTTTGTATTGCCTGATATTTATCAATGTTTCTCATTCTGTTGTCATTGATTATCTACACTTTCTGACTAATAATGCAGTTTCTGTTGGCTTTCAGCTAATGTTAGCCTCTTACAATACCTTCAAATTGCAGATAGAGATACTGAAGCAATTTTTTACTGTTGATGGATGATAAGTGACAGTAACAAACATTTAATTAAAAAAATGATTTATACCAATAGAAAGAATGGAATTGGGTATCATTAAATATCTCCTTTTAAATCTTACTTTTGTATAGGAAACCGCTTATGTGATATCGAACTTTTCAAAAAAATTAAAATGTATAATAAGGTAATGGGAATTGGGTAAATTTGTTGCTTTGATAGAGCGTTGAAAACCTTTTTATAGACTTGAAAAGACACATTAAACGACGCTAGTAAAAAAACGATAATTGTACTGTGACATCCCCACCCACGAAACCTTCTTTCCGTTTCTCGGTAAAAGCTTATACAATTGCCCAATTGACTCTTCCATTATGTAAGCACGCTAGACTCGTGAAGGAAATTATGTGAAATTCCAAAATGTGCGAAGCATTATCTAACAAACTTTGTGACAGTTTACTTCAATGAATCGTCAACGAGTATTCTCATCTGTTCGAGTAAAAGAAACGCATTAAATAAGATCTACACAAAATAATTTATTTTTTAAATGGTTTTGAAAAGCCATATATTTAACTATCAGTTGACATACAAATAGATTGAGTGAAGCACTTCTGCAAAGCCTTCAATGTCTTCTATGTAAACAAGAGAATCCTAGTGACGTCGATACCACACATCCGTTGACAAAACAGTGACAGTTTGTGGAATATCATTTAATTAGTACAGAAAGTTAAACTGTTCACATCAATTTTTTAGCGTTTTCAGAAATGACCCATTTTCTATTTATTTCATCTACTTCTACTTGAGAATATTATGATTAGTTTTCCAAGGAGTGTACTTGACTGATCTACCTTGTCAACACAGAAGTACAAGATATACTTCGCTATTCGTGCAAGTACATGCAACTATACTCAAATAAGCAACCTCTTATGATAGCGCAGTCATTCAAATATATTATAATATGTTGCAACAATATTTTTATCTGCACATACTAACATTATTACCTGCACGTTTGATTATTCCATGTCATGAAACGACAAAAAATATACACCAGGAAAAGAAACTGATCAACAGCGCAAATAGTATTTACAATTCGAAAGAAAATTGAACATATTCATCCAGATTCGTTATACCGGCGTGAATATTATAACGACAGTCCAATTGTCTAAATATGTCGAAAATACGACTTACTGTGAGAGTAGTATTAAAAATTGGAACAATGCCTTGGACTTTTAATGTATAATTTTCAGACCATTTATCTTTAATATATAAATGAAATTTCACAAAGTAACTGTCGCTCCACGTAACAAAAAATGAATTGCAAAGAGATTATTAAGGCTTCTGTTTTACTATTACAGATTTTCAAAATATTTGCCAAATCGTGGCCAACGAAAGACATCAAGGAATCTCATGAACACCTTGTTCAACAACCAGTACTGTTATCTTTCAATAGAAATGATTGTATAAGAGAACCATTACGAACATTGCGTTCTCAACTTCATCTCGTTGACCAACTAGACGATGTAATTAAAAGCATCCACTCAACAAGAACAACGATTTATCTCAACGAAACTGGTGCCTTTCGTGAGATATCTACTGGAACAAAATTGTTGCTTCCCAAAACAATTGTGATCATAGCATGCTACCCTCGTTACCTTCAGGGACTCGTGCGCCAAATGACTGCACTGACACAAAATAGAATGTGGACTCCACGGGCCCGACATCTCGTTATCGCAGGTGGAACAGTTGATGACGAAAATGTCCAGATAACGTTGAACGAGATTCATAAGCACAACGTGATAATCGCCGCTGTGTTATACAAGGAAACATCAGGTTACATCAAACTAGCGCGTAGTTTTGTTTGCGGCAGACAAACGAGTGCGCGAAAACTCAAGAGGACTCGTCAGCAATTCTTGCATTTTGTTAGGGATGTGTGGAAGACGCGAAGGTCAGATGTGCGTGAGTGTGTGTTGCAAGTGGCAATTGTTCCCTGGCCTCCGTATACGATAGTGAAAAGCATTGGCAATGAGAAGTTAACTAATGGTTCAGAAATACGAATAATAAGTGCATTGTGTAACTTTATGAAATGCCATTTTATTCATTTTAACACAGCAAATTGGACTGGTGCATTGAATTTTGTTGGTAACAGTAATATTGGTATTGCTATAGGTGGTTTTTTTGTAGACCGTAACTTACTAGGTGAAACCAATTACGTTTTCACAGGTCGAGCTGAGTCAGAAACATGGTTTGTTCCTTGCCCATTACAATACCCGAGATGGATGACATTCGGTCGAGTTTTTGAAATTCGTATATGGGCACTTACTATTCTCAGTCTCTTGGTGGTTATTCTTTTCTTTGATTTTTCTTATAAGACTCATATTGTGTTAAAACACAAATACGTTTCTAAACTGCTCTCGAAATTAGATGCCTCTGACATTCTTCTAATCCTTCTCTGCGGTTCAATTGCCCATTCACCCGTATCTCTCCCAGAGAGAATCGGATTTATTGTGTGGATTATGGGGTCGCTCGTTTTGAACTATGGCTATCAGTGCGCGTTGGTGAGTTTCATTGTCAATGCAGGCATGTATAGTGGGCTTAATTCTCTTGAAGACTTATTGCACACTAACATTAATCTTGGTATGCATGATTTCCTCTTCGGCTTCTTACAAGAGTCAGAAACGGACGCACAAGTTAACGAAATTCTGAAAAGGTCTCTCCACTGTAGCGAACCTCTAACCGAGTGTTTTGATCGCGTGGCATATGCTCGTGACTTCGCAGTGGCCACTGATCTTTCCAAGGCGCAATACGAACTATTACCTCGCTACACAGTTGACGGAAATGATCTGATCGTTCCCTTGCCTTCGCCAATCTTCTCTCAACCTGTGGCCATCGCACTGTCTAAATTGAATCCAGCATACGAGATTGTTGACTTTTGGGTGCAAGGGCTACGAGAAAGCGGCCTGGCGGGCAAGTGGTGGGACGAGGTGATAGAGACAGCTCGAAATTCAAACCGCTCGCTCAATGCCAAGTCGGATGGTGATCCAGTGGTTCTGACGCTATCTCACTTACAGGGGTCCTTCTCCGTATTGGGTATTGGAATAGTCATTTCCACTGTGGCCTTTGCAATCGAATGGTGCGTCGCAAATGTGTGCAAACGAGGAAGGGAAAGAGCGAGGCTAAGAAGGAATTTGTGGTAGAAGATGAACGAAAGTAGTTGGTGACGATAAAAATGAGAAATTGATCCAAAATTGACGCCGGAGTTTTACCGGTATATCTCAGACTAGTTAGATTAGAGACATATCAGACAAACGTGCAGTTCGGAAAAGTAGTGATATCCGTCGTTTTTATTAGAAATATTTGGATTTTCGTTGAGACATGCGGTCGGGAATTTTCTTGCTAAAAATGGCATGTTGAGCTGCTTGCAGGAAGTGCAGAACCTCGGGATCTAAATCCTCACTGACTTAGCGGTTGCTGTTCAGATATCCCTCAGTAAGTATGAGGCGAGAGCACATTGTAGCAATGGGCGCCTCAAATCATGACACGTGACGTTTATCCGCCATGGCGCGGAACAATACAGACTGACGGATTGCGATCACCACGGTAGCTTATGTTATGGTTACATAAAGTAGTTTAAATGTGGCGCGCGTGGCTTACACTCGCTTGGCAGCGGTTGCAGCCACTGTGGCGGGAGGTAAAGGCGAGTCACGGATGATGTCGCCAGGCGAATATAAGAAGCTGCGAGTGATGGAGCAGGCAGCCTGGTGGAGTCTGGTCTACTCTGATTTTGTGACACAGCTCCATAGTATTGATAAGTGTTATAATAATTCCGCCTTCGCCAACCGTGCCCGATTTCTTGTTATTCTATGGACTCTGTTGTCTTCGGCTCTTAACTCGTAAACTTCCTGGCTAGGACGACAGTGCTGGAATTGTTGGACATCTTCTAGATGTTGTCAAATTGTTGCAAAATCTGTCCGTTGTCTGCGACACATGATGGCATTTCCGCCTCATACGTATACATGCCAGGCCCCGCCCGTGGTACAGCGTCTTTACTGACCCTTGGGATTGTGCACCAATCACATATATTAAGGTTCTAAACTGCAAGCGATTGGTCATACCGCCTTTCCCTCCGATCGAAGAGAATCAGAGTTTGTCTGCACGGTTGGGAAGAGAGAGTTGCAAACGATTACTTTTCTTTGGGCGAGAGTGTGTGGATGATAAATGAGAAGTAAGTAACAAATATTTAATTAAAAATAATATTTTTGATTAATAACCGACGGAAATAATGGAATTGGGTACCATCGCATATCGACCTTTGAATATTACTTTGTGCAGGAAAACGCTTATGTGATATTGAACATTTCTAAAACAGTGAAATGTAGATACACGTAAGTTCCATGAATTTGTCTTTTTGACTAAAGTGTTGAAAACCTGTTTATCGATTTCCGAAAACACATTAGTCGACCCAAGTAAAAAGCTAATGCAACGGTGACCTCCACACCCACGAAATAGTCTTTTTACTCGTCTGTAAAAGCCTATAAAATTGAACATTTCATTATACAAACTTGCTAGAAAGTAAACGAAAATTCTGTGACGTTCCATGAGGTGAAAGAATGAAGGATTATTTAACAAACTTTGTCTGTGACAGTTTCCTCAAATGAAATGTCAAATATTTTTCTCTGCTGCTCGAGGAAAAGGAACGCATTAATTAAAAATGTATGTAAAATAATATATTTCTCAAATGGTTTTGAAAACTCAGATATTTAATTATCAGCAATTGACTTGAGTCACGCTTTTATGCTAAACCTGCTGTGTCTTCTATTTGAACAAGAGAATCCTAGTGATGCCAATTCTGCGTGTGCCATTTGCCACATAGGGACGTTTTGTAGCATATCATGCATGCATACAAACTTCTAACAGTTTATGACTAGGTTTGAACTATTCAAGAAATATCCCATTTTCTATTTATTATCTCACACTTACTGGAGCGTGTTGTGTTTAGTTTTTCAAGGGGTGTTCTTGACTGATCTACCTACGTAACGAGAAATATTTCGCTATTTGTGTAAGTACTCGCTACTTGGCTCAAATAAGCTACTTCTTATATCACAGTCAATGCATGTCCATTCGCAATCATATTCATTCGAATATACTCTGAAGTGTTGCAACATTAATATTATTATTATCTGCGCCCATGATTATTCCATGAGATTAAAAAGAGTATTAAAGATCGGAACAATGCATTGTACTTTAAATAGGAAATTTTATGACAATATGCCTTTATTACTTTCATGGTGAAGTTTCATTAATTACCTGTTTACCAACATAACAAAACATGAATTGCAAAGAATGTATTAAGACTGGTATTCTACTATTACAAATGTTCCAAATATATGCCATGTTTTGGCCAATGAAAGACATCAAGGAATCTCATGAACACCTTGTTCAACAACCAATACTGTTATCTTTCAATAGAAATGATTGTATAAGAGAACCATTACGAACATTGCGTTCTCAACTTCGTCTCGTTGACCAACTTGACAATGTAATTAAAAGCATCCACTCAACAAGATCAACTATTTATCTCAACGAAACTGGTGCCTTTCGTGAGATATCTACTGGAACAAAATGGCTGCTTCCCAAAACAATTGTGATCATAGCATGCTACCCTCGTTACCTTCAGGGACTCGTGCGCCAAATGACTGCACTGACACAAAATAGAATGTGGACTCCACGGGCCCGACATCTCATTATCGCAGGTGGAACAGTTGATGACGAAAATGTCCAGATAACGTTGAACGAGATTCATAAGCACAACGTGATAATCGCTGCTGTGTTATACAAGGAAACATCAGGTTACATCAAACTAGCGCGTAGTTTTGTTTGCGGCAGACAAACGAGTGCGCGAAAACTCAAGAGGACTCGTCAGCAATTCTTGCATTTTGTTAGAGATGTGTGGAAGACGCGAAGGTCAGATGTGCGTGAGTGTGTGGTGCCAGTGGCAGTTGTTCCCTGGCCTCCGTATACGATAGTGAAAAACATTGGCAATGAGAAGTTTACAGATGGTTCAGAAATACGAATAATAAGTGCATTGTGTAACTTTATGAAATGCGATCTTATTTATATGGACACCGAAGAATGGTTTTCAGCCTTAGATTTTGTGGTTGCCAGAAGTAGTGGTATTACAATAGGGAGTTTCTTTTTTCTCGCTGACTTCATGCATAAATATCAAATTGTTTTCACAGGTCAATTTGAGACAATAATGTGGTTTATTCCTTGTCCAATGCAATACCCTAGATGGATGACATACGGTCGAGTTTTTGAAATGCGTATATGGGCACTTACAACTCTTAGCCTCTTGGTGGTGATTCTTTTCTTTAATTTTTCTTGTAGGATTCATAATGTCTTAAAACACAAATACGTTTATAAACCACTCTCGAAATTGGATGCCTTTGACATTCTTTTAATTCTTCTCTGCGGTTCGAATACCCATTCACCCGTATCTCTCCCAGAGAGAATCGGATTTATTGTGTGGAATATGGGGTCGCTCGTTTTGAACTATGGCTATCAGTGCGCGTTGGTGAGTTTCATTGTCAACGCAGGCATGTATAGTGGGCTTAATTCTCTTCAAGACTTACTGGACACTAATATTAACCTTGCTATGTATCGGTTCATTTTATATTTTCTGAATGCGTCAGAAACGGACTCACAAATTAACGAAATGCTGAGAAGGTCTATCAAATGTGGCGAACCTCTAACCGAGTATTTTGATCGCGTGGCATATGCTCGTGACTTCGCAGTGGCCACTGACCTTTCCAAGGCGCAATACGAACTGTTACCTCAGTACACAGTTGACGGTAAAGATCTGATAGTTCCGTTGCCTTCGCCAATCTTTTCTCAACCTGTGGTCATCGTGCTGTCCACATTCAATCCAGTACTAGAGATGGTCGACTATTGGGTGCAAGGACTACGAGAGGGCGGCTTAGTGGACAAGTGGTGGGTCGAGTTGATGGCGACAGCTCGAAATTCCAGTCTCTCACCCACTGCCCAGTCCGCCGGTGAACCAGTGGTGATGACGCTGTCTCACCTGCAAGGCTGTTTCTCTCTAATGGGCTTAGGACTAGCCATTTCCACTGTGGCCTTTGCAATCGAATGGTGCGTCGCAAATGTGTGCAAACGTGAAAGGGCAAAGGCGAGACTAAGACAGAATCTGAGGTAGAGAATGAAGGCAAGTAATTGCTGCAGAGATAAATGAGGACCCTAAAGTGACCCAAAAGGGACTCCTTAATTTTCCGGTGAGATCAAAAAATCTTGACATTGCTGGAAAATCACGCTTACAGAAATAGTTTATATTATCTTATATTTGTATCCTGACTTTTGATTTCGTTGACACAGAAGCATTTTTTCCACTTATGTTCCTTAATTCTCTAAAGTGAATACGTGTCCGAAACGTATTGTATCTTCAATCAGCCCAGAAAGTATTTATCCTATGAAGGACACGTTTATTCACGACAAAACAACTTAACTATATTGTAGACCAAAACTATTAATGTATAGTGTCTAAGTACATAGTGCTGCTCACGGGAGGTAGGTACAATGAAATTCAAATGCCCGCGCGATTGCCGCCTAGATGTGGACGACGGCAGCTGGGCTAGAGAGTTCTGAACTGGTGACTACTGACTCGCGAGAATAAACACTGACAGTCTGTTGGGGTAGTGAGTGCGTGTGCGGACACGCTATCATTCGGCTAATGGAATATGAAGAGAAACGGACGGCGGTGTGAGGCTGAGAGGCTTCCACTGAACTAAGGCGGAAGGCGTCAAGGCTGTGTCCGCGCGAGTAATCTGGTCCCTTCGCTGAAACGCCACCTGTGTCTATATGCGGGAGGAGGTAAAACCCCTTGAGGTCTGCGGCCTGGCAGAATCCTTTGCCAGTTTTCACACGGCCACGCTTATCGAGTTCGCGGAGGTAAAGATGCTCGGCTTCTGGGAGTTGGACCCGTGCGCACGTCCAATGACTGTTGAGGACACAGTGAGTGATCCGTATAGCAAATATCGCGAGTGTCTAACTGAAATATAATAGAAACCATAAAACGTGTCGTACAGAGAGAGTGAGAACATACTAAAGAGAATGTTTACTGAAACTTGTTAATTGGGGGATTATTTCTGATTCCATCTAGTCGTCCTCTTGATGAAAGCCAAACGATGTAACATAGTGATGAAAGAGAAACATAATAATTTCTCATTGCTCAATATATTGAAAATATTTATGTTTTCTCTACTCATATATGCTTGAAAACCTAATGTATTTGCCCAAACAAACTTGGCATACGTTAATATTAGGGAAAACTGCTTCTTTGTTCGGTACCATTTTTTAATTAAATTTTATATACTTTTCAACATTCGGTAATGGAAAGTATGTTATTTCTATTAATTATTCTGATGTATTATCTAAATAACTTGCTGACATCATTTACTGAAAATCTATTGTGTGTGGAAAACTGATAAAATCTCTTATCACTTCACAGCCCTTCTGTCCTTGTAAAATAAAATTTATTTGGTTTTTAATCTTTTGGGTGTGGAAGACTATTAAGACCTTTTATTATTTTACACAACTTCTTAACTTGCAATATAAGATTCATTTAGTATTTAAATATTGTGTAATATTATGTTGCTATGTTTGTCTATATTTCTAGTTCCAAAGTATCACAAGTAAAGATGGACTAGGATACTGTACATGTAATTGGTAATATGTGCAACTTTCTTGACTTTTATTATAAGATTCATTTGGTATTTAATTATTCGTGAGTTATGTTGCTATGTTTGCATTTTCCTTTATTTATAGTCTCGAAAGAATTTGTAACATGTCCTTTTTTAATTATATTAAGTGTGAAGGGATTAGACTTGTTTTGTGTTTTTCCTCAAAATTGCCCGTACTCATTTAATATCCTTTTGATACCTTCTCTATAACGTTTTTCATATGATCTAAGAACATATGATCTTAGGAGTAGAGAATGGTCTGAATATCGTAGGTAACAAATTTTAGTTTGGTTTTGTCCACTTTAATAAAGGTAGCAATGTTGCAAGGCTGCAAGGTTTTGAAAGTTGCTACAGTCAAACTGCTTGGATTCTGTAGACTGTACACGCAGTCTACAGGCATTTTCAAACCTATTATACAATAATGAAACTAGCGGTGCTGCAATAGAGCGAACTTTCTCAAATAATTTGTAACAGATGCAATTTACGAAAATACAAAAAGATTAACAAAAATGAGATCTGCATAATTTTTAAGCATCCTTTTTTCTACCCGAGAAAAAATTTAAAGAAAAAATGGGTGTTGTTTACAAGAAAATAATGGGTTAAAATTGGATATATTTCAGAAAATATTACCGAAAAACTATTCATCTTCTGGAAAAATTGCAAGTTCTTTTTGACAATCTGATTTTGAAGAAATCATTTTATTAGAGAAAGGTTTTCCAAAATTGTTGTTGTTTGAAAATGCTGAAAATACGTTGAACATAAGCAGTTTTCGAAAATTTAAAGAATTCATCAATCATGAAATTCTTTTCAATGTTATTGCTGTCTCTTGAGAAGAAAGTTAATTATACAAATTTAAACCATTCTTGAGAAAATTTGGAAAATGTTATGTTTTCTTGTAATATATCACAAAAAAATTCCTTTCAGGTTCGCTGGATCTTTAGTTGACATTAAAATAATAATAATAATAATAATAATAATAATAATAATAATATGAATATATCGTAAGTTTACATTATTTATTATTATTATCTATTTGATTTGCACCTGTGAGTGCGCTGTGCGGGCACTGTTATCGAGCGTCTTGTTGCCCAGAGAATGTGGTTTGCTGAGGCTCGCATCGGGCTATGCACCGCTCGTCTTCCCGCACACCCTGTGCCTGCCCATCTCCGCCCACGCAGCCCACGCAGCCGTCGGCACCTTTTGTGGCCACTCGACCGCGGCGCCCTTCGTTTGGTGGAGTCCTCACTCCCCTCTACGCGCGCCCCTCCGCCCCCTCACCGCTCACCGGTCACGTGTGAGCAACAGCCTCCGCCCTTCGCCTTCTCCGCCAGCTCTCCCGCTCTCACCCGCGCTCTCGCTTACCTTCTGCTTCTTCTCGCTCCGACTCTGATGCGTTACGTCGCCCGCCCTCCGTCCCTCCTCTCGCGCCCCCTCTCACCCGACCTCTCACTTGCACTCTAGTTTCTCTCTCACTCACCCACTTCACGCTATCGTGCTCTCTCATCCCTTTTTATCACCGTCTGCCTCTCCCTCTCTTTCCTTTGCTAAATCACTCGCCACCTCATCGTCACCTTACCGACACTTCACCTACAGAGTCGTTTGCTTGACAGCCAATTTGCCTCCACTTCCTCCACTTCCTATCTCGGCAACCCACTCGCCAACGATTCGCCACGGTCACACCACTGCTCTATCACCCATCTCGCTCTTCACCAGGCCCGTCACCATCTTCAACACATCTGCCGTCTTGCATCCCACCCCTCGCGCCATATCTCCCGCCACGTTACACATCCGCCATCTCCGCCATCATCTCGCCCACCTGCGCGCCGGCTTCCCCGTGTACTCGCTACTCGTCACTGATTCACCCGTCCACCCGTGAGTCCGTCCATCCGTCCATTGGTGCACTCGTCCGTACGCTCGTTCGCCCACACATCCTTTCGCCCGCCCGCCCGCCCGTCTGTCCAT
Organism: Gryllus longicercus; assembly: GCA_038098605.1. Classification (NCBI taxonomy): domain Eukaryota; kingdom Metazoa; phylum Arthropoda; class Insecta; order Orthoptera; family Gryllidae; genus Gryllus; species Gryllus longicercus. The sequence goes on from JAZDUA010000826.1 coordinate 169,160, forward strand.
CCGTCAACCCTCCCGTCCATTGGCCTTCCCGTGCGTCCGTTCTCCCGTCCGTCTGCCCTCCCGTCCGTTTGCTCTCCGTCCGTTTGCCCTCCCGTCCGTTTGCCCTCCCGTCCGTTTGCCCTCCCGTCTGTCTGCCCTCCCGTCCGTCTGCCCTCCCGTCCGTCTGCCCTCCCGTCCGTCTGCCCTCCCGTCCGTCTGCCCTCCCGTCCGTTTGCCCTCCCGTCCGTCTGCCCTCCCGTCCGTTTGCCCTCCCGTCCGTCTGCCCTCCCGTCCGTCTGCCCTCCCGTCCGTTTGCCCTCCCGTCCATCTGCCCTCCCGTCCAACTGCCCTCCCGTCCGTCTGCCCTCCCGACGGTCTGTCTCCCGCCCGTCTTCCCTCCCGTCCGTCTGCCCTCCCGTCCGTCTGCCCTCCCGTCCGTCTGCCCTCCCGTCCGTCTGCCCTCCCCGTCCGTCTGCCCTCCCGTCCGTCTGCCCTCCCGTCCGTCTGCCCTCCCGTCCGTCTGCCCTCCCGTCCGTCTGCCCTCCCGTCCGTCTGCCCTCCCGTCCGTCTGCCCTCCCGTCCGTCTGCCCTCCCGTCCGTCTGCCCTCCCGTCCAACTGCCCTCCCCTCCGTCTGCCCTCCCCGACGGTCTGTCTCCCGTCCGTCTGCCCTCCCGTCCATCTGCCCTCCCGTCCATCTGCCCTCCCGTCCAACTGCCCTCCCGTCCGTCTGCCCTCCCGTCCAACTGCTCTCCCGTCCGTCTGCCCTCCCGTCCAACTGCCCTCCCGTCCGTCTGCCCTCCCGTCCAACTGCCCTCCCGTCCGTCTGCCCTCCCGACGGTCTGTCTCCCGTCCGTCTGCCCTCCCGTCCGTCTGTCCTCCCGGCCGTCCGACCGTCCTCGACACCGCGACTGCGCCCCCGCGCCCGCCCGCAGTCCAGCAATTTGCGCGAAGATAGAGCGTGCTCATGACGGCGCCTTTTCTATCGCCGACGTCCCGTTAAACTATGTTCATTGTATTCTCATGAAGGAGGGCAGGGGCGCGAGGATTCCGGCGCACCCGTTCCGAGCGCGCGCGGGGGCGGGCGCGGACGCGCTCGCGTGCGTTTTTGCTTTCTTTCCTCCTGAGCCGCCTCCGAGTCTCTTTCCGACATCGTCGACTTTCGCTCCGCGACCGCGGAAAGACAAGAGAGAAATGACTCCCGCAGCTCTGTCTATTTCAGGGCGCTCGGAGCCCTTTTGAAGAGAGAGGCGCTCCCGGGAGGGCGCGAGGGCAGCGGAGGGAGCCGCATGTGTGGGCGACTATCTTTCTCTGCCGGTCTCTCCCTCTCCCCCCCCCCGTGGTTTCACTTCAGTCTCTCTTCTTGATTCCCGGGAGAGAGAGAGAGAGAGGGAGAGAGAGAGACCTCTCTGCTTCCTTCTCTTCGTCATACCTCCCTCTCTCAGAGAGATCCCTCGAGTCGCCCGCTTTCTCCCTCCCCGCCGCCCCTCTTCCCCGCTCAGACCACCCTCCCGTGCACGTCCCGGGCCTCCCATTTAGGTGAAAAATGCCTCTTAGTCAACAGTCATCTAGCGCGAGGCATGGCGCGCCACGAAACTGTGGCCGTATCTCAAAGGCGGCGGCGGGGGCGGAGGCCGGGGGGAGGGGAGGCGGGGGTGGCAGCGCGAAGGTGGAGATCGCGAGGGGGGTGGCAGGTACGGAAGTGAAGGAGAAGGGTTTGGAGTCGGAATGGGAGCGTTGCCTGAGGCGGTAACGAGGACTAGGTGATGACTGGGACGGGGGTAAGATGGTGGCGGGAGAAACTTGATGGGGGTGGCGGGGACAAAATTATGACGGTGACGGGAGCCAGGTGATGTCGACGGTGGGAACAAGGTGATGGTGATGGCGGGGGAAAAGTGTTGGTGATAGCGAGGCAAGGTAATTGTGATGGTGGGGGCAAGGTATGGCGCTGGCAGATGCAATGTGATGGCGGTGATGAGGACACACGGTGACGGCAGTGCCGGGGACAAGGAGATGGTGGTGATGGCGGGAACGCGGGCGTGGCGGCACCGGTATGTGAGGGAGGCGGAGAGAAAGCTTGGAATGAGGCAAAAGGAACAATGGGAATGGAATGGGGCGGGGAGTGGTGATGAACGCAGGCGCCATGTTGGTTTGAGTCGCGGGCACTTTATTTCGAAGGCTGAAGGTGAAGAAGTGGCCTGTGGGAGGGTAGGAAACGAAGATGATAATGGATGTGAGATAGTAAGTTGTGTGTAGTTTTGTGGATGTGTGTGGTTTTCATGCTTTGGCTTCAAAAGTGGCTGTTTGTGTTCAGTTCAGTACTAGGATGTTTGCATAGTTTTTGATCCAAACACCCAGCTACGTCGCCTTTTGCAGCCATGTGAAAATTTAAAAAAAAGAAAAAGTAAATATTTCTGTCGTACGTAATAACTGTTTTCCTCACTAAACTAATACATAAATCACTAAACTAATACATAAATCACAAAACAAAGTCTACATAAATTATATCCTTTAATAAACAGATAAACCGCTCTCAATACAGAATGTACCTTAGTCCTTTGGTAAGAAAGTATTCTCCTCATTGTAATGTATGCTTGCCCAGTAAGGTTCAACATATCTATAACAAAATAAAAAATACAAACATTCCAAATTAATATTCTTCAATTTTCGGTAAACGCTACTTAGCTCTTTATAAATACACAATTATATTCAGAGTTTAAAAAATACTATTTGTCAGACATTGTTAAAACTTACATATACCTCTTTCACATCAATATGTGACATACCATCTACGGATTATTACAAAATTCGTTCATCTTCAACAACATTCCAATTCAAAAATTGATTCCCATATGACGAATACTTAATTCATTTTGCTAACCCTCATAATTAATCACAAATAAGGAGAACAAACAATAGAAGAAAAACAAATAAATTCCAACGTACTAAACAATGATGAAAAACCGGGAAGCTTATTTATTTTGTTTTTAAATAAGTAAATAACGATAATATAATATTTATGTGCTAAAGAATGTATTTTATTTTTTATAGTGTATGGATAGTAATATTCCTTTAGAAACCAAAGTGGTAGATCTGTAAAAAAAATTAATAACAAGAAAATACAAAAACGAAAGTATTTTTAAAGCAAATTATTGCTCGTCAGCTACGTCCAGTGTTCGGAAATCTCTCTCCGGCAGAACCTGTTCCGTTGTTCCCACAATGGCTTCCGCACTTAGTTGTTCACGAGCTGTATAAATGAAAATAACGTAAAAGCATTTTTGTTTAGAACTAAACCCTGTGGGTTGCCGCATGTCCAGCGTTGTCACAAGCCCTCCTTTCCTCCAGCATCGCTTGGGCATCGCGTCCGGAGGCCAGCGACTGGGACGGCGTCCAAAGTGGCAGGAAGTAGTGCCGCCAATGACGGGGCGCCCGCTTTGGAGTGGCTCTTCACCAACGAGCAGCGAGCGTAACACAGTAATTGAAAATGAGACGTCAGACACTGTTACCTCGAGCCTTAAACTCACTGGAAGAAACTGTTTGGCGGCGCGTCTTCAACCATATTCCTCCTTTTGGCCACTTCTTTTCATCCAGTGTTTACGCTTACCGTGCATATTGCCATGTTCTCGTTCCTTCTTGTATAATATTTTATATCCTTTCTTCTCGCCCCCAATTTTCCTATTTCATCATCTCCAAGATTTGTTACTTTCGTTTGGACTAAAATTTTTGAAAGCATCAGTCAGTCAGACTGAAAATCGAACTCGAGTTTCCTGTTTTATGTTTACATTACTTGATTTTTGTTTGTCTGCATGTTGCTTGTAACAATTGTACTAGTCGATGTTTTGGGATTGTTTTACATCAATTTACCCACGATTTTGAATTTTCTATTTCTGATTCTAAGATAAATTGATTTTTAAGTTTTTCTACCATTATCTACATTCTGAACTACTGTCGGTGGGTCGTTAACAAAAGCGCTTATTTGAGAATCCACTGAGATTAGAGCACGATTTGACACATTGTTTCTAATTAATGTCAACATAGTGGTTAGTTGTGGTTCGGATTGTCAGAAATATTACTTAAAGCAAAACATTAGCTACATGTATTGCAAAACCTACTAATATTGCATTATAGAAACATCACGACCGCAGTATTCCTCTATATTGAATTATTACGCGCAGTAGATGTAAAATATGCAGAAAAAATAAATCGCAACATGCTACGGTCTTATGTAGGAAAGACACATAATGCACAATGCTATTGTTATTAACAACATTCAGTCTCGAATAAATCAATGATATTAAATATATATGGTATTACCCCTCAATATATTAACAGAAATTCTTAAGTAAATAAAATAAAACTTTCGGAAATGTACAATTTGTAATCATAAGCCAAATTAACGAAGTTTGAAGAAGATATGAATCAATGGATGATACTAATCTCCTTGATATTTTAGAACTTGTTGGTCTTCGGTTTCTAATCGGATTACTCTGCAGTGCATATTTGGTGTGCTCGAAATGCAGGCTGTTACAGAGTAATGCTGCTCAATCGCCTAGCGATTTTCACCCCGCTGCTCATGCACGAAGAGGCGAGAATGATCTACAGAGCTGGAATAGCTGTGTGTGAAACTCTGTACGCATTACGTGGATTCCAAGCCTCCGTATACGCAGCGCAGCAAAATAGCTGGCGTTAGGTCAGCCGCACCAACTTCGGAAGATGAACTTTTGCCGGTCAAACTGGGATTTCGAATCATCCATTGTGGAAGCACACTGACAAAAGGCATACACTACTTAAACACATTCTACAAAACCACATATACTTTTGGTCTGATAATAAGGTAAAATGATAGACGTGGTGAACAGCATGGAAAACATAGCACAGCACATATTGGGAATTTTCATATAGGACTGGAATAATTTCACGTTAAAGTATTAACAATTAGTTTTTTACAAAATGGTAAACAAAACAGTTTTTTACGCGTGTTGTCATTGTTCACCTATACATTGACAATTTGTTGTTCCAAGAATTTAGAAGTTTGTGTTTTTAGTGAGTTTAGTAATCATTTTAATTAATACGTCGCGACGTAGAAAAAAAACATTTTTCTGATACAAACCGCGAAAACCATAAAGTTTTGTTACGGTGCAATTAGTGTCTAGATCACGAAAGCCATAAAAGTAATGTGAGCATGATGTGAGCATGATGAGCATACGGAGACGATGTTCGAAATCAAATCATGGAGTACAGATGTATACGCCTTTTTCACCGAAACGGAGACGGTATCATTCATTTTTACGTTAATTAAATTACATAATTTATTTACACGAGGTGAAACATATTGGTCATTTATTTATACAGAAGGAATACCAATGTATGTCGGGAAATTTATCTGGGGACTTCGAAAGTGCTCTGGGGTGAACTCAGTCTCATTTTCAAGTGAGTACCAGTACCTTTCCTGGCAATAAAACCGGAAGCTTTGTGCGAGCCACACAGCCGCCTCCTTGTACTGAAGGCGTAGAAAAGATGGGAAAAACCTTACGCTCTTGAATCACATCAGTTGGTGTGAAATTTCAGGAGGGTACGTTTACATCATCTATTTATACGATGGGCAATCCACGATGTAGTGATCGTTAATTCAGAGACCAGGCTCAATAGGGCTGATCCTGATGATGACTTAGAATAGATAGAACGTGCCAAGTCAGTGCCTTGGTTCGAATACCTCCTAGGATGTCGACGTTTCTCACAAGTGTTTCGTGTAATTTTTTTTACTTTCTTTTGTTATAACGCCTAATGCAAGGATCAAGACACCACAATGAGATGTAAAGGGTAATCGTGTTCTAATGGAGAAAAACAAACAAAATTAAATTGATCATGATGATTTTGAATTTGGACGTCAGAAATTAAGCACTGTTTTTGTCCAATCATTCCTCAAGACTTCAATGCATATGTTACAAATATTTCTTAATAACTCGCAACACCAGCGCCCCTGATTTCGCCGTTGAGGGAGACTGTTCCCAATTACCTCTGAGACGGGTCTCCTCGTTACGTCATAAGCACGCTGCTCTCCAACTCCGTGTCCCGCCTCCCCTTCCCGCTCTCATTACTATCCCACCCCCGCTCTTCCCCGCCCCTCGACCCACCGCCTCGTAACATCCGTGTCCACTTCACGAGGTCTCTCCCGGTCCGCATCCACCCCCTCCACACCTCGGCCCCGCCCCTGCCACTCATTAAATTCCGCCCGGCCACTGCCACACATACAACCATGCACGGCCACTGTCACTCACACAACCACGCTCCACCTCTGTCATTCATACGACTCCTACTCGCCACTGCATCTCGTACAACCCGGCTTCGGCACTGCCACTCTACAATCCCTTCCCGCACTCGTACAACCCCGTCATACCACTCGCACAACCCCGCCCCGCCACACATTTTACCCCGCTCTTCCACTCGGAAAACCCCGCCCTGTCAGTCACACAACCCCGCCCCACCACTCGTACAACCCCGCTTCGTCATACGGAGATCCCCGCCTTGCCACTCGCACAACCCCGCCTCACCACTTGGAACTCCGCCCTGCCACTCGCACAACTCCACCCCGTCACACCTGCAACCCGCTCTGCCACTCGGAAAAACCCGCCCTGTCACTCACACAACCCCGCCCCACCACTCGTACAACCCCGCCTCGTCACACGGAGATCCCCGCCTTGCCACTCGCACAACCCCGCCTCACCACTCGGAACTCCGCCCTGCCACTCGCACAACTCCGCCCCGCCACACCTGCAACCCGCTCTGCCACTCGGAAAACCCCGCCCTGTCAGTCACACAACCCCGCCCCGCCACTCGTACAACCCGGCCCCGCCTCTGCCATTTATATGATCCCGCCTCACTACTGCCACTCATACAACCCTGCGCCGAAATTGCCTTTCATACAACCCCGGCCCACCCCTCCAATTACGTCCACCTTACCATTTCCACCAGCAAGTCTGCCACGTCCCGCTTCCTTCTGCCCTCTTCCTCCTGTCCTGTCGCCTCTACCTCCCGTCCAGTTACCTGACCCGCCGTCGCTCCTCCCCCTTGCCACGGTCAGGCCGCGGCGCAGAGGTAGTTGCAGATATTAGGTGCCCGCCCCACCTGACGCCTCGCCGCTGATTATCCGAGTAGCTGCTCTTTTGTTCGGAATTTCCGGACGCGGAGAGATTGCATGTTGTCAGCAGCAGAACAGTCGCGTGTGAAAAGTTAATAACGATTTCCCGACAGGCGGGCAAAATCTAACATTTTGACGAGAGAAATGAGGAGTGTCGGCTAAACAAATATATTTAACAGCAATGTATCACAATTTGTTCACATGTATGCCGAGTTACCACAATTATTCTCTTCTACAAGCAACTCGAGGATTTTGATCTCTCATAAATAAAGCTGAGCTTTTCTGTCAAATCTTAATTTTCAAAATGTTACGTTTTTATATTTTTCTGCGCCACTTATTTTCTGGTAAAGTATTTATACACAACTACTCGTAATTTATGCGTATTATGTTTATTCGGTATTTCTACACCATCATTTCCAGGAGAAAATAGAGTATATTATTCTTTACGATAAATGATTCTGAGTTGCAATTCGAGTTCAGAACAGAATTATACAAATCCCTAAGAATGAATCCGTAGTAATATTCACACAGCGAAGAGGTAAATGAGGACTCCGAACATTTTGTGATGAGTGTAATTTGTACTTAGAACTGACAAATAACTTTCTGGTATTCCAAAGAGTTACATCCATTTTTTAAAATCTATTTTGATTATAATTGTAATATTATAATTAATTATCTATTCATATTGTTATTAGTATTGTCATTAATGCACAATCAACAAAATATAGCAAAAACAAGAATATGAATTACAACCTAATCTGAATTCAAAGGAATTAAGTGGAGTTTATACATTGTTTCATTTCATCCACGATCCCTTGCTCTTGTCATTTACAGACAGGAATTATTCAAGTAACAGGTGCAGAAAGGAGGTATTTCGCATACGAATGCTGGAAATTCAGTAATGAAAATTTCCAAGTCGCATTTGTAAGAGTAGCGTTTGATATTGTAGGTCTAATTCGTGGAAACGTACAAAAAAAATCAATTCGTGGGATCATTTACAGTATTCGATACGGCAGCCATGCTCATTCATTTCGCTAAAATCACTTTGCAGGACGTTTTAGTCATAGAGCCATGACCACCACATCACATGCGCATCCCGCTGAGTAATTGATTAAATAATTCTTAACAATGGGATTAGTTGATTCCGTGTATGAGTGCTGAAAGGTAGATAATAATAATAGTAATAATAATAATAATAATAAATTTCTTTACACAATTTCTCTTAATAAATTAAGAAGAAATGGTTCTCAATTCCACACACAACACACATTAAACAGGAAACAAACCCAAAATACTTTTACAAGGATGCAATCATTTTTTTAAAAATAGAACGTGAAAAATATTAACTCCCGCACATTCTTTAATTCACCTCACGCACCTCATTAATTCCCAATCTTTCCTATTATTACTACTTGCGCGAAAAAATGTTTGTATTCCATCTTCTTTAATATCCCCATCAAATAATCAATACGAGCACTTCGCGTCTGAACATCCAACACGCAAAGACACCTCGTCGGGAGGCTCGCCAGCGTGTGCCACGGACCCGCGAGCACGCATCACGCTCATTAGGCACGGCTGCGCGTGAGCAGGCTGTCTGATTGATGGCGGCGCGAGCGCGCAATGAAATTCCGCCGATAACGCTAGGAATTAGCGACAGGCTAAATGAAATATAATAAAGCGCCTAAAAATATCATTATCGCACGCCGCCGGCGCAATCGGACGCTCGCTGCCGTTAAATGTGAGCGGCGGCGCCCGCGGGGCGCGTTGATGCAGGAGGCGACGGCCGCGCGCGGCGCGAGAGCGTAAAGTGAGCGTGTTGCTGGGTGCAGATGCACTACAAAGGGGGGCGGAATTCTGATGGAGCAGGCAGGGGCGAAGAGAGGCGGGCCCGGTCCGGATGGCCGAGATAGTTAAGGCAGTAGTGTTGTAGCGATCTCACACCGAAAGACTGCGGTTTCGAGTCCGTCGAGGAAGAGGAAGGAAAGATTGCGCGCGGTCCGTTGCCCGTTTATTAGGGTACTGCTTCGGCATTCGTCTGGTATTGATCGGAGAAACTACGGAGAACTACCGATCAGAGCTGCCGACCGCTAGAATTCTCCTCGGGACAATGACTGAATTCCACCTAGCTGACAAGTGATTGTCGAAAATTCTACGACCATCTTAACTGGAATCTAGGACCCTCCAGCCAGAGGCACTGCAGTGAGATCAGTTGAAGCACTGAGACACCTCTCCCAGAGACGGGTTTGGTATGTGTGGGGTCCCTGGCAGAGCTGGGGGTGGTTGGGGGGACGGGGAAAACGTTTGGAGGGAGGTGTGTGTGGGCAATCCATGTGGCAGAGTGGGTGGGGAGCGGGAGCGGGGTGGGGATTGAGAGTGGGTGGCGCGACGTACAGGAGAGGGGCGTGGGTTCGCACGCAAACAAGGCAGGTGCACGCAGAGATACGCTTGCAACCAACGGGTGGTGGATTAGTTGATATTGTGACACGGACTGTCGCCTGTGGCCGCCACCGCGTGCTGTTGAAAAACCTTCCAATGGCAAATTTTGAAATGCTGTCTGTTGAGATTGTCAATAATGCTGATAACCGGTCTGTGTCGAGCCAATAGAATTTGTTACCTACAATGATTATATTTGTCTACAAAGCATAGATAATAGGGTCACCTGCATGTTATTTGAGTTATACTACACGCTTAATAATGACATTCGTAGTTCAAATTATGGAAATAAAATATAATAAATTTTTATTCGCTAAAATACATGTTCTTATGTATCTCATTCATCGGTAAAGTACATTGAATGCCAAACTACTTTAATACAATTTAAATATTGTTGGGAGAACAGAAATGTCCAAGTTTACTTTTTTTTAAATATATGTCTCCGCTCTTAAAACATAGAGACGTTATATGTAAAGTCATATTTTAGGAAATTTATCAAAACTAACTAAAACTGTTGTATATGAAGCAATTAAAATAGATATGAAATCAAACATTTTTACACTATTACGCATCAATAGAAAAAACATCTACTTACATGCATTTTCACAATTATTTGATTTCAGTTTTTATTTAAAAGATGTCACCTTAACTGTTTTATAAGGCTAGATTACAAGAAAGAAAAAAATCATGAAGTATGAATCATAAAGTTTATTTGCAGTAACTAGCTGCAGAAGTTTCAAATGTTATGTTGCGAAAAACGAAAAGAATGCAATAAGGAGAGGCGTTCATTTCGCGTGAGGTTAGAGCATTGCATTACACTGCATCACCCCGCCACCACCACGAAACCACGCCGTCCCCGGCGGCAGTGGAACCGGGGCAGCGGGGTTGGCGGGTGGGGCCGGGACGGCGGGGGCTGTGAATTCGGTGGAATCGGTGGGGGCGGCGGGGACGGCAGGGGCGGACGAGTAAATCTGGAGGCGGTGCGATCGCGGCGAGCTCTATCGGCCAGGGCGTGAGATAGCTTCCGCTCCACGAGCCGCTTAATCTCGCATAACAAAGCAGCGGCGGCGGCGGGGTGAGGTGGACCGGGGGCGGGGCGGTGCCCCGGGCAGGGCGTCTCTGGCGCCGCCGCCTCCTCCGCCACCGACGGACTTTTAAACTGAATCTAATTTGCTGCGGGTGACGTCATCCCACCCTTGCCGCCGCTGCCGCCGCCGCTCCTCCTGAATGCTAATGCGGATGGCGGCGGCAGGCCCCACTCAGAAGCTTCCGCCGCCCCGCTACCATCGCTCCGGCGCCTCGCCATTATCAGCCCAACGATGCCCCACCCCCACCCACGCACCCTGACTGACCCCACTACTGCTTGTCCCCCGCTTCGTTGCCGGAGCTTCTCATTTACCTCGGCCCTCTTCTCCGACTCCAGGCTCCTCCGCCATTTCTTACGTTATTTCGTACGTTATTTCTTACGTTATTATGCTGTATTCTCTCACTGAAATAAAAATACGTTCTGTAGCAGCAAGAGATGTCAGACTTTATTTTAAAATATTGTCTAAATTATTTCCAATTGCGCTAATGCTCAGTTTGGATTGTTGTGGGTCTTGCGTCACATGGGATCTCAAATAAGCTCAACAAATGCTCTGCGGAAACGAGTGGGGATAAATTTGGAAAGAAAGGATCGTGCGCGGTCCGAATCTTATTGTTCGCTGGCTTGCGCTTGTTACTTCACTGGCTTGGATTTATAATTAAATAATTACGTAGAGATAGATAGTAGGAAAGATAGGTACACAGATAAATAGGTAGATCGATAGATATGAAGAACTGAAACTGAAATGTATGCAACCCGCAATGCCGTCGCCATGGTGTAACGGGAGGAGTACGGCCGGGACGGCGCTAAGAAAGGGACGGCGGGATGGGAATGGGTCGGAGTCAAGGTGGAGCAGGGCAGGGCCCGAAGGTGAAAGCGGAGAGGGCGCAGCGGGGAGGGCTGAGCGTGGAGGGGATGTCGAGTCGAACATCGCGACGGGGATGTTTCGCGGAGCGGGGCTGATAGGCACGATGCGGATTGATATGGAGTCAGTCGTGGATGGGCTGGTGGAATAAAATATTTCTTCCATTTTACTCTACTGATAGAGTCCTTGATTTTTCTTTAGAATTGATGAATGTGGTAATATAAGTAAATTCCCGGTCAAGACTGGGTTACTTCCGCCGGGAGGAATATTTGTTTGGTGTTGAATTCGCAGAAGTTTTCGAAGTGGTCAAGCGTAGGCAGGTAGCAGCAACAACTGACTGGCGAAGAATGCCTCCAACTTTATTTACTTTCATAAGAATAGACTCGAATTCAGTCGTTGTCTGGAGGAGAATTCTAGAAGCCAACTGGATTGATCAATATTTTTCCGTAGTTTCTCCGATCAACAACAGGAGAATGCCGGAGTAGTACCCTAACAAACAGGCCACTGACAGATCGCGATCTTTCCTTAATCTTCCTTGTCCTACTCTCACCCCTACACACATATTACCACACATGCCGGGATACCTATCGAGAGCTTAGAGCTTATCCCGGAGGTGCCCCGCTGGTAGGAGATACACGATTGGAGGAAAACCCGCTAGCCGATTGTAGGTCGGCGCCGGATCTAGGCATCCAGCGGAGGGAGATCACCGTCCTTTCCAGAGGTAAAACACATACTACACTTACGGAAGTAAAGACCTGAGTAGTTGACTAACAATCAACCAACAACTATAAAAGTAGATAATGATTCTGTGAATTGTTATAATAATATTGACGAAAATTAAAAAATAACGCGCAACAGCGTCAAACTATTTTTCTAATATTATTTCCACACGTTTTATCCAATTGAAATATAAATGGCACGTGACATTAGTGACGGTGTATCTTGGAGTTTTCTCTTTATTCAGGCTCTCTTCAGACTTACGTAAATGTTTGAAATATGATACTATTTCTAATTTATTTCAACATGAGTAACAACAAGTTGTTTCTTCTATTTCACTATCAATTCGCACTATAGTAATATATGCGTCTTAGGAATATCTTACTCTCTACATTTATATTTTTCCTCTTCACTTTCTTTACCAGATTTATCTTCTGTGTCACAGCAATCGCCGTCGATATTCCATTTATCTCAAACTCTTGGATCTCACACTTTGTTTTGTCAGTCCCCTTCGTCAATCATAGCAGTGCATCGCGTCGCATGGTATTGCTAGGTCTCCTCTTTGGTGGTGGTCACGATGAAGCTGATTTTCGTCAAAATTTCTGTCGGCCGACGTCAGGACAAATCGAAACGAAACAGATCTTCGACAGTCAGTCGATATTTTCAGACTCTATAGGAAAAGGTCGTTCGGATTCACTATGGCCATTTCTGTTTATCATCACGTTTTGAAACGAAGACGGGATGTCGGACAAAAACAGATGATCGACATTTCGACCAAAATCGGCCGCACTGGGGCCATCGCCTTCTAGTCAGCTTTCCACGCGTAAGCGAGATGTCTCCCCCACCCCGTCCCCATGGCGCGCCTCATCCCCGCCCCCTGCCTCACGTCTCCGCCGCCGCTCGCCGGGAAAGAGCTTATAATAGCGCCACTTAGGGAGTTTGTAAATTGTGTCTCTCTGCTGAAAAATGCCGCTCCCTTCTCAAGCAGACACGCCGGCGAGTTTGTGTTCTCGAAGACTCACGACGAATTTTATCTCGTGTGTTTGATCGTCGGGTTCGCTTAGCGAGTACTTTCCACCAAGTCGTCAGTGCGCCGTCTCTCTCTCTGTTTCTCGCTCACTCCTTCTGGCGCAGGCGCAGGTCTACCTTGATTTTAAAACTCTCCTGAAACTTTCAAACTAGCCTGCCGATTCCTTTTTCGCGGCGCGATTGAAGGAGAAGAAGAAGAAAAAAATTCATTTACCGTGTCCTTGTTTAAACGGATATTTTCGAGAAAGCGCAAACTGACGAGGCAAAGAAATCTCACAAGAGCAATACCCCACCAAGGCGGCTTCCAAAGTTGTCTTCTTGGAAAGAAGTCTCGTTTGATATACTCTCCCAGTGGCGGTTATTTTTCTAAACCCAGATATACAAACAAGAGATCCGAACGAAAGGGCTTATTTGGAAGGGATTTGGGCGTTCCTTTATATCAGCGTGTGCGATATGACTGGCGCCTGTGTGCTCTGCTAACTCGATGAAAGCGATCTTTTGTTTGGCGTCGCAGGGCTCTGAGGAAGGTCTCCCTTCCGCGGGGAAGATGTGGGGGGAGGCGCCCCCTCCCCGCAAATTGGCCTGGATAATCCCCAGGAGTGGCAGACACGGAGGAGGAGGAGGAGGAGGAGGAGAGAGATAGGTAGAGACGGGACGCGTTAGATGCAATAGGGCTTGGTGGGGGTGTGGCGGGATGTGCCGCGACCGAGTGGGGTGAGGTTGATGGAGGCGAAGTGGGGAGAGCAAGGGGCGGAAGGGTAGAGAGATGAGGAGAGGGGAGGAGCGTGATTGAACGAGACGTGGTAGGGTTGGATAGGGGTGGGAACGGAACGAATCATAGCGAGGGGGCGAGGGGATTATAGGAAAGCAGTGGAGGGGAGGAGGGAGACGGGGTGGTGGGATGGTAGTGGCGGATGATAGTGGCGGGCGAGGCGTAGTGGAGGGGGATGGCGCATGATGGAGAGAGGCGGAGGGTTGGAGAGGGGCCTCGAGGCTAGGGCGGGATGGAGAGCAAGGGGAATCAGAGTATGGTGGGGGTAGGGTGGGGGCATTATTAGGAGTTTGGGGAAGGGGAGGGAACGTCGTTTCAGATCATAGTTAAGGGCGCGTGTGTCGCTGTTGGACAAACTGCGAAGGAGTTGAACTCATTGCTATCACGCTGCGATCTCCTCCTTCCCTCGACCTTTCACACGATGCTTCAGAGAGCCTCACTGTCGGTCGGATTGCAGTGCTGTTAGCTGGACATTACTTGGTCTCTACAAATGTGCATGCGGCTAGTGGTAGCCCTGCGGTCTCTTTACAACATAGCGGAGAGTGATTCAGTTTCTGAAGCGTCATTACGCAATAACTGTGCCTACGGAAGAAGCAAACGTTGTTGTGAAAACTGTTTGCAGACAAAAATTGAATGACAATTGTAATCACTCTCTGAATTCTTTCACAATCAGCTCACTAGAACAACTGTACTTGTCGTTTTCGAGAAAACTCGATTTTTCTTATTATAATTGTGACTCTCGTTGCATTTGACAACCATTCGAATTTGATTGTTCAGTCTTTCTCAAATGTTATTGTGTGCAATGATTATAGATGTAGCTCCAATTATGCAAAATTGGAGAGAGATAAACAATTCAAATTTGTCCTTTCGCAAGAGAAAGCTGAACGTATTTGATAAAAATTTAGTACGGCTTAAGGAAATAAAGCCTGGGAATATTTAAAAAATATATTAGCAGTCACATTGTTCTTCCCAACACACTGGCTTTTTGTCATTACCTGAAAACGCAAATATTTACGGAATGGAAATATAAGTCATCAAGTTTAAATCGTGGATCGTAGTTAAAGATTTTATGCGACCAAAATAAACACGACTGAAAACTGGATGGTTCTTATTAATGGATGAATACTTCCCAAAATGAACATTTTAAACGGTATCAACATATTGAACGTTATCAACCTTGCATGAACAATTGAGAAAATATTTTATTTGTTTAATAGGTAATTATTACATTAACATAAATTAAATAACTTAAAAGTATGTGTCTAGGGTAAAAGCATTTAAGCCACTAGAATACCTACATCCTACCTCGTTATAACCTTTCGAATTCCAGTATTTACACCAAATGGTCTCTCCATCGCATCAAAGCAACAGAAAAGAGATCATAAGGTACAGCTGTCGAAAAAAAACTCTGAAGGAAGAAAAACCTGCCGTCAGAAGCCGAGTACGTGCTAATCTACCAGACTTCTAAAACTATTTATTTATTTCATGGCGTGAAAGTCACGCATTCTCCTTCCATTGTTTGGCCTCTTCAGCAACTGAAATCAAATAGTGCCAAATAGATCGTTCGCACCATCACCTCTGCACTTACTTTCCGATACCCTCTCCCCTTTGGCCCCTAAAGGGTTTATTCACCTATTTGACCGATTAATTTTATTATTATTGATTTATTTAACCATAGAATCCATAGAAAGTAAATACACACACACATTATATATATATATATATATATATATATATATATATATATGTAATAAGATGTAACATTAATAACTTTTGTGAAAGACAGAGGATTGTCTTCGTTTATACTCCGTCAAGATATATTAAGATTTTGTACCATAACCTTTTTTTATCGAAACACAATACATTCAACAATTATTGCAGGGTTTTGTTAACATGAAGATTAATTGCCTCCATTGTTCTTGTTAATTTTGATGTCATATTTTATTTCGATTGGATTACATTGTGAGTTCTGGGGTGGTCTGACCACGAAAGAAAAAAAGCAATTCTCTAAGATAAATTATGTGTTAAAATAAATAGAATTATTACATGGTGGTTCCAAATGAACTGCACTGGTCACAACAAAAAAATGTCATAAATATACTCACAATAAACGTTATATATAACACATAATTCTTCGTTTAATACTAATTTGTAGTCTTATTATTTCTCTAATTCACAATCTACATAATTTGACAATACATATAATATTGTGCAGTGAAGTTCTGGTGAATCGAGAGTCCGTGCAAAGGAACCTTAACAGCAACATCTTACACCCTTAGTATGTAAACACTTTATACGGTACGTCAGCACAGTTTTCTATGTTATATTCCTTCTTGAAGGAAAAAATAAGGTTTATATTAATACAGTGGCCAAATAGGCAAATTCGTCAAACTAAAACTAAATATAAAACAAAAAATGTAGTAAAATCATTGATAACTATCAGATACAATTATATGAATACACAAATTTGTCGAATTGCCTGCGTCATTTCAACAGAATTCGAATTATTAATAATTAATTATTATCAATTATATAATGAAAAGTATAAAAAACGTTTTCGAAAACATCGTTCTATTTTATTGAATATATTGTGATCCCAGAACCCTTGTGTTATTTGAATTACGTTAAGTACTCAACGATATTTGTTGAAACAATCATATTCGCTTTGATAACCTCGTACTCATCAAGACATCTATAAGTCAAGTTAAATTCAAAAGGATTTCTCTATGCAGAATCTTGTACATTTACATTCTGTTTCTGGGGTAATTTGCAGCAAAATGCTGTTAGAAATGGCTTTAATCTGCAGGGAATGACTAAACACCCCCTGGAGGGACGTCATTCAACTGTAATTATACGTATAAAACCATCAGATTGTAATCGTTTCAATATTTTAATTGTCATATCGGATATCGTTATCAACTCGTGTAAATCGCAAACGCCGGTTGCGCGCCCGCTCAAATTGATTTAGGAGAATAGCTTCCCTCATTATTGCGTCAATCTCTCCGAAAGTGTCGCCGTTCCATGGAATATTTGAACAAATTTATAGTAGGAATTTCAACTCGTAAAGCATGTAGTGCTTGGTAGAGAATTTTAAATTTTATAAATTTTTATTTTTTTCTGCAACCAACAAATTATTATGATGATAAACAACTGTTAAAACAGTCCAATATATCATAAGACATTTCTACAGTAATATTCGTATATTATCTAATTCTTTTCGTTTTTCTAAGTGTAATCAACTACTCAATTTTATTATTTTACTGTACCTCTTCGTACGTAAAATTGTAATTGAAAAAATAATAGCTGATGTAATTAATTTTAATAATTTAACTTTTTATTTACGTTTGCAATGTTCTTTTATTTAAACATTTCAGAAATTTCAACTTTATGGTATTGATATTGATTTATATGCAACCAATCCCTCTACCACTGATCGATCTTTAATATTTTTACAGAATGCATCACAATAGATATTATCAAATAAATGAGAATATTCATTCAGGCGGATATGGTATCTATCTTGTGTTACAAAACTATTTCACAAGTTTAATGCATAAAATCATAAATATCATTCATAAATTTCATGCAAAAAAAACAATATAATTAATACTTTCCCGGAATCAGACTTTTAATCCTCTCCTATCCAGATAAAACGTTTCCCTGTCTTCGGGTAAGAATGATCTTAACACGAGTTAATGGCGGACATTAAAAAGACACTATCGGAGAGAATCGGGTTGAAATTTGAGGGAAGCGAATGGTCGAAGACATACAATGTGTATCAAGTGATGTCGATATGGGAAAATGGTGCAGTGGACATTGTTAGGAAACTATGACTGAAATACGATTCTTATCGGATATTGTTGAAAAGAATGTGTACCTTGGAATAATAAAATAGTTACCAAATCGTGAAACACATGGTGCTTGAATCGAAAGGTTATGTTCTGATGTGTTATATCTGTTATTTTTAGAAGGTCACGAAACACTTATCGAGTTTCGAATTTTCTCTTATCGAGTAATGATCACGATAGTCTATCATTTACTTAAAATACTCGTATGTGTGGTGTATTGAAATAGTTTTATTTAAAAAAACACAATTTCTTCACATATTTACATTATTTTTACTGTCATATAAACTATTTTGCAATACTATGAGTTTCATTTTCTGATATTTTAGTGCCTTCAAAATATCTCTACCCTCTTCTTCAAGTGCTATATCTTCTTTAAATTTCGTGCGGATGATCTATCTATCCCATCGTTTCCATGGGCTGCATTATCCCATACTCTAAAAATTTAATAGCCATGAACAATAGAGATTCATTTCAATGATCGGTGTTTCGTGAACATAATCGTGCATTTGATGTATGTAGTTACTTTCACATGGCGACTTGCTCGTTCCAAATCGTCGCTTTGTAATGGTAATCTTCCTCGCATGGTTTGAGTCCTTCGCCGCTTGCTACCCAGACGGGCCCGCGGTCCCACCGGACAATGGCAGATAACCAAATGCCTCCTTCCCGGCCGCGCTCTGCCTAACCGGCCCCCCGCGCCAGGCCGCGCCCAGCCCCGCCGCCAACGCCTGCGTCTCGATCGACACGCCGCCCTGCCCCGTCCCCTACTCTTCTTCCGGAACCGTCCTCACCGCACCCCGCCGCTGCCCCTGCGCCCTCTCGCTTCCCACCCGTTCCGGTCCTCTTCCATCCCTGTTCTTGTGCCGTTCCCCACGTCACCCAGGCTCCGTGGCTGCCTTTGCTTTTGTCCTCGTCCGGCTTCGCTCCAGCCGTCTCTGCCTCATCGCATACGCCATATCATACGTCGAAACCCCACGTCCCCCCTTCACCTGCCTCCCCCGCCCCCGATGCCATCTCCCCCCCTCATTCCGATTCTTCACCGTCTCCACCTTCTTCACGCCCTATCACCTCCCCTTCTCCACCTTCACTGCCGCCTCGCGTCACCACCTCCTTCCCATCTCTATCGCTTCCCCGCGTCCGCCTCCTCCTCTCTCGCCGCCTCCCCGCCTCCACATCTTTGCCCCATCAACCTCTTTGCCGCTTCTGCCTCCTCCCCGCCGCATATCTACCAGCCCCAGCCTTTTCTCTCGCCTCGCATGCACCAACCCTCGTTTGCACCCCATCCCGTTAGTTTCTTGTCTCCGTCTTCTATTTACTCGCGTCCTCGCTTCGCCTTAACGCCACCCTCCGCCTCACCTCGTCCTTCGTATGCTGCCTCCTTCCCACCCCTCCTTCTCTGAGCCTTGCCTCGTCTCCACCTCGCTTCAACCAACCCCGACTTCCACCCGCCTCGCTCTGTGCTTCCGTCTCTGCTCTCGTCTTGCCTCACGTCCCCGTCGGGTTCGTCGCGCCCTTTCCCCCCTCGCGTGATCGAGGCCCCTCACCCCCCCCCCCGCGCTGCGCTCCTCCTCCTCCTCTGCAGCGGCGCGGGTGAGCGCGCGGGCGAACGCGCGCGCCCGATCCAATTACACCGTAATTAAATGTCTAAATTTACGAGCGTCTCCGAGGCGAGGGGAGCGCGCGTATGACTGCCGGGCGAGCATGGAATCGGCGGTGGCGGCGGCGGCGGTGGTGGCAACGGCGGTGGCGTTGGCGGCGGTGGCAGCGGTGACAGTGGTGGTGGTGGAGGTAGCGGCGATTGCAATGATTGGGGTGGCGGCGGCGACTGTAGCGGTTGTGGTGGCAACGGCGGTGGCGATGGCGATGGCAGCGGTGGCAGCGGTGACAGTGGTGGTGGTGGAGGTAGCGGCGATTGCAATGATTGGGGTGGCGGCGATGATGGCGGCGGCGACTGTAGCGGTGGCGGTGGCGGTGGCGGTGGCGGTGGCGGTGGCGGTGGCGGTGGCGGTGGCGGTGGCGGTGGCGGTGGCGGTGGCGGCGACGAGAAAGCCGGAGGCATGGGCGGCGAGGGTAGCGGCAAGGGAGGCACTGAGACATGAAGGTGTGGTGACGAGGATGGCTGCAGGAACTACATGGGTGACGATGAGGTCGTCATGGAGACAGCTACTAGAAGAGTAGCTGGTGTGGGCGGCGAGGACGGAGGAGGTGGCAGTGGTGACGGCGACCAGTAGGCTGAGAAATGCGAGGTTGTGATGACAGAATAATGAAGGGAGCGGGAAGGGATGCGTTGGCTGTCGTATGAGGGGTGAGAATGATGTGAGTTGGGTGTCAGTCGAGAGGATTCACTTGGCGGAGAGAGGTGGGATGGGTGACTGAGGCGACTGGGAACGCCCTGCTCGGAAGGCGACACCGGATGGTGGCGAGGTTGGTAGTGGTGGCGAGGTTGGTAGTGGTGGCAAGGTGGATGGCAGGTCTGACGTACGTGGTGACAGCTGGGGTGACATATAACTACGGTGTCGAGTGTAGACATTGGTTAGCCTACTGTGTGAGGAAGCAAGGCTGTCGGAGGTAGTCTGGTTGGTAGAGGATGACAAGGGCGGTGTCCGTGGTGATGATGGAAGAATTCGATTATTTCTAAAGAATCGTCGTGAACACGATGACGGATCGTATACACAGTAATTGAGAAGAAAAATGTTACAAACTTCAAAGGCATGTAGAATAGTCGAAGATAAGAACTTTTTGCATATATACATGTATTCAGAAATGTTTCAATAATGTTACACATGTGATTGGGTGTCTTATTATCACGTAACTTGTGTGTGACAGTGTTTCGCAAGTACATAAGTTATCTTGAACAACGTCAGAACATGGCCTATGGAACATCTCCGCCTGAGGAGTTGCTTGAAAGTCAGGGACAAATATAACTATGTGACTTCGTATTATGAAATTTTCAGCGAAGGTTTACTAGAAAAAAATATTCATGTCATTGAAGTTTGTAACTTTCATTCTTACATATATGGCGGCGGAGGATGTTTGGGAGACAAACGTAAGGACATATGGTGGCGGCAGTCGTAGCCAATGGAGATGGGAAGGGGATTTGTTAGCGAAAATCACTGTGAGAATTGAAATTCTGAAATTAAAATGTCGGGGTGAGGATGACGGTGACAAGGGTAGCAAGAATAGATGTAAGGTGACTGTGACGGTTGCTGAAGGCGATCAGATGAATGGTGAAGGAGTGGTGCAAAGCAAAACTTACGGGTCTATCCATTGGATATTTCCTTCCAAAACAATTTCTTTACCTCGAATTATTCTTAAATTGATTAGGATTTGTGATTAGAATAATTTCATTAAAGTGTAATTGAGAGAGCAAGAAAAAAGTCTCGAGACTGAGAAAAGGGCGAGAAACACATTAAAAGATAATAAGTATAATAAGGACCGGATGCTATTTATGATCTCGTTGCTAGTGAATGTTATTAAGACAGAGGTGGCGTCGAAGTCGAATAGTAGTGCTTAGAAGATAAAAGGCAAAAGTAAAATGATGAGATCATCACGAGAAGTGAAAAAAATGTCGTGATACTTTTCGTGAAGAGTAGCTCGATACTTCTTGAGAATAGATAAACAGTGATATGTCGAAGCGAGGATGAAATGCACTGGAAATTAAATTGGAATGGAAACGAAACAACCCATATCAAACATGCCGAGAATATGCTCAGTATAAATCCACATATTCGCCGAATTCGACTCCAGATACCGAAACGTGGAATATAACGCTATCCAGCATGTTAAGGTTTCTAGTCAATGGAAAAAGCAATTAGATAAATGCAATAAAAATTCTGATGACGCTGTTAGGATGAAAGAGAAATAACATTATATAATCCCCGGAAACAGAGAAACTTTGAGGAAACCTACAATGAATGTATTAGACAACCGCAAATATCCCATAGGGCTTAATCATAACATTCGGAACACGCTAGCTGATTGGATGGGTTGGTTTCTAGATAAATTAATCGAAAAATATGCTACTGAGCTTATTGATGTGTGTCTGGGGATAATAGGATATAAACCAACGAAAAAGGGTACACTGAAACATAGGAAATGGGCAAATCCCGTACCATCAATCTGTGTACACATTGCTTTACAAGAAAATCCCCACGTAGTGAATGGGATTTCAGATTCATTATTGAGAACGCAGCGGCATCTATGAAACTTTTCCAAGAAAAAGTGAAAGCAAAAGTATGGCGAAAACTCTGTTGGTTTGATAAAAAATGGATCACTGATGATAATGGGACAACAAACCATGCAGAAGTGTTGCAATGAATCAAATACAAGAAAACCCACCCGCTTTGTCGATGAATAATTCTGTGTGGATCTATCGGGAATTCTACGGCTGCAAATTTCTCGTTGTGGTCACCATGGTTACTATGGATTCTGTGGACGCTATGATCATTAAGGCCATTTTGGTCGCTATATCCGCTATGATTGCTATGGTCACTACGGTTTCTACGGTCGCTAAGATCACTGTCGTCACCGTCATCGTTATGATTGTTTTTGTCACCATATCGGTATGGCGACTATGACCGCTATGGTGTCTATGATGGCTATGGAGGCTCTGGCCACTGTGGTGGCTGTGGACGCTCTAGTCGCCAAGGTCGCTATGGCAACTCTGGTGACGACGCTGCGGCGCAGCGCGGCCGCCCGGCGCTCGTCCTCTCGTGTCGAGCAGCAACCCTCGGTGGGCGGTGCGTTTAGGGGCCCCGCGAGAGGGCGCGTATTGATTTTAGGGCGGCTGCGCGCCTCCGCCACTTACCGCTTCCGCCGCCTCCGCCCGCGCCTCCGCCCGCGCCTCCGCCCGCGCCTCCGCCCGCGCCTCCTCCTCCGCCCTTCACTCACACAACACGCTGCCTACTCGCATCCGTGTTGCTTCGACTCCTTGGATAAACTGATAACTCCCCAAAACTAAAGTCCCCAAAACTAAAGTCCCCAAAACTAAAGTCCCCAAAACTAAAGTCCCCAAAACTAAAGTCCCCAAAACTAAACTCTCGTTTTCATCCGGTAGTTATTCAAACAAATCTTCTACTGTGAATAAACAGGTAACTGAAATAACATGACGTTAATCACTGCAATCAAATACATTGTGTGTTTTGAACATTCATTCAACACGACTGCAGTGTTAAATGTTTATGCTATAATAATTAGATATGATCTTTCTTCAGTATCCCAAAGAATTTTATTTACGTGATTATACACAAATTTGAGGACGATTAGAAACATGGTACAGTACGTATATCAAATTTAACAAAATGTTAACCTATCAGTTTTAATCGGTGAAAAACTTACGACATTGTTTATGCATATCATTGCTTCAAGGATGCAATACTGTACTGTTGAAATCTGTGTGACACAATTTTCAACCGAAAACTGAAACTAGATTAAATATTCAATTAAAAAAAATCTTTCCCTTAACTATTTAACTTAAAGATGAGTAATTTCAGGTCCGTTATGATCTTCGTTCGTGGAGGGCCACGACGCGTGTGGGAAGGGTGACTCACTCCTAACTGCTAGCCCTGTAGCTTTCCGCACGTGGGTACCGAAGTTAAAATTCTTGCCAAATTGCGGTCGACATGTAAAATTTATAGTAGATAATGTATAAATTTTACCTGAAGTTCGTTATTTTATTGCATTATTTTTCCTCTGTTAGCCATACATCATCGCAATCATTAACACGACCGCACCACATCTATCGCTATCGCCATGGGAGGGGAATTTAAAAAATGTATGTCTCTTCAGCAGAGCTTGTGGTTTTTGTGGTAGAGAAACGGTTTTGTTGCCCGCAAATAATTCGTTATAACTCATTATCTAAGTATTATGTCGCCGAGCAGTGTATATTTTATGAAAATATTATATCGTTGGATGATAATTGTGTGCGTATTGCGTGTTTGTCACTTTAGATCTTCAAGCAGAATGGATTCGGATAAGGATCTCGAAGTTCTCCTAGCGAGGCTGACAAATCAAATGATCGCAACGGAAAAAGTTAAGAAAGTAAAACGTTAAGCGGGAGGAAACAATTGAGACACATTAAAACTAGTGACAATAGAGAATGAAACTGCCTTTCACTAACTTGTTAGTTTCGTTATCTCTTTAATCGAGACTAGGTTGTTTGTTTTCCCCTCCCTCTCCCCAGCCTAGAAGAATTGTCATCGAGGTACTGCAGTACGTGTATTTCTGTTAAAATCTCGAAAATGTTGTTGTGTAGTAATACATAACTTTCTTTATACTATATACGTCCGTGTACGAGAAAGTCGTTATTAGAAAATTCCACTCAACCACGCAAGAGAAACGCACCACGAGCTTCCGTAAAGAGATCGTTTGCTTATATCAGTTCTTACCAAACCAAACAAGTTTCAGATCTTGACGCGTGGGGAGTGTTCGGGAAAACCATAAAGCGGGTGCAGCGGTTATCTTGTACAGACCCTCACAGGCCAGTCCGGTCCATCACCAGTTCAGAGGACAAGACTACCGTGATGTGCTGGGGCGTTATATTCCTGTAAACATATTCAGGGAGGACCAAAAGACGTTTTCATGCAATAGTTATTAACATATTGAGAACAATATAAATATTGATACATATTGAGAGCAATGATCTCACGTTCTTGAAGTTTGTAAATCAAAGACTTAGACATGTTGTAATATGAAACAATAATTTAAATAAGAAATCCCGTTATCTTGGTGTAGGAATACTCATCCACTATTTTTAGCTACTAATCTTTTGTTTCGATAGTTCTTAATGGACGTCGGACTATTACATTCTTAACGGACACCGACCATTAAGAATGGCATTGGTTTGGGTGTTTAAATTGATTTATATTTCTAAAAAGAATGTAGCAGTAGTTTATATACTACCAGCCCCATTTTTTTCTACGTGGTCGAACTCTCGTTTTGCACTACGAGGTCCAGGGTGCGGATTCTTTCCGTGCCTCGGCGACGGTGGCGTCTCCACGCGGTGGTGGGGCGTGCTGCGGGGTTAATGCGTGGCCAGGGACTACTCGGGAGCCCCCGCGGGGGCTTATGCTCTTTCTAAAAGGGGTGGCGGCGGGGGCGGCGGGGGCGGCGGGGGGGCGGGGGACGGGAGCGGGGGGCGGGGGCGGTGGGCGTGGGGCGGAGTCGGAAGCGTGCGCGCGGGCAAGGGTCACGCGTATCGGAGTAAATCGTCGCGGGACAAGCTTTGCCTTTTAACCGCGCGAAAGCGTGCGCGCTGCGCGGCGCGGCGACCGACCTCGCGTGGACCGCCTGCGGACGGCACCCACTCTGCCCCGCCCCGCCCTGCACCGCGCCACCCAGCACTCAGGGTCGCCACATTCAGGATTTTATGTCCAGAAATGGGATACTTTGATTTTCGGAAGGGAAAATTAGTAAAAGAAAATGATGGGGAGAGATGTATTTATCATCAAAATTTTGAAAATTGTTTAATACAGACCCGAATACAAAAGATGTACTAAGATATTATTATGACACTTATTTACGTGTATTGCGGACATCTTTAAAACTTCAGCTAAAGAGAATAATTGTGTGTGACTGTGTGACATAAAAAGTAAATATTGCAGATAATACACATCAACTGTGTGAGAAAAGGCATTGGGAACTCTCCCGTTGGTACGTTAGTTAGTTTGTTGAATTCTCGAAGAAATATCAAATCACTTGATCAGATATCATATAACTTTATTGTAGCATTTTTATCATAATTTTATTTTAATTTTAATATTGATATTAAAAGTACATTTTTAATTTTTATTGAAATATGCATATTTAGGGTTTTGTAACAGACGTGTTGGAAAAGAGTCAAGCTATTTGGTTCACTATTACATCCACAACGGACAGATATCCACTGCGGCACTCTTGCATTTTTGTCCACGTGCGTAAACACTTTTGCTTCTGGATTTATATCAATCATATCCTTCAACTATGGTATAACTGAAGATTATAGTGCACATTTTAGAGATGTCGTTGTATTGAAAATAGTTGGAAATCGTGCATCCAATTTCTTACTTTCTCGCATACTTCTTACGTAGTATCTGATAAGTTTTGTAATGCAGCGGCAAAAATAGGTCATTTTCTAATAAAAATTCTTATTCTGACGCACTGATACAAACAAATGTGTATGAATATATTCCCCATATGTAGTAAATTACTTTCTCTTTGTTGTTTAGTAAGAGTCAATATTTGAATGTCCTAGATACTGAAAAATTGCTTGACAGCAAAATGTGTGTGACGTGTGTGCAAAACGTATGTCTGTCTGACTGTCTGTCCGTCCCTCTGTCATGGCCAATGCGTAGCACCTAAATCGGTCAGATGATTGTCTCCAAAACTAAAATTCTTCGATTGAAGTGGACAATCTCGATATGGTTGCGTAGGCTTCCGCGGCCGGAGTTTATGTTGGCTGGGCTATCCGGGACGAGCCGCGTCAAAGTCATGGTGGCTGACGTTTCGGGCAGCGTGTTGTGGCCTTCTTCAGAGCGTACTGCAGTACGCTCGTACTGCGTCAGCAGTACGCTCTGAAGAAGGCCACAACACGCTGGCCGAAATGTCAGCCACCATGACTTTGACGCGGCTCGTCCCAAATAGCCCAGCCAACATGGACAATCTCGAGACTCCATCAGGTTAGAATGGATATTTAGATTTTCTGGAGTTCTTTACAAGAACCTCAGTTTCAATTCTTTTTAATGAAACCAATTTCTTTGAAAGGAGCAAACACGCGTAAAAATGATGTAGGTTTCATTTCCGTTGAACGTTTTGAAATTTTGAAAATTGCATCACTTGTTTAAAATCCTTTCGGGTCCAATGGATTTGTCTGATTTGAAAGCATTTTAATAGTAGTTTATGCAATTAGTTTATAAAGCAACATTATAAATGAGTCACACACGCTATTTTTTGTATAACGGCATTATAAATTTATAAGAGAATCAAATGTGATTTTGCGAAACAACTTTCTCGCTGCGATAGGCTGACTGTGTGATGACGCAATCATTCGTGCCGTAAAATCTAATAAGTTATGATTTGGGCCATAAAATACCCGATTATGAACGATTTCTTGCAACAGAAAAGGTCGATTATAATACTGGTATACAGAAAAAGAATAGTTTTTATATACTTGTTAATTTTGTTGTTTGTTAATTTTTTGACCGACAAGTACACCATTTATCTATAATATAAAAATGAATCGCAAAATGTGTTGGTAACCGCATAACTCAACAACGCCTGGACCAATTTGGGCAATTCTTTTTTTAAAATGTTCGTTGAAGTCCAAGGATGGTTTTTACGTCGAGAAAAATTCGAATAATTGCCGGGAAAACCCTCAAAACAGCCCTTTTCTCACGAGCTGCGGCGCACTGTAAAAACAAGAAATATCAGAGGAGCCCACGCTCGCTCTTCCTGCCGCAAGACCGTACTCCATCAACACATCCCTGCCTGATTGCGTAGGCCGGAGCTCCGAAGCACCGCGGCTTGCCATCCGTCAGCAAGCGATAGATAAGAGCCGGTGCGTCATCTGCCGCCGCCCCTTCCCTTCCCCCCCGACCTGCCGAAGTCGCTGCGCGTGGATTGCGTCATCTGCCGCCGCCCCTTCCCTTCCACCCGAACTAGACGGTTCCGGACTATTCGCGAGCCGCGGGGAAATGCCGAGAAGGTGCCGGGCGCCTGGGGGCAAGCGCCGGGCAGGTATAAATGCTCCGCTGCCGGCGGCCGCGAGTCAGTCAGCAGAAGCGAGTTAGAGAGGAGTTAGCAGAAGAGAGTAGAAGTGAGTAGTGAGTATAATATTTCGTTGGTTTTAATTCACCACGGAGAAACGTTACAATAATATAGATATGCCTCCTATTAGACGAAGCAATTAAGGTAGAAGAACCCGAAATGCTACAAAGCAAGCTAATTACCGATCTAATCATGCTGCACAAGAACGTGACGACCGAAATGAACGTGAAAGAATTCGGATATCACGAACGCGTGAAGCGCGAGCGCTACATTCAACTAATAATCGCGCAAGTTTGAATCGAGCTGCTTTCAGTTACGATGTGTCAATTGACTACAGTAACTACCAATGTGTTGTTATTGGTTCTATGAACTCGGTTTGCTCATATTGTAAGGCATTGAAATTTAAAAACGAAGCTAATGGATTGTGTTGCGCAAATGGTAAAGTGAAATTGATACCATTGGAACCACCACCAGAGCCATTGTACTCATTGGTTTCAGGAATAGGAACAGATTCCATACACTTTTTGACAAATATCCAACAATATAACAATTGCTTTCAAATGACTTCATTTGGGTCAACAAACGTAGTTCGGGAAAATTTTATGCCAACTTTCAAGGTATGTATTATAGAAGTTAAACATAATTATTTTATGTTCTGTCACCTAAGTTAAGATGTGTTACTAATCTTCAATGTCTTAATCATTAAGATCATAATCATCACTTAGTCCCCATATTATTTGGTGATTCAGTTTTAGCGACACTTTTATTATTTTGAAACCCAATATATTTGATGATAGATATTAGTTACAACTAATTAGGAGACAGATATAATTTTAAAGAACAAATATTATTTAAGTTTGATCACTGACAATCCATAAATTTATACCCCACATTGCTTATTTATTTTATTTTATTTTATAGTGTTTGGTACAAACATAACATTTTTTTAAATTTACCGATACAAGGCCAAATATATCCCAGAGCAGGTTCACTGTTACCAGTGTCAGATAGCAACTACAAATTCCTGCAAATTTATTTTATGGGCAATTCATCACAAGAAACTAATCTGCGTTGTGCACATAACAATTTAGTAAAGAGGTCTATTGTAGAACAATTACAAACTTTATTTCATGAACACAATCAATTGATTATATTGTTTAAAACTGCCCTGGATCTGATGCCATCAGATAATCACAAAATTGTAATCAGAGCTGATAAAACACCTGCGGGTCAACATGCAAGACGTTTTAATGCACCAACTATTGATGAAGTTGCTATCGTTGTAGTTGGAGAAAACTTGGAATCCCGTGATATTGTTTTACATTGTCGGAATGATCAATTACAACGTATAAAGGAAACACACCGCTCATATGATGCACTGCAATATCCCATTATATTTTGGCAAGGTGAAGATGGCTATGATTTCTCAATAAAAATGATAAATCCCATTACAGGTAATTAAAATATTAGTTAATATCTCAGTCATTATATTATGTATTTTAATTTTATATTTTAATGTTATTAAAACAAAGTCTATTTACAGGTTCTGAAACTAACAAAAAAGTCAGTTCAATGAACTATTATTCATACCGCCTAATGATTCGGGAAAATGAAGACAATCACATATTGAAATGTCGGCGATTATATCACAAATATATTGTTGACATGTATGTTAAAATTGAAACGGAGAGATTAACATTCATCAGGTTGAATCAGACCAAACTCCGATCTGAAGAGTATATTCACCTTCGAGATGCGATTAATACTGATGGAAATGCACAGAATGTTGGTCGGATGACTATTCTTCCAGCAACATACATCGGAAGCCCTCGACATATGCACGAATATGCTCAAGATGCCATGTCGTATGTTCGTCATTATGGTACAGCAGATTTGTTCATCACATTTACATGCAATCCACACTGGATAGAAGTCAAGCAGGAGTTATTCCCTGGGCAATCACCCATTGATCGTCATGATATTACAGCCAGAGTCTTTAGACAAAAATTGCAATCTTTAATGGATTTCATAGTAAAACATTATGTGTTTGGTGAGACACGCTGCTGGATGTATTCTGTGGAGTGGCAGAAACGAGGATTGCCACATGCACACATTTTGATTTGGTTGGTTGAAAAGATAAGGCCAAATGAAGTTGATGTAGTGATATCAGCTGAAATCCCTGATGTACAAGTAGATCCTGGATTGCATGAGGTAGTTATCAAAAATATGATACATGGTCCCTGTGGAACTCTTAATCAAAATTCACCATGTATGATGGATGGTAAATGTTCAAAACGATATCCACGGACATTAATATCGGAAACAATTACTGGTAATGACGGTTATCCACTGTATCGTCGACGATCGACAGCAGACAATGGAAGATCAACAATTGTCAAATTAAATCAACAAGATATTGAAATAGATAATCGTTGGATTGTTCCATATTCACCCATTTTATCAAAGACCTTCAAAGCACACATCAACGTTGAATCTTGCCATTCAGTGAAACCTATTAAATACATTTGCAAATATGTAACCAAAGGGAGTGAGATGGCAGTG
This sequence comes from Gryllus longicercus, assembly GCA_038098605.1. Classification (NCBI taxonomy): domain Eukaryota; kingdom Metazoa; phylum Arthropoda; class Insecta; order Orthoptera; family Gryllidae; genus Gryllus; species Gryllus longicercus. The sequence goes on from JAZDUA010000826.1 coordinate 199,323, forward strand.
ATTGGAATTGGTGCAGAGAATTCCAATGATGAAGTTACCCAATACCAAATGGGCCGCTATGTTAGTAGTAATGAAGCAGTATGGCGAATATTTTATTTTCCTATTCATGAGAGACACCCTAGCTGTGCATTTAGAAATTGAACAAAGAGTGTATTTTACAGCACAGAACGCAGTACAAAGAGCTGCTCAGCCACCATCTACTACATTAACCAGTTTTTTTGAGACATGCCAAAACGATGACTTTGCACAAACATTGCTATATTCTTAAATGCCAAAATATTATACTTGGAATCAATCCTCAAGGAGATTTATACGACGGAAACAAGGAAAACAAGTTCCAGGATACCCAGATGTGTATTCCACCGATGCCATTGGTCGAATTTATTCAGTACATCCAAGCAATGATGAATGTTTTTATTTACGACTGCTATTAGTCAATGTACGTGTCCCAACATCATTCCAACATTTACGAACTGTTGATGGTGAATTGTGTGGATCTTACAGAGAAGCCTGTCAACGTTTGCAATTGCTAGAAAATGACGCTCATTGGGATGAAACTCTCAGTGATGCTGTAATATCATCAAACGCTCATCAAATACGAACATTGTTTTCTATAATCATATCTACATGCTTCCCATCAAACCCAATTGATTTGTGGATCAAGTACAAAGATTATATGTGTGATGATGTTTTGTATCAAATACGAAATAGAATGGGAAATCCAAATATACAAATCAGTGAAGAAATTTACAATGAAGCATTGATTTCAATTGAGGACATGTGCTTGATGATGTCAAACAAACTATTAATTCAATTAGGCCTGGCCGCGCCCAATCGTCCAATGCATGATGCTTTTAACCAAGAGTTGAATCGAGAAAAACTGTATGATCTCAACACTTTGAAAGAATTAATTCAAACAAATCTTGCACTGTTGAATGAACAACAGAAGTACGTATTTGATACTCTTATGAAAGTAACAAATGATGAAACTGGAGGGATTTACTTCTTAGATGCACCTGGTGGTACAGGAAAAACTTTCTTGATTTCATTAATATTAGCAACGATTCGCTCACAAAATAAAATTGCACTTGCACTCGCTTCGTCGGGAATCGCAGCAACTTTGCTTGACGGTGGTCGAACAGCACATTCAGCATTAAAATTGCCATTAAATATGCAAAGCAGTGAAACTCCAACCAGCAACATTTCGAAGAACTCTGCAATGGCAAAGGTCTTGCAGCAATGTACATTAATTGTTTGGGATGAATGCTCGATGGCACATAAAAATCTTTGGAGGCTTTAGACAGAACCTTAAAAGATCTACGGAGCAATCATAACCAATTTGGTGGTGCAATGATTTTCTTAGCAGGAGATTTTCGTCAAACATTGCCAGTGATTCCACGATCAACACCAGCTGATGAACTCAATGCATGTCTAAAGTCCTCCAATTTGTGGAAACATGTCAGAGTACTTTATTTAAGCAAGAATATGCGTGTCGAGTTGCAAAATGACCAATCTGGAAACATATTCTCTAAACAACTCATTGACATTGGTAATGGCAAATTTCCTATAGACATGTTGACTGGCTGCATTAACTTTCCTCAAAGTTTTTGTCAGTTAACTCAATCAAAAGATGAACTTATTCAGAAGGTGTTTCCAGATGTTTCTCAAAATTACAGAAACCATGATTGGTTGAGCGAACGAGCTATATTGGCTGCAAAAAACATAGATGTAAATGAATTAAATTTAAAAATTCAAGAACAAATTACAGGCGAATCGAGGATATATAAATCATTTGATTTGGCTACTAACCAAGATGATGTAGTGAACTATCCACCAGAATTTTTAAACTCGCTGGATTTACCAGGATTGCCACCTCACAATCTTCAATTAAAGGTTGGATCGGTAGTTATAATGTTGCTAAATATCAACCAACCACGTCTTTGCAACGGCACACGGTTAGCGATAAAAAAATTACTAAACAAAGTAATAGAAGCAACTTTACTGAAAGGAAAGTATAAAGGAGAAGACGTTCTCATACCGCGCATCCCAATGATTCCCACTGATGTGCCGTTTAACATTAAACGACTACAGTTTCCAGTTCGGCTTGCTTTTGCTATGACCATAAACAAGTCCCAGGGGCAATCATTAAGTGTTTGTGGTATTAATCTGGAAAACCCATGTTTCTCACATGGTCAATTGTATGTTGTCTGTTCCCGTGTTGGAAAACCATCAGATTTGTTTGTCTATGCGCCAGGTAATCAAACAAAAAACATTGTATATCACAAAGCACTACAATGAAAATAAAACTGTTTTTTGTTAATAATTATGATTCACATGATTAACAATAAAGCGATTACTTACTTTTAAATGCTTATATATGTTTTATTTAATTATATTTCTTATTCACAACGCCCTATCACCAGGGTGACGGTTCTGTTCAGGAGATTTTTTGCCCAGACTATAAAATATGTAGGAACAAAAAACTGTCAAATTACAAATCTTTTGGACAGAACGAAGTCTGTCGGGTCCGCTAGTTATTCATAAAAATGGATTATTTTAAAAGACACTTCACAATAAAAAACAAATTTTGAAATGGTTTTATTTACGATTTATTAAAACAAGGAAATGGTTCGTAATAAAAACAGAAAAGAAAGTGTATGAAATAGAGAATAAGTAAAATAAGTGAAAAATACAAGTTTACTAAAGATTTTCGGAGAAATATCGGTTCTAATCTGCACGTTGGAAAAAGAATAATTTCCACAAGAATGTCATTTACATATACTATGTCATTGTTTAAATAAAGTTGTACGGTATCCATAATTTTCATTAAATGTTAGAGACTGAATGCTGGATAATGTACTTGAAATTTATGTTCTAATACACAAATTCGTTTTAACAGCTGCGATGACGACGCTGACGGTGATGATGACGACGACGACGATGATGATGATGACGACGACGAGTCCTGTGCCTTGCTCGTTATTCCGCGTATCAGAAACGCTTTTAAAATTCTTACAGCAAATAATGTCAGTTTTTAATTGGTGAAGTAAAGCAAAGTGTTTTTTTTTCAAATTTCACTAATCAACAGTAATTTAAAAAAAAACAGATTTTTTTGTTTTGTTTCTTTTAATTGGTGTGTGGATTATTGCGGGTTCGGACAATTATTCAGAGGTTGAAATAAATTGCATGACATATCTATCGCTAAATAGAAACGGCAACGAGCGTGTAATTTAAATATAATTACTGTTCTGGGAATGTAGTTTATTCAGTGAATTTTGCATAACCTCTAGAGAATAATCACATAGGAAAGTGTCCGCTAAACCCACGCAATTTCATTTAACTATCATCGGTCACGGATCAACTACCGCTATCAGAAAATACGATATTATTTTAAAACGTTTTTAGTTTTTAAAATAGGCTAATCTATATCAAGTTGGTAAATTAAAATGTATTTATTATATATTGTGTCTTTCCCTGAACCGCAGCATTTCCGTAAGTCCATCGTTAAAGGCGGCGTAATAGAAACATTCGCTAGAGTCCCAATCCTTTACAAGCTCCGTTTTACACGTTTAATACGAAATTAAGGAAATTACCGCACCCGGATTCGTCCTTCAGCCGCCGCCTCGCCGCCGATCTCTCCCCCCTCCCCCCCCCTGGCCCCGGCGGCTCGGGCGGAGGTCCCACCGACCGCGACGGAAATGGCAATCCGATTCGCCAACGAATGTACTCCTCGTGGGAATCGCTGTTCGCCGTCATAGGGAGCGCCAAGGCGATTTATCTTGGCCCTCCCCCGCCCCGCCCCGCGGCCGCCCTCGCGCGGCGTGAGACCCCCTAATTTTGAACCAATTCCGCTGCGGCGGCGGGGGCGGGGCGGGGTGGGGCAGGAAGGGGAGGGGAGCGGGCGGTGCCGAAATTATTTTCGCGTGTTCGCCCTTAAGTAGGCGTCTGAGCGCTCGAGGGCGCCCGAGATACGAGGTCGATTGCTACGTGCGAGAGGGAGTCGTGACGATTAAGAGCAGAGCAGAGCAGTCCCTACGAGCGAACGAGAGTTATTCGTGTACAGGCAATAATCGTTATTGGCCTGTACTTTGAAATACACAATAGAATATTGCATTTCATGAGTCGTTCTTATTTGTGTGCTTTGGCACTGGATTTTCCTTCGATTTTCTGTCATTCAATGCTCATCCTTCAAATGTATGTGTATGTTGCAATTTTGTTTTATAATTCGAATTGAACCCATAATGTAAGAGCTAACGTAACAAGCTATTACCGAATAGAAACAATTGAACCAATAGCAGTAATTTATTACCTCAATATGCGTAGTAACCCACTGGGGGCGTTGGAAAGGAATTAAAGCTAAATCTTCCTCTACGAGAGCAATGTCTATCGCCTGTTATCGGACGACCCTGTCGTCAGATGTGTGAAAACTTGCCAGTTAACACTGAAAGGCGTTTGATAACGTCGACCGATAACTATACCGAGCGTTTATAGCACAAAAGCTATAAAATGTAGTCAGCACCGACTCTCATTCGTAACTACAAACGTAAACTAAGATTGTGATAGACATCAAGAACAATTGTTCATAGTGCCATAGGTTTCCATACGAACATTACTCCATTACAGATCAAGAATAAAATACTACTTTTAATTAGTTAACTACTCTCTGTATCATTACCTTTCCAATAAGATGTGCAGTGACAACTGAATATAGAACGCGCAATAAATTAAGCCTATGAAACGGCTTAAAGAATTGACCCTCTCGATAGAACAGTGATTATATAAACTGGTTGAGAACCAGAGCAACCGAGTTTGATTCCTAGTCGTGTCACAGCTCTTTGAACAAATTTAATTAATTAATTAATTAATTACTTTCTGAATATTACATAAAGAATGTAGTTCAATATAAACCCCAGTGGTCAATATATTAATTTAAAAGAATATGACAAGTGTCGCATGTATAGTTTTTGGTAAGATCATATTATTTTTGCAGATTTATTTAAAGTTGAGCAGTTTTAATTACTTTTAAAATTCGATATACTATTATCTTTACCCTATCTTCACCAATTACGCATAAATGCAGACCACACCAGCATTTATCATTAATGTGATCCCGTTTCGTTTACCTAAAAGTTTGTTTACTGTGCTTTTGCTCGTGTCCATATACACTCGCTCAAATATTCAACATTGCTCAAGTTAATCATTTTATCTACCTACCAATACAGTTTCATGTTCTACGTTATTTACTCTCTGTATTTCCTTGTGTATACTGACGTTGGTTATCGCTGTTAATAAATGTAATTGTAATAAGTACTCTTTCAAAACATGATTTCGTTTTTATCGCTAACAAAGTTTCTTTTTTCAATGCACATTTTTTTAATTCAGGTTTTTAATATTTACAATCTTTTAATAAATACACTTTGTAAAATTCTTTTGTAAATCACCACTAACTCTTGATGCCAATCATAGCTAACGAAGTATCGAATGAAATAAATTTGCATTGCTGCTGTTCCATAATCTGTCAAGAAAATCGTTTCCTCATTTGTCTTTATATTTTCAAACGCAGTAAGTATTCGTTTATTTTATCTAGTATACCAACATATTATAACGTATATCAAAACGTATGAGATAGTAGTTTCTTTAGAAAGGAAAATGGGTATCTTGTTTTACCAATGTCAACATTTCGAGTTTTAACGACAATGTTAAGCAGTTTTAAAGTTTGGGCGTGATTCATACTCAAAGCATGAAGTAATATTTTTTATGGCTGGTAAATAAAAATTTGAAACGAACATTTCTTCCTGAATTGTGTTTCTCTGACATTTCTGTAAATGGCTTTTTATGGTCTTGAAGGGAAGTAAGAATGGTAAATAAAGAAACTTTCTTAATGGAAATCTAGTTAATTTGGCGTGGAATGCTTAAAATCGTTAACAATATTTGTAGGAAAGTTTGTTTCCGTAATATATGGAACAATTCAAACATTAATTTCAATAATATTTTAAAGACTTAAAAGAAATTCGAAATTTAAAACTTAAACTCAATTGTATATTCAAAAATATATTTTTATTTATATAACATAGCAGTTAAAACACTCTAGTTTCTTATGTGCATAAACCTCTTTTTATCAATATTTTATATCTGAATTATTTTAGAGTAATTCATATTTTTGACGATTATAACAACTTGAATTTAGAATTAAAAATGTTATATAGTACTATATCTACATTTACATATTTCTTCTTTATAGTCCTAATTTCTTCCCATTATTGTTAGAGAATTTCAGAGCAAACCTAAAAGCGCATGACTTTGAAAATGACCCGCATTTTTTCTTTTTTCCCATCCACGCACACAAAGCGCAATTCCGCTCTCTGTTATATCTCGTTAAACATCCATGATATGCAGTACTTTCAGGAAGTAGTAAATTGATATCGATGCACGTAAAAATTAGGGATAATTTACATGAAAGCGTGTATTTCCTTTTCAATTTGAGCGGTCTCTTCATTACGTGGAGTAATTGGAAACGCTTCACATAATTGTAGTCGATGTAAGTGAGATGAATGATGCGGCATATTGCAAAGGGTGAGCGCCCGTGTGATGATACGAGCTGCCTCAGCTGGAGCGCCGGACGATGGCGGTTGCTCGCAGTGCTCTCTGCTGGAGTGGGATGGGCGCGTCGGCTTCGTTGGAGGATTTTTTCTCTCCGGGATTCAAATTAAAAAGTGTTAGCAGCCTACATTGCAAAGGTGAGTTACAATGCCAATCATTTAGAATGCCAAACTTCAAGGGGAAAACTATTTCATCGTTTTTATAGTTCATTTGAAATTGATTTCTTTTAGTTTCAGTATATAAATTATTGTATCTATTATTAGGTAGTTTTACTGTCCCAATTACACAATATCCTTTCCATTTATCAATTCGTCGTAAATCATCTGTTCTTTCGCCTGTTCATACGTCCGAAGTGCATTTACCTCTAAACTATTTACATTTTTTTGTTAGGTATTTTCCATTTGATGTGACCCAATTCCAGACTCTGCTGATATATAAAACGAATCTTATCGGCTTCGGTGGCTCAGGGAATTAACTGATGTCACTGCAGTGCCTCTGAGCGGGAGGTTCCGGGGTGAGTCCCAATGGTGAGGAGAACTTTTGAGGCCGGTTGCTCTGATCGGTAGTTTTCGGTCGTTTCTCGTACCAGGCCAGGCGAATGACATTAATTATATATAACCTACCCTCACGAACCGTGTGCAATCTTTCCTTCCCATTCTTTACCCTATCATTAACTCTTACTTACACGCTTATGCATTGCTCTAGTACACATGCCCAGGGACCAGTCCGGAGGTTAGAGCTTTTCCGGGCTTAGGGGGTGCCTCGCTGGTGGGAAATACTGTTGGGCAAAACTCCATTAGCCAACGTGTAGGTGGGCGCCAGATCTCACCATCCAGTGAGGGTAGATTTCCGGCACCTCCCGAGGGATAATCATGCACTACACGTATGGGACTAATGACTTTGACGCTCCAAGGAACAAAAAGTCATTACATTAAAACAAATTTTCCAGTTTTTAGAGGTCTTAGTATACAGCCTCTGTGATACTCAATTTTTTCTTCAAAATTATTCCCAAAACGTCCATAAATTTGTGGCGAAAATAGAATGAAATACACTTATAAAGCTGGCTAAGGTATTTTTTCTCTCTAAATATTTGAATATTCTGAATAATTTAAATTTGAAAAAGTTACGAGTTTCTTGAACCTCTGAACAATTATATCATTGAAAGTAAAGTTTTTCCTGAAATGAAATTTGTACTGTATAAATTTGATCTTTATCATTCTCTGCACAATATTTTCTCAAACACTGCTCCCAACTTTTTTCAGACTTTTTCTACGGTTAGAGCCCAAAACATTTTATCACATTATCACATTATATCTTACCATTTTAAATAAAAATGTTTATTTTCAAGAACTATACATGTAATAGATATTTGGCTGCCCCGGAGACGAAGAATTCTAAGCACATTTGCCAACGCAATATTTATATTACAGGTGTTTTATTGTATAACGCATTAAATGACCTTTAATAAATATTTTCGGTATCTTAAAGGTTTTTGGAAGTAAATGACCTGAAAATTTCACATTTTTAGATACTCTAAAGCGACACTTTCTCAAACGGCTTCAAATTCTCTCAAAAATGTTAATAAAAAAAGGAAATTTGCTCTTCTTTGATTTTCTTAAAGTTTTGTTTTAATTAACCCATTACGAGGCTTAAAATGGAGAATATATGAAAAATATATGTGCGTTATCACAAAACAATTTTCACAATACAAAAATACAAGAAAGAAACATAAATCTGCATATTATCTAAGATGATTGGTAAATATTACATTCCACCTTATTTTTTGAGAAGTTACTTAATTTGTATAAAATGGCTCATTAATAAGTGAAAGGTTGTAAGATTTTAAAGGAAAATATTTGTGACATTTATGATGCAAGGAATAGTAATTATAATATTTGTAATAATAATAATAACAATTTCTTTCGTTGCATGATGAGACTGAGATCATAAGATTTGCTCTTCTATGTCATCACTTAATTTTTCAATCCCAAACTAAATTTAACATAGATTATAATATTAAGTAACATTGAAGTACATCCTAACGTGAACAAACTAACGTTAACTTATTAGTTGTTCCCAGTTGCAGTCAGCATGGGAATCCGTGCTAGGTGCTTTAGGACCGTCAGATGGCAGCCGGTAAGGGTGTTGCCAAACCGAAAATACGGACCCGACTTCAAAGAAAATGAAAATAATGAGTACGAGAAAGTCTGCGACATTAGTTTCTGTTTGAGCGTGACATGTGTAGTGGTTAGACCAAAACAAATGCAACGTGTGAGGAGGTCAAAGGGCGACTTACCTTCAAATTCCTCTTGTGCGTGCACCGCGAAGGCTTACCAACACGCTCGCACGCTCGATCGACGCACGCACGCACGCACGCACGCACGCACCCTTGCACGCCCACACACTCTCCTGCAAGTCCTGTTCACAAGCCCATTCGCAAGTGTTTGTCACCACCCTCTACCTCGCCCGCGGCTTCCCTGTTGTCTCTCAAGCAACCTCGACTTTCCGCCGCCTCGCTCTCCACATCACCCGCCACCTTACCCGCCATCTCGCTTTGCACATCACCCGCCACCTCGCTCGTCGTCTCTACCGCCATCTACCACTCACCAGCCATCTCGCTTCATTGTTTTTGTGTTCTCACTTGCGGTTTTTCAATGATTTTTGGTGTGATGATAGTGTTTTTCCGTTTTTTCTTATCCTCTTATCCTCTTTTCCTCTGCTCCTCCTTCGCCCGATTTTTATCTTTCTATCCATCTATATATCTTGGTCTCAGTCTCTACTACAAGTATTCTGGTATTGATCGAACATTTCAATAATTACAAAAAATACAAGTATCTCTGTTATTTTATTATTAGAAGTTATTTGCTTTAATAGTCGAATACCAATGCCACTTCGAAATCCTGAGAACTCTAATAGATTGAGGTCAAAGGCGGAAATTTAAAAAAAATTGAAGGATAATGTTACATATTTAATAACAAATTATATTCTTAATTATTAATTTACATAACAATCACTTACTCCATGTTTTTGTTAAAATATTTTTAGTCTTTGAGGTTTGACAAGAACATACAATTATACTTTTATTTTATCATTTTCTGTACTGTTCTTTCCGGATGATGACAGATGACCACGTGCTATTTTTAAGAACTAGTTCTACATTCACTATGTTGCTTGGATTGTACAGCTGTTGCCTATATCGACGGATACTAAATGAAGGTGATCACGTGATAATGGGCAGGTCTGGTTGTAAGTGAACGCGACACTTTTCACCAAGTGATTGCACGTGGTGAATCCAGATGGTTTGAAATCATACGATAAGTGTTGAAAGACAAAACACAAAAAGAACCAAGGGTTTTGAATGCTCTAAATTATGGAAACATCTCTATAATATTTCTCGTCGAATTAACATATCTCGTGAAATAACATCAAATCACTTTAAAAATGTACACTGTCTGTGGCATTTTAACTTATCAGTTAATATATTCGTACAATGTACTAAGTCAAAATAAACCTATTCATTTCAGTTAGTGGTTGACGCCCACATTAGTTTTCAGTTGTTTTAGATAATCCATCAAAATTAAGCCGGTAGTTTCTTCACATTCAGATTAATTTCTGATGTAAAATTCTAACTCAACAAAAAACATGCTTGACTATCATGAAATCGATAAATGCTATGAAGATGGTATATGTAAAATTAGCAAAAATAATTAAATTATAATAAATATGTAAATGTATTATTCTCGTAACTGGCGCATTTCATTTCGTATTCTTCCCGTAATTGGCTTACACTGGTGGTAGATACGTCAGACGTTTTAAAATGCAAGGTTGTTTATCCCTTCATACGAATATGGAACAACAGACTAGATGCTTCCTCGCCATTTTATATTTAGAAAGCCCTTAATCTGACATTGTGCCTTTTTATGCTAGTCCTCATGCATGAAATATGAACATTAACTGTTAATTTATGACATGATACTTACCATAACCTCCGTACTCTTCTCTGGGTTTCATGAGAAAATATGGGTCTTATTTCGAAATATCAAAGTAAAGAATAGCATAAATAAGCCATTATTTTCACACTACTGATTCTTTCTTGAAGAAAGGAAATAAGCAATAAATGGTTAATATATTTGTTTACAGTAATACTAGTACTCAACCTCTTGCCTAGAGCAATATATATTCTAATATCGACTACGCGCTGCTATTTCAAAGCTTTAAATCTCCATTTACAATGCATGAAACATTTTCCAGCCCTCAGGTGAAATATGGGCAAGAAAGATATTGCTGTGTACACGATCCTCCCTCTTCCGGAGGTGTAAATTCAACGTGGATATCTTGATTCTTGAGGCTAAAGAAACAAACAACGAATGTAGTGGTGATACTGCAGCACGTATGTACTCGTATTATTCATAACGGTTACGTAGTACTTATTATATTGCAAATTCTGTACTACTAGCACTTCATTTATCAATCGCGAAATACAAATGATAAAATTCAAAATTACTATTTTTTTTAAAAAAGGGAACATAAAACGATTTTATGATTTATTATTGGAAAATACAGTACCGTAAAAGAGAAATCTATAACTTCTTATATTAAGACAGAAAGGCAGGCGGGAGTAAGATAAAAAAGTTTTTTTTTCTGTGAAAACTTTTTCTTTGATGTTCTGCCTAAGCTAAGTTGAGATTTCATTATAACTGAATCGTCTGGTGTTTATTTTTATGTATATGGTGAAAATCAATTACATCAGTTCTCTAAGACCAAAAGTTTCTTATATCCAGAGTCGACTTTGTATCAAGGAAAGTTTTATTGATAAAGTGACGACTTTCGACGAGATACTCAATGGGTACATTTTACGTGTTCCCAAAAACTATGAGTTGCACTTATTCCGAGAGTTGAAGGACATCTTCTCTTTGACCTCACGGCCGCGTCCTCTTCCCTTCCCCCTCTCCTCCGCGAGGAGTTGGATTTATTTCCGCGAAACAATGATTCTTCCGTAATGCACGGCGGCCGGGCTGCCGGCGGCGCGGCCACGTGTTGCTGCAGTAATTTCCTTAAGTGCTGCGCGACAAATCTGCCGTCCCCAGCTGCCGCCACCGCCGCCACCGACCCTAACGCAAGCGCCACCGTCGTCAGCACTGTCACTAGGTGCCGTACCCGCTACCGATACCGAAACCGCCACCGTCCAGCCACCGCACCTGTCCCGGCACCACCAACGCCCCCACCAACGCCCCCACCAACGCCCCCACCAACGCCCCCACCAACGCCCCCACCAACGCCCCCACCAACGCTCTCACCAACGCCCCCCCAAACGCCCCCAACAACGCCCCCAATAACGCCTCCACCAATGCTTCCACCAACGCCCCCACCAACGCCCCACAAACGCCCCCACCAACGCCCCCACCAAGACCCTCGCTCTTGCCTCCGGCCCCGCCTCTGCTACCCGTCATCATTACCATCACCGTCACTATCTCCGTCTCCTTCTCCGTCTCCTTCTCCGTCTCCTTCTCCGTCTCCTTCTCCGTCTCCTTCTCCGTCTCCTTCTCCGTCTCCTTCTCCGTCTCCTTCTCCGTCTCCTTCTCCGTCTCCTTCTCCGTCTCCTTCTCCGTCTCCTTCTCCGTCTCCTTGTCCGTCTCCTTGTCCGTCTCCTTGTCCGTCTCCTTGTCCGTCTCCTTGTCCGTCTCCTTGTCCGTCTCCTTCTCCGTCTCCTTCTCCGTCTCCTTCTCCGTCTCCTTCTCCGTCTCCTTCTCCGTCTCCTTCTCCGTCTCCTTCTCCGTCTCCTTCTCCGTCTCCTCGTCACATTCGGTTGTTGACTGTAACGAAGATGACAAATTCGAGAAAATAAAGGCCGTGGCTTTGGAATTATCAAACAAATATTATACTGACAATACGAGTAGTCTGAGACTTAGGAAGAACTACTTTGACTAAGAATGTATTTTTCACATGAACACTTGAAATTTTGTTTCGGCAAAATAATGTGTGCGTAAAGCACAATATAATAGATAGTATACAGCAAGCGCACGGCAATGCAAAAGAAGTTATGAAACGGTAAGTGCAGCGAAGTGCCTCAGGGCGTAAATCACTGACTTCGTATTTGGGAGACCCGGATTCAATCCCCGTGTCGGCCATCCAGACCGGGGTTTTCGTGGTTTACCTTAGTCATTCTAGCAAATGCTCTGATGGTTCTATGGAAAGGTCTCTGCCGAGAATCGGAGTCGCTAGTTGAATTCGTTATTTAAGTGAAGTCATGAATGTTAAGCGAATTCTAGACATCGCGGGTTCCTGGTTGGGTGTCTGACTAGGAACCCTGGGATCTAACGGCGCCGAGGCTAATACGAGCCCTTTTACAGGACATAATTGCTCAATTCATACAAATAGAAGAGTCGCGCAAATGAAGAACCTAAACGTACCACTAAAAACAATTCGTTGGTCAAAATGTTTTAGTTGATTGATGCATTTTGACCTCCATTTTTTCCAATTCCACATCAATAATTTTCAGTTTTTAATTATATATCTTATCTAAAAACAACGGTCCACGTTGTACATCGTAGAATTAGGATATTCATCTTTGTTTCCTGGCCGATTTCGTCAGACGCAAGTGTTTGCACGCCGTTGGGCACGCTTCGGAGGCGCCAAGTCGCTAATGCCCTTTGAGTCACCTCCGGGATCCACTGGGACGCCTGCGCGTTTCTCACTTTCTGGGGCGCCGTGTTCTCCACAGAGCTCCCATTCCTCTTTAGGTCGCGAAGCATGGTAAAATACTCCCCTTGCTTCAACGTACCTTCAGGGGTATAAGTTTCCTGTGGTTTGCCTCTCTGCCCTCCCTCTATCTCTTTGTTGACAGTTTTCACTTAATTGTTCCATTTTGCCTTTAAAAGTTTTTTAACAAAATTTGGCTTTAAATGAGTCAGAAGAACTTAAAATTCAATGTTTTATTTACGTCGCTAGGTACACTGGATATAAAAATTACATAATAAGAGTTGACGTGAAAAATTATATCGAGGTATGTCCTGGATTGGAGAGACATTCCTGTTACCCGAAGAAAAAATATTTCTCTAATTGTAACTGACCTCTAACTGTGCTCGTAGGAAGTCACGAATGAATGTTCAAAGACGTATATGCAAAAATTATTGAAGTATAACTAGTCCACTGAAAGGCAGGTAGGCAATGATTCGATTGATTCGATATTCTAAAGTTTATTCAATTTAAACTTTGTTATTTCTGAAAAGTAATCAGTTCGTACATATTCGTGAAGGTGAGCTCTCTCTACTTTTCCTACCTCATGAGCCGTTAATAATTATATTACATTTTGGGATTTTCTTCTAAACATATTATTTTTGTACTACACATTGTGTAATTTTCTGTTCCTTCCGTTTTTCTAATCAACATTTTGCAAAATAATGTAAGTTTTTCACTGAGGAATAAATTTGTAATAACTGATTTATTTATTTACTTCCTTCTGAAAGTTGTTCTACCACTTTTTTCGTGATCGTTCAATACAACTTTCAAACATACATCGTCAATGATAAAAATTTTCTTTAGTGAGAAAAATAGCCTATGATGGACGAACACAGTGTCATCTTTCTAGAGGGTGCATGTCTTCTGATCTCATCGCCTACTCGCCGCACCATCTGCTCTAGTGAAGTGCCCGCTCACCCAAACCAGAGTCCCTGAGTGGATCCTCCGTGTGAGAGGGAGGCGGGGGTGGCGCTTAACCGGATGAGCAGCAGAAGCAGCAGCAGCAGCAGCTGTGAGCGGGTGGGGCCGGCGTATCAGCGCGCCAACGGAGCGTGACGCGGCGCCTGACCGCTGCCTTTGCGCCGCCGACGCCTGCAGATTAGGCGGCGCCCGCCCTCTAACCCGCCCTCTAACCCGCCCTCCCACTCGCCCTTTCTCCTACTCGCTCTTTCCTTCCCGCTCTCTCTCTCCCCCCGGTTCACTCCTTCCTGCTCTCTCCTTTCCGCTCTCTTCCTCTCGCTCACTCCCTCCCGCTCTCTCCCTCCCGCTCTCTCCCTACCGCTTCCTACTTCCCGCTTTCTCCCTCCAGCTCTGTCCCTCCAGCTCTCCCTCCCACTCTATCCCTCCCACTCTATCCTTCCCGCTCTATCCCTTTCGCTTCTCTCCCTCCCGCTCTCTCCCTCTCGCTCTCACCTCTCCCTCAAGCCTCTCCCTTCCGCCCTTTCCCTTTCCTCCTCTCACCCGGCACCCTAACTTCCTCCGGCAGTCTCGCCCACCTGCCTTCGCGCCCGACGTATTTACCGCACTCTCTCCCCTGCCTCCTCCTTCTCCCTTAACTCCCTGCCACCCCTTTCTCTCTCGCATTTGCCCGCTCGCGTTCTATCCTACCCACTCGCTCTCGGTCTCCCTCCACACGCTCGCTGACACGCCCGCCCGCTCACTGTTCCGCCGACGAGTGCACGTGCGAGAGTAAATGTAGTTTTAATATGTATGAATGAGTGAGTGTTATTGATTTTTTTCAAGATATGTTGTATTTAAAGGGTAAATTTTATGTGCCCTGTTGTATTTTGATCTGTACCAAGCTGGTGTATATACGGCGAAATGCAGAATTCGCTGTGCAGCATTTTGAAATCTGATGTTTGTCAATAAATAATTACTGCTCATATTGATGGCATTGTTAAATTTTGTATGTATATATTAGCAGGTAATATAAACCCAATTATAGGAGAGAGAACATAGAGAGCCAGATTCTCAAATAAATATCACAATATTTTTGTTTCCTGTACATAGGTGACTTCGCGAACTCACACAAACTTTATAAATTTGTACAGTAAGAGCGTAACTTGGCGTACGTAATACATTGTTATTAGTTTACAGATTTTGACTCGCTCAAGTGTGGAGCAAAACAGGAAATCGGTTAATTATTAGAAATTTTGAATTGCAAGTTTATGATCTCTTACAAATACTCGTAATATAATGAAATACTATACAATTTTTATTATCGTAGAACATGCAAAGTACCATTGAGAGACATATGTACTGATTTTCTTGATATTCATCACAATTATACTACCCACACATTCAATTGTCACAGTTTTGGCATTTTTTCGAAATTCTCCTAAGATTCGTTATTATATGTCATTTGTTTTAAAACATCGATATTTACGGTGACAATACTTATTACATTGCATTACGAAATGTATTAATATGATTAATGATTAAACTGAATGAGATTTATCTTGGTGAATCCTGAAATTCCATTCTATTAGTACCCAAGAAAAGTGCCATTAAATGATATATGAATTCATTTATCGTGATTATTTGTAACGCAATAACAACAAAGAGCACAAAAGAAATTTATCAACAAAAAATTGCAACTATTAGTCACTGATGTAATATCTTCAGCCAAATAACTCTCTTGCCTATTAGCTGACAGATTTTCTTCGGGACTTCGTCTAGAGCAACCTCCTTTCGTAGTCCCCCGTGCCTTCCGGCTGTCAACCTTTTCGCTCTGGGACAACGAATAGGCTTTTCCCTGCTCGTTCCGATGCAAGAGCTGGCCGGAGGGAGGGGAGGGCTCAGGGTTGAGAAGGTAGTTGGGGCGGCGTCCGCCTGGGCAGGCGCGACCCTTTGTCACTGTCCCTTCCAATAAGTTTGGATTACCCTCGCGAAGAGGCGGTCGAGAAGAGGCGGGAAGGAAGGCAAAAAGCGGAGAAGAGCCCAGAGCGTTAAGGGTGAGCGAACAGGATGGGGCGAAACAATTGCGAAGCGGACGGGGTAACATGGTGAATGGTTTTGCGAATTTATTATTACTGTCGTTTCCGCGTGAAAACTCTCGCATGTGGAAACCCCATCATTCTCCTTCTTTTTCCTCTCCATCCACATGAAAATAAACTATGTTAGCGGAACGTTTCTCAATAGAGTTCAATATACTGTACGTCTGTAAATACGATACACTGCAGTCTTCATATTTATCGTGAAGTGGGGGTGACCAGAAGAGGCGAACCACCCAAAAATGTAAGAGGAGGTTCCCAAAAATCTTATTTAATACATTACCTGCCGAATTAGCACATTCGTATACAGTAAAGGATTCTTAAAAATTTAAATATTCTTGCTGTTGTTGCATTGCTGTTGCCTCTGCTACGCCTCTCACTGTAAGGTTCTGACGTTGCAGTCCCGATGGATCTGGCTTTTCGACACTTGCTAGAGAGCTACAGTAGATTGAATCCAGCCGTTGACAGAAGGAGAATCCCAGCGCCAGACTGCTCTTATCTGTAGATTTCTGTGGTTTCTTCTTTAAATGCTGGTCGAATGCCGGAGCGGTATCGCACCGAAATATCCGCGGACCGCGTGCGAACTTTCCTTCCCCATTCTTTTTTTATAGTTTACTCTTACATACTCTGACATTCACCACAAAACAACGCATGTTGACCAAACAGTCGAGTGCTTAGATCTTACCCCGACTGGAGCGGTGCCCCGCTGGGGAGAGGTGCCTGGAAAGGGAAATATCCTGCCAGCCGACATATAGGTCGGCACCGGATCCCATCAGCCAGGAAAACACCGACGCCTCCCGCGATAGAGCATTCTCTAAAGGTTGCTGCGACTAAAGTTTCTCTAATAATGAGGTGAATGTTCATAGCACTTCACGTATTTGGGCAA
Source organism: Gryllus longicercus (assembly GCA_038098605.1). Taxonomy (NCBI): domain Eukaryota; kingdom Metazoa; phylum Arthropoda; class Insecta; order Orthoptera; family Gryllidae; genus Gryllus; species Gryllus longicercus. Next base: position 216,540 of record JAZDUA010000826.1, read on the forward strand.
TAAGATTTTTTGTGTCGAGAATTCTCTGTTTTTCGGTGCACGATAACAATACTTCTTTCTTTAGTAAGTGCGGGAAAGTAAAAAGGGTTGGAGGCTCCGTTTCCTTCGGATATGCAACCCGACTAGCCTATAGTGGAGATTTCCTTCGTCGTGGCAATGACCGATACTAATACGCGATGAGGAGGGACTTGGCCCGACGCTGTGAAGCAAACAACCCCGGTACGAACCTGGAAAGCTGGATAGCCTTGAGTTGGCGATGTGGTGCTTCCCAGGTTATTGATAGATGTGTTCATTGTATTACGGCTTATAGGAAAGTTATTCTGTTTCTCGGTACGTTGGGTGGTAGGGTACATTGGGTGGCCTTATGGGTGAGCTCTGTAGAACGAGTAATGCTGATTTAATGTGGGAGTGGGGGGTAAACTAAGTCATGTGAGCGAACCGTACGTGTATGAGATTGTTTTTAGTGGCAAAGAAAATATCTTGCAAATCAATGAGTGCGGAAGAGCGATTTCATGATGATTAGGACATTGTAAGCTCATTGATAAAGTTACGTTGTATATTTCGTGCGGGGCCACTTATGCTACGTCCACGCGCACTGAATTGTCACGATCATGTTGTTATGATTAAATGTTGCACTTCTTACATGAAGTTACATCCGGCATAACCGTTACGTCAGTGGTAACATGCCCCACTGGGAGAGATATCTGCAGAGGAGAAAACTATGCAAACCGATGTGAAGATTGCCACATTCTTGTGGAAGACGAAGAACCCCATCATTGGAGTCAAATCATGTTATATACTCACTTTACTAGTGAACTATTTAGCTTACGCGCACGCAGTTGCTAAAAACTCACGACATTTGAGGAAAAAGCGTGAACGATTAAATCGGTTTGCAATTCGCTTTCGGAATAAGAATACGCGTATCTGAGTAGGCTGTCTCGGAGCAATCTGAAAGAAAGGCAGAGCGCGGTGACGGGCAGCGGTTCAGAGCCCCGGCCGCACCCCACCCCCACCTTCCCCCCTTCCCGCGAGATCGGTTTCATTTGGCGAACGCGGCCGCCGACAGCGCTCTCGAATGAAACAAATGGAAATCGCTCTCTGCGGACTCGTGATTGGACGGGAGGTGTGCGTCTTCCTGAAAGGGCGAACAAGAAGTCCTTTGGACGGAAGGCGGCGGGGTTTGTGGTCTGCTTTCTTCTTCACTCGCACCCCCTGTTGAAATGCTTTCCTCTTTCCTACACAGTTCCAATCCCTCTCTCCCTCCCGTCCCTCCCGTCCATCCCGTCCCTCCCGTCCCTCCCGTCCCTCCCGTCCCTCCCGTCCCTCCCTTCCCTCCCTTCGCTCCCTTCCCTCCCTTCCCTCCCTTCCCTCTCTTCCCTCCCTTCTCTCCCTTCCCTCCCTTCCCTCCCCTCCCTTCCCTCCCTTCCCTCCCTTCCCTCCCTTCCCTCCCCTCCCTTCCCTCCCTTCCCTCCCTTCCCTCCCTTCCCTCCCTTCCCTGTCTTTCTTCCATTCTTTCCACTTTCTCTTTTGTCTCCCTGATTTCTCTTCTATCTCTACTTCTTTTTTCCTCTTTTCTCCAACATATCGTGCCTGCTGCTGTTCGTACTCTTCTTACCCTTCACTCCTTCTGCTCTTCCTTCTCTGCTCCCAGCCCTCCATTTTTTACTTTTTTATCTTCTTTAAAATTCAATCCCTTCGTCCACTCCCTCTCACTCCTTTCTTCACCCCGACTCAATCTTTTTTCTTTCTACTCCTCTTCCCTTCGTTCCTCCAAGTTGCAAACTGTCAAACTGCGCCAAGATCCCCATATTTCACCTGCAAGATGTTCCCAAACATGTGTTCTTGAACGTCGTTATGTTCCCATTTGGTCTCCGGTTATACATTCTATATCGTGTTTTCATTCAATATTTCTCTTTTCTCCATTACTATGTAAGACGTTTCTTCTAACTTTACGAACGTATCCAAATGTTTTTAATACTTCCTGTAATTTCCCGTATTTCCGTTTCCCCTCCATTTACCCTTTCTCCACCATGCCTTCTGCTTATTTTTACCTACCTTTCTTCAACTATCACCCTTCTGTCTTCACTGTATCCTTCACCAACAATACCAACCTCTCCGTGACAGAACCGTTGCTCACTTCTTCATAATAAAACATTTTGATTTCTCCGTTTTTATCTCGCGTCTGTGCCGTCACCAGCACGTTTCGTCGACTTTCTTAACTTCTTACGTTCCCTCTTACTTCCCTTTTCCTTCACCCTCAGGCTACAACCTTCGCTTCTCCTTACGACGCCGTGTTCTTGCTCCCCTTCTTCCTTCAACGCCATTTCCTTCTCCCCCAACCCGCATTGTGTCACCGCTCCACCCGATGGGGGGGGGCACCCTTTCGACTTGGCTGCGCGCGCCTCGCGGGAAAGGAGGTTCGCCGTGACATTTGAAATAACGATTTTGGTAGTTAAATTTTCAGGCTTTAAAGTATCCTTAATTGATGTCAAGAGCTGCGTTGTTAACAGAAGAATCTTAATTATACAACTTTGATCAAAACAGCCTTCCACCCGCGCTCTGAAGTTGGCGGGGTGGTCCTTTTCTGTTGGCTATTTTTCTTTACCGAATTGTTTCTGTCGCCAATTTTCCAGGCGGGCGCAGCGGGGCGAAGGGAGGGGGGGCGGAGGCTGAACGGAGGGTGGGCAACGTGCTTTGGCGTTTCTTGGGACGTGGAAGGGGATTCATCTGCAGGCAGGCGGAAAAGCAAAGTTGAGTGCTGACGGATTACGTATAAATTTTTTAAATTTTGTAATGGAAATCTAAATGTGCATGTCACTTTACAGCCTGGTTTTCAGTACTCTCTCGGGAATAATATCTAGTAACTATTCGGAAATAATGTACTTTATGGTGTATTATATATGGGATACTTATATAAGTGTATTGATTGTATTAATGATAAGTGCAAGATTTGTATTAATACTAAGTCACCCTATTTGTTTCTGTTTTAGGTGAGTATCCACTGATTGCTGATCATTAATATGCGGTTTGGAGAGTTGGTAAGTTGCTGTTAAAAACCCGTAACATGAAGATATTACCGTAATATTTATTGTATGCATGTTTGGGTGAATAAGTTTTAATTTTGAATCTATGGTAGTAGCCAATGTTCATTGATGACTTGCTCAAAATTTTACTGACAAAAAAAGAGCAGAATTTAATTTCATCAAGCATTTTTAAACTTAAAAAGCAAACCAACATCACCTGCAAACATCTCTCGTTCAAATCGGCTTTGCCGACAGCAGATCACAGCGAATACGTTAATGCACCTATAGGCGCTCACAGTGCAAACGAGACTTTAAAATTGATGAACGTATTTGAAGAGAATAAATGTCATGTGACCCGTCGTTGGAATCGCGAGCGCTTATAATATCGTCATTCATTTGCGCGAGCGCGTTCCGTCCCTGCGCCGCGGGTGCAGATGCCGAGCGCCTACACACGCGCACGCTTCGTCACGCCCACGCATGCGAATAGGCGGAGGCGCGTGTCACACGCGCGTCGCGCTGTCTCGTTGGACTGGAGGGACGCTGTCGAAGCGAAATTGTCAATACGATTTGCGTAAAGTTTTTGCTTCCGAAAGGCACATAAATAGTTATTTTGTGATACGCGTCGTAAACGTGATGTTTTGTTTTGCAAGAAGCAAAGGTTGCGGCACGAGGATGGCAGACCGAGTAGCGCAATCCTACGAGCAAAAGAAAATCACTTTTAGGGCAATACTTTTACAACATTTTGATTTAGACAGACTTACTGATTTTTATTTAAATTTAATGCAAGTATGCAAATCAGTTAATGATGTATTAGGTTAGTAGGAGCTGATAAAGTCAGCCGAAAGGTTTTTTTTGTTGGATGCACAAAATTATCCCAGAATATTCACAGAACACTTGAGAAAAGTCTCACTTTTAGCGCTAGTCCTAAAGTTTTATCAAGCTACGTCCTGAAAGAATCGCTTTTTTATGATTAAAAAAATATATTTTTGCAAATCCTAAAATTGACTTTTATGTTAATGTTCTGAATATTGTAATACGATAAGTACGAAGCTTTTGTACCTTTTTGAGACATCATCAACACAAAACATCTCTATGTCATAACTGGATAGGAATTTCATGGTAGAGGTGCAACAGATTCCACACGAAAAAACTAGAAATTTGCAGATTTTGATGTATAGAAAAAAGCCGGAACAAATGTTCCCCAGGACGAAATTACTTTGCTATACAAGTTATTGTCTTTTATAACTCTAAGTGCGTTAAAACCCAGTTTTCGTTTCCCTAGATACGACACCTGTTTCGTAGGCTTAATCTACAGAATGAACTATATTTTGTCGTTCTATTACATTTTGAGCGGTACTTTCACTTAGCTGCAAGTATTATCAAAAACGATCAAAGTTTAGATCGTTTGACCCTATTTTCTCACGCAAAACAATTATTTAAAACGTGATGAATGTTTTTTTTCGATTGAACTAGTGTTTATTAATCGTTACTGGACGAGATGAACCAGCAAAGGATTTTCAAAAATAAATACATCCTTTACAGTCTTAAAATAAATCTATTGAAGTGGGTGGTATGTAAGACATAAACGTTTTAAATTGTTAAAATAATTCTATTTAGTGGCGTTTAAATATTGTTTAAAATTTGTTGAAAAACACAGTCATTTTAATGTATTATGAACCAATATGTGCATAAACGACAATATTACATACTAAATTATCAATCTATGGAGATTACAATAAATTCAAAGAAAATCAATATCTAACCTTAAAAATTATTTTAAATATTTGAAGCAAAAATGGTATTTGATAAACAAAAATGTAAATTATGGGTAGGAAAAATGACAAGAAAATGTATTAAAGCAGAATTTTAATAACTTTATCAAAATTATTTGGGTATGTGTTTTTGGGACAATGGGAATTTCATCGTCAATCGTCAAAACCTATGTAATAATAGATTTAAAGTTATAATATTATTTTTATTCTGGAGCTCACCAATTTTGGCTGGAGAAGAAATTGCTAACACCTTCTTGGAGAAGTGTCACTTTTACCCTGAGAAAGCAGTTCCTTCATTCGTAGTTGCTTTCTTCTGCAGTTATTGATACTTCCTTCACGATTCTCTCTCTCTCTCTCTCTCTCTCTCTCTCTCTCTCTCTCTCTATATATATATATATATATATATATATATATATATATATATATATCTGTCTCTCTCTCAAATAATATCAATTATTTTTGAATATTAAATAGTATTCTTTTAACTAATGTGAATACTTTAAAAATGAAATCTGAAAAAGCTGCCTCTACAGCACTTTAGAAGCAATTAAAAACATACTTTTTTCCATAAATAGCACAGCTAGGGCTGTGTGACTGAACTCCTACCGCAAGCTAAGAAAATAGCATTAACAGAGAAAGGGAGAGAGAGACAGAGAGAGAGAGAGAGAGAGAGAGAGAGAGAGAGAGAGATGAGCGCACATCGAACTGGAATAACCTGATAATAAATCCAGGTTTATGAATTTGCATGAGGGAGCTCGCGCACTGAAAGAGGATGCAGCAAGCCCAAAAAGAAGCGAGGAATATAATTATCAGAATGGAAATAAAACGATAAATCAACGCGCACGCGGATGTATATATGTTGAGCGTTCGCAACTCGTAGAAAAAGTGGGCGAGTGAGGTCCATATTGCATGTGCAGGCTCGCGCCGCGTGAACTCGTTTCCGCAGGGGAGCCACTGCACCGATTTTGTATTTAACATTTGCATTCGAGACTTACATAAATTATTCGAGCAACATTTGCGCGCCGTCATAACAGAGCTCGCATCCGCCCCTCCCCCCCCCACCTCATCACCCACCGCCCCTCTCGCCCTCGACCCGCCCCCTCCTCGCGACCCCGCCCCCTCACTCCCGACCCGCCGCGCTCGTTCGCTTCGCGGACGTGTCTTGTTCGACGCCAAATGGCACCAACCCCCCCTCCCTACCCTCTCGATCCCCCACCCCATTCCCCACCCTCTTTGACCCCGCTTTCCCCACATATCCCACGACTCGAACCACTTTCTTCCCTGCCGCCCTACAACCTCTAACCATCTGATTGGTTCCAACCTTTGTTAGGTCGAATTAAGCCTCTGTGTAAAGGATAAATCGTGTCTGGATGAACTGAGCGGTTGTTTTGCGTGGTTTCTCCTATCGATAGCAGGCGAAGGCCGCAGCAGTATCCTAACAAATGGGCCACGGACCGCGCGCGATCTTTCGTTTCTCTTCCATGTCCCCTCGTCTACCCTTACACTCGCACTCACACATATGCTTCCTTTATCAGACGTATTGATAGACCATTTGGCGTGAAAATCTGACTTAGATATCTGGCGAGATCTGACGTTTCAGCAGGGGAGAGCACCGTTACTGCTCCATATATCGCATGCACCACTCTTGTGGGACTAATGATCACAGCGGCTGACGCACCGAAATAAAATAATCATTGGACAGCAACCATTCGGCTGAACCGCCTTTGCCGCTCATATCATCTTATCTCTGCAACTTCTGCCCTTTTCGCCCTCATGTCCCTCATCCCCCTCGAGATCCTCACTGCCTCTCAGTGTTCCACTCATGCCACTCCTACCTTCCCTTCGCTCCTGCCGTTTCCACTGTCAGCGCCGCTCCACCGCCCCCGTTGCCCTCGTTTGAGAGCTGCGCTGGAATTGTAAGCCGGTCGTTGAGTGCATCCGGCCCCTTGTCGTCTCTCGCCCATGGATGACGGCAGCGTGCGACGCCTCGTCGACCGCCGCAGTGGCGAGAGGAATAATATTTTCTACAATGTACTAAATGCGATGTGTCAACTTTGACGACGTAAAATATACATCGTAAAAGATACATAGTCATTACATCCAACATGAAACAGAGAAAAACTTAACAATGCAGCCAGCTACTTTATAATTCATCAGGGTAACACTAAATTATTTCATTTATTAATTAAAGTGTTTTTACTCGAAGTGAATAAATATACCAATTCAGAAACTCTCTGCCTAAATTGCATTTTTAGGTATTGAAGGAATGAAGAGAAATAATAAAAACTTCCGTATATCTAGAAACAGTTGAGGCAGTTCATACAACACATCAGGAAGGGCGGGTCACCTTTCAGAAGCCCTTATAAAATATTTTTTTAAAGATGAAATATTATACTTTGATCCAAATGTCTCATATGCATCTAAAATATGATGTAATATCATGAGGGTATAACGGTTACAATATACTTTGCATGACAACGCGCGAAACATGCAAATTAATCAATTAAAACAGGCTCACTTTAGAGCCATGCTTTCGCGGAGATTTTTATAGGCATTGCTGCATTCACGGGCTTACGCACTAAATTTTCTCCTATCTTACAGTCACATGGATTTCTCTTCATTTCTCTTCCCTTCGCGAATAAAATATTTTTTCGATCCATATTCCATTTGTACAATATACAGAGTGTCTCGAAAAAATGTTATGAAATTATATTACATTTTGAGGACGATCCCATTTTGCCAGTGAATAACTGATCGGATATTCCATAAACGAAGTTACCCGTTCGGGCCGTCTATTTGTTACGCAGACTCGCATAAGCAGGAGTTCAGCAAGTACACAAAATCTCTTTAACTGCATCAAGATGTGATCTGTCGAACACTGGGGACAAGGAAATGCCTGGCATTCAGAGGCAAGAGTCATACGTGTAACTTTGTTGTGTAAAATATTTCACGAGTTTATTTTTAAAAAGAAATAGTTTTCGACCCCTCTACATATCCTGGAAGTTTGTTGCATTTATTCTGAGACAACAATTTATATTTCCACATGGACTGTAAATCTATTCCCTTTCCTTCTTTTATTTCCTTATGTAACTTATTTTATTACATATTTTTCTATCAGTTCTTTTTCCCATTTTATAAAAACCTCCTTAATCTAGCTTGATTGTGCCTTATTTTTGTGATAACTGAATTATTATCTACCTTTGATTTTTCTCCGTCTCTTTAGGAACATCGTGAGTAGAAGTTCTAGTAATTTAATTTCTTCACTATCTCTCAAAGGGAATTAAATTTTTTGGTCACGTGTTTATTTCATTCTTAATTTGCTTTCTTTATTATGTTAATTTATAACCATCATGTTCAAAACATTTTTCACGTTTTACTGAATTGTATTTTTTTTTAGAAATACTAATCGCAAATTCCCATCGTAGTATCTTCAGAAATAATTTTCAATACGTTTTTCCATTTTTAATTTTAATAGATATTGAATATCATTGATATATTGAATAATAAATTTTATTATTCAATATAGCATGATGAATAATAAATTTTATTATTCAATATAGCAATGATTTCTCTTGTCCGTACGCTACTCGTCCTATGTACTCGCATTTCCGCCCTCTCGTTCTCTTGCCGGTTTCTCGCTCATCCACCCGCTACTCGTTATTCGCGCTCTTTTATCCGCAAGCTCTCTTATTCACAATGTTGTCTGCTCCTTCTCTCGCTATTCGCTCTCTTGTCACTTGCTCACTCATCCGCCCGCTCATTAATCCGCTCGCAGTTTTGTGCACTCGCTCTCTCACCACCCGCTCTCTCACCGCCCACTCTCTCCCCGCCCGCTCACACCCCGTCCGCTCTCTCTCCGCCCGCTCACACCCCGCCGCTTTCTACCCGCCCGCTCTCTACCCGCCCGCTCTCTACCCGCCCGCTCTCTACCCGCCCGCTCTCTACCCGCCCGCTCTCTACCCGCCCGCTCTCTACCCGCCCGCTCTCTACCCGCCCGCTCTCTACCCGCCCGCTCTCTACCCGCCCGCTCTCTACCCGCCCGCTCTCTACCCGCCCGCTCTCTACCCGCCCGCTCTCTACCCGCCCGCTCTCTACCCGCCCGCTCTCTACCCGCCCGCTCTCTACCCGCCCGCTCTCTACCCGCCCGCTCTCTACCCGCCCGCTCTCTACCCGCCCGCTCTCCCCTTGCCCGCTCTCTCTCGCCCGCTCGCTCTCTCGCCTGCCCACTCGTCTCGCCCGCATATCTCCACTCTCTCGCAGTTATTTGCTGACTCCCCACTCCGCGCTCTCGCCTACCCGCTCCCTCGCCCGCCCCGATCTCGCCTGTCAGGGCCTGCCCGCCCCGCCCCGCCCATTCGCGGCGTCGCAGCGGGAGCTGTGTCCTCGGCGCATTTTTCGAGTGGAAACATGTGCCCGAGCAGCTAATTGTGTTTTCGGGCTATCGTTAGCGTTTAATTAATTGTGGCTGCGATGTTTGCTCCGGCGGGGCGGCAAAACATCGCGCACGGGCGGTGACAGCTCCCTCCCCTCCCCTCCCCTTCTCCCCCTCCTTCCCACTCATTCTCCACATCCTCTCCCTCCCCTCTCCACCTCCTGCCATCCATTCCTCCCCGCTGTCGCCCAACTCTTCCGCCGGCGCGTTGACACTCAGTGGGAGGAGCCATGGGCTCTTCCGGAAGTGGGCGGAAGCGGAAGCGGAAGTGGGCCGGGCGGGGCCCCAGCTGTTCCGACCGCCAGGGACGAGCGGGAAATAGGGCGAGGGTAGGGATGGGTACAGGAGGCTGGCGCAAAAACGAGCGCGATCCAAGAGGCGTGCGAATACAGTGGGGTTGAAAGGACGGCGGAGACAGTGCTAGATGAAGAGGAAAATGTCGTGCGCGTGGTTTTGTTGTGGAAACCTCTGGCATCTGATGAATGCGAAAGGATCAGTAACATGTGGAATGGAAATTTAATGCATGGCGAGGCCGAAATTCCCTTAAATTTTGTTGACATTATGAATACAATCCTGTCAGTATTCCGATACAATTTTCAATAAAAGTGACGGATTCTGGCTACATTTTTTTCCTTGTCATTCTCTGATATTTCTAAGTATCGAGTTAATTTGTCAAGCTTATATCAGTATTTCATTTTCGGTTAATATTTGTGCGACTACTTAACTTCGAAATACCAGAATCTATAGTTAGCTATGTTCCTGAACTCTTAATATCCCATTCTGAAAACCCTTTACGCCCGAATTAACCATTCGCCTTAATTGGATCAACCTCTTCGTATGTTTCGCGTGAAGCATCTGAGAAAATCACAGCATACTGTATGTTCACGGTCATAAATGCGGTACAATTCTGTAATAATAATTGTATTTCTGGGTATCTCTGGAAGTGGAATTTGTGGAACTTTTATGGCAATAACAATAACGTTCCTTGTAATTCAATTTTAGGCAACAGTAGTGAATTCTCGATGGATATAATACTAAAAGTAAAGATGACGGTTTTCTACGAATTACAACATACTATTTATAACGAAACTTCATCATGTGCTGCTTTTTCATAAATAATCATCCCCTTCCTAGAAGTTTGTCAATCCGCTTTGGGGAAAAACAACAACAGAAATTCACAGATTATAATATGGGCATGAGCAGACGCAAATGCAATATGCCACGGACGTCCACGGACGGAATACAGACTACCATCGTGTTCAATCGGAAATTACTAAAGTTAAACCCTTAAATACAGATTTCGTCTCCCGAGTGGGTCACGAGTTTAGTTTCTACGCTCTGTTTTATACAATAAGACGTTTTTGACCGTTATGTCACGTCTCTGCTTGTTTTCCTCTTGTGGGTCTCCCCACTAAGAAAGGGTTGTTAGAAATATTCACACTGAGGTTCCCGAGTAAATCTATTTCCATTTGTAAACGAGACTTAAAGGTGTAGAATGCTAACTAGAAATATATATTCGTCAAAACCGAAGAGTTCATATTTCTAATGGCATATGATTTTAAAAGATTCAAGTTTAGAAGATGAAAAAGGAATCTTACAAGAGACGCATTATAAATAACTATGGAGTATAGAATCCACCTCTGAGAAGAGGCTCCAGGTTTGAAGAACGAAGGGCGCTGATGCCCAGAAGCATCGTCTGTCCCTGTTGCACGGCGCTCCATTAGCGAATCGGCGCCGGCAACAGAGATTAGCGGCCCAGCTTCCGTCGTCACCACCGACTCTCCCCTTCCCTGTTACTGCATCTGCCGTCGCCACTACCAACGCCAGCTGCCCCTCCATTGCCATCGCTTTCGCCACCCGACTATATTTTCATTCCTGTTGTCCTTATCACAGCCCCGTCTCTCACCGCTTATGCCTCCGCTCCTACCCTTGCCCACGCCACTGCATACCACCTTCGTCCCCTCCCACGCCCCCGCCCCGCCTCTTTCTTTGCCTCTTCCCCCATCCCCACCTCCATCTCCGTTTCCACCTCCGCCACAATCTGCGCGTCCATCTCCTCTTCAGCTTCCACCTCCGCCTCCACCTCCACCTCCGCCTCCGGCTTCGCCTTCGCCCTCGACACTGCCTCTGCCTACGCCACCGCCGCTGCCACCGCCACCGCCTCCGCCACAATCTCCGCTTACGTGTCTGCCTCCGCTTTCGCCTCCACCTCCGCTTCCTTCTCGGCCTCAGCTTCCACTTCCGGCTCCGCTTCCGGCTCCTCTTGCGCCTCCGTCTCCGATTCCACTTCCGCATCTGCCTCTGCCTCCACCTCCACCTCCGCCTCCGTTACCGCCCTCGCCCCACCCCCACCCCCGCCCCCGCCCCCGCCAACAAACCCGCCCCGCCCCCGCCCCCGCCCCCGCCCTTGCCCCCGCCCCCGCCCCCGCCCCCGCCACCGCCCCTGCCCCTGTCACCGCCCCTGCCCCCGCCCCCGCCTCCGCCAACAACACCGCCACAGCCACAGTTTCAACCACCGTCTCAATCACCGTCTGTGCACCGCCTCCGCCATCCGTCTCAGCCTTCGCCCCGCAACCCCCACTTCGGCCACCACCGTGTCCGCCTCCTCACCACCGCCGCCGCCACCGCTGTGGACGCCGCTTCCGCACGCGCCCGAACGAATGTCGCGCGGAGGATTGGCTTCGACTACTCCGTGAATATGCATGCGCGTCATCGGCGGGGCCGCTGGATGGACGCGCAGGCGGGTATTAAACGGCGCCTCTACACGATGCAACGGCTCCCCCATCCCCAAGCCACCGCGAGCCACTCGCTGAGAAAACGCGTCTAGAACTCACAACAGCATTAGAAAAGGTGGAATGAACATGTTTGGATGGAAAGGGGGAAATATTACATTAAACTTATATCTAATAATTAGAACTGGCTTTTTGGGGACCGTTTTTTACTAACTTGCTGCTTTCAGGTTACAGGGTTATGTTGGCTGTGAACAAGAATTTTTCTCAGTTCTCACTTGCTTCAATGGGAGTCGTTTACCAGCGGCTTCGGTGGGCCTATCCCGCATTGGATCACCTTGCGAAATAGGTTGAGGTCGAGCGCCGGGAAGCCGAGTCTGGCTGGGAGGTGTACATCCTTGCATGTGGCATGCGGCGTCTTTCTTCCCTTCTTTGCCTCTGCTTGGTGCGAGGTCAAGTCTGAGGGTCAGGGGGGGGGTCTGGGTGGACATTTCTGCTTGAAGGTGTTTGCTTCTGTGAGCGCGTCGCGGTCTCCTGGCTATTGATTCCATCTGATGTTTTGGTTGTCGTTTCCTTCCTCGCCTCCTGTTTCTTTCTCACACAACTTCAGTAGTTTCTTCTACTCCTTTCTATCTCTACACTTCCCTTCCTATCTCCGTATCTTTTCATCTCATTCTTCCTTCTTTGCTTGCGTTTCTCTCTCTCTCACAATTTCACGGATGTTGGTCATTCTGGTACACTCTGTGTCGTCTGACATTCTAGTGCGTTTATATCTTTCTCTGTCCTGTCCCTCTTTCCTACACTCACTTTGTTAGTTTTATTAGTTTTTTTTTAATTTTCGCACTCAATATTCTTTTTTATCTTCCTTATGTGTAATATATATCCCTGTCTATGAAATTGCAGGGAAATATTATTAGAGTGTTTCTGTAATATTACAGCTCACTATTCCCATTCATTTTTTGTTCTCCTATAATAAAGGCATTATTGACAAATGCACCAGTGGAAAATTTATCTTTTAAAGACCAGTTTATTATTATTATTATTATTATTATTATTATTATTATTATTATTATTATTATTAAGATTATGATTATATGCGCCACTACTGATCACGTAACACATTTATCTTTCCAAGGCCCAGTTGTATTCTATCCTGGAGGGATCAACGTGTTGTATTACGGGGATCAGCCTTTCGGCTGCATCCCTGGGTTAAAACAAAGTTGTTAGCCTTGACTCAACTAGGGGGAATTATATTATTATAAGGTGGTGATGAGGGGTGAAAGAAGTGGAATGATGGTAGATGTTAGGAGGGGTAGTGGGAGGTGTTCGTGGGATTTAGGAACCTTCTCAATATTTGCCTTGTGACCGAGGGAAACCACGAAAACCCCGGCCAGGATGGTTATCCCAAGGATGGAACCCGGATCTCCCGATTGCGAATCCAGCGCGCCGGACGAATCCGGCACTGAGCCACTTTGCTCGGTTAAAACCAATTTATTATTTTAGAATAACTGTTAGATATAATTAGTTCACAAACAACAGTTTGAAATCATTTAGTTACCAAATATAACTATAATGCAAATGAAAAAAGAACTAACAGCAACAACTTTCTTCATTACAACTCAAAACGTCCATGCATTACGTTCAATTTGAACCCAGTATTGGTAGTCCGCGCTCTAGAACACAATTGCAGAACTTCTCACGTCACATCAGTAACTAAAATTCACTGTTGTGTATTTAACCTGACACGAGAACGTCCTACAGTAAATTGCGCACCCAGAGACCGAGAGCAGGCATATCTGAATGCCAAGTGGCTGGGGAGGAAACCAGACTGCTTGGAGAAGAAGGCCTTGCCGAGCTGGGCTGGGCGGCGCGTCGGTTTGCATGGGGCCTTGCATGCGGCGCCACCTGCCGGCGCCTGCGCGCAGCTGCTGCTTAACTTTACATAAGACGCGACGGAATATTTCATTTCCGGGCGACCGGACCTTCTGCCTTGTGCCGTCGCCCACTGCCCGCCGCCCGCCGCCCACTGCCCGTCGCCCACCGCCCGCCCCCCTCCCTTCCCCCCACCCGCAACCCGTTACCCGCCCCCGCCCTCCCCCACCCGCCGTCCCCCGTGCGCCGCCCGCCTCCCCCACCACCACGCCCCCGCCCCCGCCCGCCGTCCCCGCCCCCGCCTCTGCCTCCCTCACTCCCCCCGCCCCCGCCAACATCTACGACCCCCATCCGCCGCTCACGCCCGTTCTGTTTACAAAGTTCTTAATTCACGCGAGAAACGGCGGCGCAGGATGACCGGGAGGGCAGTAGGTGGACGGACGGAGGAGAGATATTCGGTCAGGGAGCGGCTGGCTGGACGCACCCGGCACCGCCCATTCGCGATCGACTCCGCGACCAAGCCAGACAGGAGGCGTGTTCACTACCACTTTGTGTTAACACTTCTTATGCGTCACAAACGGCAAGAACAAAGCAAACTATGATGTAGGTGATTTTATGTATGTAATTGGCGCGACAGCCCGTGAACGTGCTCAGGCCTACCGGCGATGTCCATTCCTCGCGGCCATGGGTTAAGGGGGTACGTGTGGTTAGCATGTAGTCATCCCCACGCCGTATTCAGGTTTTCTCAACATGAGAAGTGAATTTTCGCATCGTCACACTGCAATATATACTGAGACATTGCAAGAAAAATGCACACTATAGACTTGACTCAACCCGGAATCGAACTTGGGACCACGAAGTGGAAAGCGAGTTGAAGTGGAAAGCGACTTGATGTTATATTTACTTTAATTCTTCATTTTCTATATGATCTATTTTTCCAAATTATTTCTGCTTTTCGTTGTTGTCGGTGTGAGGACTTTCAACAAAAATTTACTGTGCTGGAGTCATCTGGTATTCCTGTTTTTTATTTACATTCCACCGCTCTCATGGGTTATTGTACGCTTCTCCTCCCATAGGTTTAACATTCCAGATCCTGTTTGGAATTCATGACTGTTACATTCCAGATACTGTCTCTGAACCTTATACCTAACGTGAATCGTTGCAGCATCATATACACGTGTGGTTTAGTTTCAATTTCAATTTAGCCCTTTGAATACACAAGACATTTGCAATAAATAATTTTACAATCAGAGTTAAAATGATTTGAAGCACTGAATTGTAATGGCATGTCAGTATATGCCTTACAGTATCATTTACGATCCTTCAATTCTGGATAAGACTGACCCTGAAGCTCATATTTCTGCAATAATTCGACGAAGCCGATTATTGAAACAGTGGTTTTTATCAATTATTGAAAATGGTGGGATGCTATTTAAATCATTCTGTTTGTTGTCCCGGATATTCAATAAAATTATTGAATTACTATTGAACGACTGTAAAATAATAAGTAAAATAGGTAAATAATAGGTAAAATCGAAGAATCAGATATGATGTAGTATCCCATGCGCTCACGGCATCAGGATATTAGAGTTCTATGAAATTGGATATTTTCATAAAGATACAAGAGTGAACTAAAGATTGTTAAAGAACATTTACAATACTTTCTTGCATTTGTTTCAATGTCTTTCTCAGTGAAGACAAGACTTTCAGAGAGACGTTTTAAAGCTAAGCACTAAGTAATGAGACAAATTGAGATGACATTAATGTTTATACAAACGAATAGTGAATATTTATGCAATGAATTTATTCAAACCCTGTTAACTAGAAAGAAACCACTTGCACTTAAAAGAATGTAACTCATCACTCACATGTTTTTGCTTTTAAGCAGCAATATAAGGAATGTGGATTCTTCCGCAGGGAAGTGCTAAGGAGCGGATACAATAAACGTGAAGCGATGGCGTGTAACGAAGGCGAGGGCGAGTTCATGGGCGAGTTCGAGGGCGAGTTCGAGGGCGAGTTCGAGGGCGAGTTCGAGGGCGAGTTCGAGGGCGAGTTCGAGGGCGAGTTCGAGGGCGAGTTCGAGGGCAAGTTCGAGGGCGAGTTCGAGGGCGAGTTCGAGGGCGAGTTCGAGGGCGAGTTCGAGGGCGAGTTCGAGGGCGAGTTCGAGGGCGAGTTCGAGGGCGAGTTCGAGGGCGAGTTCGAGGGCGAGTTCGAGGGCGAGTTCGAGGGCGAGTTCGAGGGCAAGGGCGAGGTTGTGGGCGTAAGCGTGGGCGTGAACACGGGGTCGGTCGTGGATTCGGGAGCGAGGGTGTGCCCAGGCGCGTTACAGGGCGCGTGCATGGATGAGGGCGTGGGCGAGTGAGTACGCGCCCGGGGCGAGGGAAGAGGAGGCTGTGAAAAATCGATAACGGCCTCCTCGCGCCAACGGTCCGTCGGGGCCTGCACCACACGCGCCGTCCGAAATGCCTGCCCCACTCGGCGCATCCTTTACTTGTTAAAGGGACCGCCTACCTGGTATCATTCGCCCACGCACTTTCTCCCTCTCTCTTCCCCTCTCTCTTCCCCTCTCTCTCCCTCTCCCCTTTCTCTCCCTCTCCCTCTCTCCCCCTCTCCCTCTCTCCCCCTCTCCCTCTCTCCCCCTCTCCCCCTCTCTCTCCCCCTCTCTTTCTCACCCCTCTCTTTATCTCCCTCTCTCTCTCTCGTTCTGCCACGCCCACCTCCTTGTCCACACGCTCGCCCAGCGCCCTCCCAGGCGCTCAAGCTTGTGTTCTCTCTGCAGGACTCGCAGATGGACTGGAACTGGAAATTCAACCCCCTCCTCATGCTCTTACCCTGGTTCGTGCTGACCTTGAGATTTGGGCTCTTTTCCTCGCTCAAACTCCCTTTCATTCGTCTTTACCCCCAACTTCGTCTTTTCCCAGTCTTCATACCCTCCGTGAACGTTTCGGTCTTTTATTATTTTTTCCTCTCCCTCACTCTGTTACCTTTCTCTCACTCATTCTTTTGAACATCAGCGCGCAGACATAGAACATTTCTTAACTTGTATCTGAAATAACTAACTACTTGATATAGTACTTCGTAAGAAATTTAACCCAATGCTGTGGTTAGATGTTTATTACATTATTTTTTTCTTGCTTATTTGTTTAAGAATTTTTCAAATAGTGTTTCAAGTATAAAATATAAATTGTTACATTATAATATTACAATATAATAGTATTGCAAGAAAGTACGTGCTTTTGTATCGCCAGTAGTCTTATCATCCACTTTGTATTGAACGAAACTGATATTAACGGTTTTCGACTAGTACTCAAGAAATCAAATAAAAAAGTCTTTAATTCGATTTTTTTAAATTCTATTTTAATTTAATTTTTAATTTAACTCTTACATTAAAAATAAGTCGATGGATATGAGTACTTGTTCTGAGGAAATTGTCTATCCCTGGCGTTCCTTGCGATGCTGGTTTCAGTTATTTTCCTGCCATGTTGGACTCACCTTCAAGAAATCCGTTCTTGCTTTTAACACCACCTCTCTCACACTATGGTTACCGGTTCGTAGTATGTCTAGCAATGCCATTTATGAGCAAGTCGACTCAGAGTATTTCTATTTCTTTTCTGCATTAAAATACGTGCCGGATTGAACGAGTAACGACAAGCCTCAACTAGTTCACGAAACATCTGAAGGCTACCAGTAGTATTCTACCGATGTTTCTCAATATATTTAAATTAACATAGATGTGACAAACAACTTTATATGATCATACAAACATAAATAAAATACAGTAGAGAAGCAAGGAATAAAATCAAGGAAAATCTGTAACAACTGATATAAATGATTATTACAATATAAATCCACGCTGGACGTGATGTGTTCCAGCTGCTACGCCGTTCAAATATTATTCTATATAATTCGTTGACATTCATGGAATATTATTTTAAAATGAATTCAAAACAGTTTATAGAAATTAACTCTACTTCCGAGCTCTATCGCATTCTTATCCACACGATATCATCACATTCGATGAATTGATTGATAAGTGATGCTCGACGCGTCAACTGCTGAAGTCATTTGTTCTGTAACTAGGGAATGGTTTTATAGCTGGGGGCGGCGGTGATCTTTCCGAACTGGATGGCCAGTTCTGGCAGAGACCTACCTACACGTCGGCTTTCCCTAAGCAGGTATCTCCAGCGAAGAGGCACCACCGCAGGCGGTACACAGTCTAAGCTCCGGACTGGTCTCCCCATGGGTGGTAGTGTAGTGCATGTTAGTGTGTGTGCGTAAGTAAGGGGTGATAATAGGACAAGGAAGTCTTTTCTTAGGGTCCTGATTTGGTATTTGCCTGGTGTTGATCGGAAACCACAGAAAACTGCCGACCCTGTAAAAATGGTAACGTACATATTACGAGAGAGAAAGTTTTTTATAACTATTGACGATTAAAGATTTTTTTCCAATTAAAAATATTATTAAATTTATTTCATTAATATTGTTCTCTTTTAACACTTAAGAAAATTGGATATTTATTCTAATAATTTATATGTTTAATTACACAGTAAATGAATATTTACGATCTGAGAGGATTTTTTTCTTTCCTAGAGTAGCTTCTCCGTTGTCTGAATTGTCGAAATGCGTGTTTGGTGTTCCAAATGACTTTGCGGAGTAAATGAGCGCCATGAAATAATAAAGACACTCATGCGTGTATTTTCTTTACATTGCGCTCTCACGCTGTGAAATTGATTGTGCATGTTGACTTTAACGACGCCGGAACGAGCATGCCTCGAGCTAAAAGCCCCTTGAGACTCTTGAGAGAGCAGTAATGAGTGTTTTATGAGCAGTGCAAGCCTTATATCATGGACATAAATGTTTCGAAACGACTGAGAGAGATTACGTACTGTTTGTGAAGAATGTTTCAAACAATTCGTGTTAAATTTCTACCTCTCTCTCTCTCTCTCTCTCTCTCTCTCTCTCTCTCTCTCTCTCTCTCTCTCTCTCTCTCTCTCTTGCTAATAATACGAGACTAATTGAATCTGTACTTTCTTAAAAAAACATGTCCTCTTGAATAAAGTGTGCTAGTGTGTTTTTAAGAAAATCTAAAACGGTTTTATATTTGTAGTGTAGATTAAAAAAGTATTTTCAGCAAATTTCGTCAGGACGTCTCTTATTTCGGAAATATATTTTAGGACGGGTCTGCCCACTGATGACTATAATATTTGTATCATTCATTAGTGATTAACGGATGCTCAGTTTGCAGTTCTCATGCAGAAATCCCTTTTTCAACTTATAAATTCAAGTTCTTATTACTTTAACAAGGTAAAGTACTAAATGTATTGTATACGAATGTTTCACAGGTACTTCTCTCTTCTCGTGAATCATTACCATGGAAGCCGCTGTAGTTTTCTCTGAGCTCCAAGTCTGGTCACGATTCCTGCGTCAATATCATTTAGGTGTAATTCTCTGCATCTAGCGGGGACTCCCATGTCAAAAGTTTCTCTGTGCGTAGCCCATCACGCACTCGAGTCACGCGTCTGTACGCAGCCGGTGATAGATTTTCCATCTCCGAGTTTAATTATTCCGTGACGCCACGTCCGTGTGCAGCGGGTAAATAATCAGCTCGCTAGGTTTCCAAGAGAGAGATACCCGATACTGATTCGATTGGGACTCGTTACACATACGCGTGTCTGCACGTACACTAATAACCCGCAGGGAACCGAAGGAGAATTGTTCACATACCTGCTACTGCTGTTGTTGCTGCTGCTCCGCTGCTGTTGTTGTTGTTGCTGTTGCTGCTGTTGTTGCTACTGTTGTTGCTACTGTTGTTGCTGCTGTTGTTGCTGCTGTTGTTGCTGACGTTGTTGCTGACGTTGCTGCTGTTGTTGTTGTTGCTGCTGCTGCTGTTGTGCTGCTGCTGCTGCGGCTGTTGTTGATTCTGCTGCTGTTGTTGTGCTGTTGTTGTCGCTGTTGTTTCTGCTGCTGTTGATGATGAATATTCTAGTGGGAGAGGGACACAGAACCTATGTTTGGGATTACATGTCAATGTTCGTTTAACATGTGAATATCGCCTGTCAAATACGTTAATACTCTAAATTGCTTTACTCACATCTCAGTGATTTTTTTGTAATTGAGACACAAATACACAATGATTGGGTATTTTCCGTTGCCTCTTGTGCCCCCGTACGATGTTTTGAAGTTCTAAATGACTGCCGTACGAATACAATATTAGATACATGTTGTCATGCGAAGAAAAAAGCGAATATTTTTCTCAGAAATAAGTGTCTCTCAAAAATAATTACGTTAAAATGTATGAATATTATTAATTATTATTATTATTATTATTATTATTATTATTATGTTTTCAAATAACAACAGTAAGAATATTATTATAGGAGCCTGTAATAGAGCTCGAGCATACAAATAATAATTCGTAAAATTTTCTTCCATTTACTTTGTTAAAGTATACAAGTGCATTGACTAGGCGAAGGATTTATTCGCAAAAAATTAAAACAACTTTGAATTTAGAAATAATTTTCGTTATTTTCCTAATCTAAAGCGCGCTGTTTTACGGTTTGTATCTTTCATAAACATATCCTTAAAACATAAAAAAAGACTCATCAATTTAATTTATTTCTCTACAACTTATTTACCTCCATGTAAGGGATGGGGTCTCTTGCGGAATCGCGTCCGTCATATTTTACACATCAAAAGCTGTGCTCTGCTGGTATGAAAAAGAATCGTGACAAATCCTTTGACCAGAACAGTCTGCATCGAAGGCATTCAGGAAATCTCCCTTGTCAGTCTCTCGCCAGCGATTTCACGATCGCTTCTACGTGTCTTTTCGCCGTTAGAGCAAGCATTGCAGAGTTGTGGTAGTGAACTGAAAGGGTTCGCGTCTCTGAACAAAAAAAAAATTAACATTGTGCTGGACCGTAGAATAGCTACCCGTGAGGAGGTGGGGAGAGGGATGGCAGCTTGGGGCAAAAGATGGCAGCTGAATGAAGGAAATGGTTTAATGATATAACACAACACACGGCAGTTAGAGTCAACAACAACGCCCATATAATTCATGGCGTAAAGTATTGATTTGAATAAATTTGATTTTAAACTTTATACACAGAAATCCTGAGGTTTGAAGTTTAGATCCACATATTATATGAATGGTGAGGAAAGAGAGTTTATAGTTCTAGAAGATGTATTACCTCGCTTATTTTGCTACAGGACATAAAGTGCGTAGAAATCTCTTGTCGATGGATGTGAACGCATCTTGCGTGAATCTTAGCGGTGCTCAGACAGTTCGATTGCGGGAATGCAAGCCTCCCAATCAGTTTTATCGATTACAGGGCATGTATGTGATCCCGTAACTGGACAAATGAACAGAACAAGTGTTCACACACGATGGAACACAGGCAAACAGTTGTGTCTCGGCAGCGGCTCACGAAGTCAGAGTGCCGCAGCGAACGGAGCAACATTCGTGGGAGAGATGCAGTTTATTGCAATTGCAGAGGGACAAAAATGAGTTAAGTGTCTGCTTTAAAAAAAATATAGTGTAAAATGATGTAAAGATTGTCTAACTCGTAATAAAGAGGTGTCTGCATGTCCAAAACAAAGCAGACCTGCAGGCCAGCAGAGGCTCGAGAAGAAATGCATCTAGACAATGTCGGGGTCGTGGGAGGTGCATTACAATGGGAGGGGTTTTCACGTACGTGCCTCTTGTTTCGGGGGGAAGTAGCAAGGATGTGCATTGGAGGTTGAGATTA
The DNA here is from genome assembly GCA_038098605.1 of Gryllus longicercus. Taxonomy (NCBI): domain Eukaryota; kingdom Metazoa; phylum Arthropoda; class Insecta; order Orthoptera; family Gryllidae; genus Gryllus; species Gryllus longicercus. Next base: position 238,113 of record JAZDUA010000826.1, read on the forward strand.
TTCCTCTTCACACCTCCGAGCTACGGGTTTTCTGCGGCCGAGCGGACGTCATGGTGTGGGTGGAGGGTTCGACGCAGGGTTCGGCGCAAGCTAGGTGAACGCAGGGAGTGACCAACTGCTGGGGACGGGTTGACAGCGTCACGCCGCCGGCGAGGTTCTCTTTGCGGTGTGAACGGAGCAACCGATGGTCGCTGCTTGTCCTGTCAGCCCAAGGCAAAGGACGGGAGGGGACGCCCCGCTTGCAGGGCTGATAAAGGGAAAAGAACAGGTAAAGGAGAATTTACTCTTTGAACGATCGATTTAAGAGTTGTGAACCACAGAGTGGCGCGCAGCTCTGCTCTGAAGTATCCGCTCCTCACGACTAACCGCTATGTCTACTACCTACATACTCGGCTACCCACTGTTCTCTACTACACGCCCTCTTGAGTACCCGTCCCTCTTGATTACCTACCCTCTCAAGTACCTTTCCTCTCGACTACCTACTGACTACCCTCCCTCTTGACTCAACACTTCAGTACCACAGCTCCTTCCTTGCCCTCTTGTCAACATGTTCACTCGACCGGCCCACTCATTGGCACACTCACCGCTGCACTCACCCACTCACTGGCATATTCACCCACCTACTCGCTCTCTCGAAGCGGGCCGGATACCCATCTGCCAGTTGTTTTTACCAACTGTTCATTCACAGTTTGTTCTTATTACAGCACAAACATTTGCTGAATGATTTTAAAATCAAATTGAACAGAAGTGTTGACCTGTGACAGCGCTTCTCATACCCTCCTCCAGCTGGTCTTCCGCCGCCTCTCGTCGTCTCTCGTCGTCTCTTGTCGGCTACAGCTCCCGCCCCCCCCCCCTCCACCGCCACAGCTCTCACCGCCGACGGCGCACGCAGATACACAGGAAAGACTATCAGAGCAATGCGGCGTGTTGGCGCTGCCGCGTTCCGCCCCCCCCCCCCTCCGCCTTCCTACCCCCCCCGCCCACCTGCAGCGGCGACGCGAGCAGAGCTAGTTGGCACGGTGCGCACAGGCTGTTGGAAAATAATTGTCTTGTGTTATTTTTATGACTTCTTGGCTATTGTTTGAAGAAAGGCTTCAGAATTCAATTATTGAACTTGGTGGTTAATAATAGTTTGTTTAGATTATAAATCAAATTACGCCACGCGTCATAAAGAAATTTTCCCCTATCATCAGGTTGAAATTACATAATTAACTTCAATACTGATAATTCTGTTTAATAATGACTAATATATTAGGCGATAACAACCCAAAATGACCCGAAACTCACCTGCTGTAAAATTATTATTAAATTCAAGCATTTACAATTAAAATAAAATTTAAAAAGTTGACTCATCCATATCCCACAAGTAATAATTTCAAAGCACAAGACAACTGACAATCCCAGATGCCGTGGGGGGACTGATTTTTTGGCATAACGTCCCAGATTCCATATGAAGATGATTAACAGGGTCAAAGAGGAGAGGGTGCAAGGAAAAAACTTTAAATTCAAAAAGAACAGGAAACATTATAAACGTTAAACCGAAAAATGAAATTAGTTTTGAACTCAAACCTAAACAACAATAACAATTAAATTGTATAAAATTTGACAATAAACTATCATAAAGTATAGTGAAACTATTTGACTCAACGTGCAAATGACTTGAATCCTTGTACCTCTTGTAATCTGCAAATAATGGCCAAGGTTTATAATAACTGATGAACAATAGAGATTACTAATTTTATTGAGTTATTGCGGTTCGATTCAACTGCCTACGTTCAAAACTCATTATCTTCTAGTTCCTGACGATTTCTCGTTGCAATAATTTAAATGTAAATGTACGATAATGTTGTTCTAAATATATTCCGCATGCTTCAAACAAACAAAAAGCCGTTTCAACCTAATGAGAACTCGATAGAAGATGCAATGTTAAATTAATTTTGAGGTGTTTATAGCAATTATGACTGCTTTAGCGTATATGTTCATTATCAGGAGGCAACTATGTTTCAATACAGCTGTTGCTGGCGGAATTGCTCTCTGTTTTACACGAAATATTGGTAACTTACTCTCGGAAAGAAATGTATTTGCTTGTGTTGAGGCGTCAATAAATCAGCTTAAATATACCAAACAGGTTTTATTTTTCTCTCCTCATTTTAGACGCCTTGTCATTACCTAGAATATGCAGGCGGGCACAGCCTAATAAAACCTGTTTGTGCTAGTTTCTATTGACTAATGTTCAATGGACTAATATTCCTTAAAATTTTAAGGAAGCAAGCACTTGTGTATTCCACGTTCGTATTTACAAAATTGTGAGACGAACTATGCTTTATATTTGTTAATTTCAGAACATACTTTTATTGTTCTTGTGTCTAATACCTGTTAAACTTAACTGATGTGGTTTAGATTAGCGAATGCCACCCAGCCATGAAATCGAAATACTTTTTCCGCTGATCGAATTACCATCACAAATTCAGGCCACCACGAATTCATATAATATACATTTTTAACATTTTTCAGCATTTTTTTTGCTTTAAATGCAAATATTTTTTCTACTTGTGTTAAAAAAAATTGAGGTGGCTTTACTTTGCCTTATTGTATCTGCAATATTTTAGTGTAGTATTACACTACCTCTTAGGACTATCCCTTTTTTGTCCTTTTTTATCTTGTTACTTCACTTCTCCCATTTTCTTTCCGCTCTTATTTCGCAAGGCTGGAGGATCTACACTTCCGGGATGACGCGCGGCACAATCTCTTGTGCGCAGACGGATAGGGATCTGCCGAGCACCGCCTCTTGTGCGCAGACGGATAGGGATCTGCCGAGCACCGCCTCGGGCACGGCGCCTCCCCTGAAACCCCTCCGGCGTTTCCATCGGATTCGAAACGCGATAGCTGGTATTTGATGAATTTTTCGAACCTGCAGGCGCGTATCCCCGCCACGGCCCCACCTCCACCCGTAATGTAGTTTGTTTTTTTTTTTTTTTTTGCTCGCAACGCCACCGTATCCTCTGGCACCTTCACCCCAAAGCTCTTGACTGACGCCTCAGCCGCTCCTCCAACCCCGCGACTCACGACTTTTCACCACCCCGCTAAGCTGCCGCCTGAACACTGGTCGGAGGGTCGGAGTGGTGTGCGGGTGGAAGTGGTGTGCGGGTGAAAGTGGTGTGCGGGTGAAAGTGGTGTGCGGGTGAAAGTGGTGTGCGGGTGAAAGTGGTGTGCGGGTGAAAGTGGTGTGCGGGTGAAAGTGGTGTGCGGGTGAAAGTGGTGTGCGGGTGAAAGTGGTGTGCGGGTGAAAGTGGTGTGCGGGTGAAAGTGGTGTGCGGGTGGAAGTGGTGTGCGGGTGGAAGTGGTGTGCGGGTGGAAGTGGTGTGCGGGTGGAAGTGGTGTGCGGGAGGAAGTGGTGTGCGGGTGGAAGTGGTGTGCGGGTGGAAGTGGTGTGCGGGTGGAAGTGGTGTGCGGGTGGAAGTGGTGTGCGGGTGGAAGTGGTGTGCGGGTGGAAGTGATGTGCGAGTGGAAATGGTGTGCGGGTTAAAGAGATATGCACTGAAAGTGGTGTGCGGGTCGAAGTGGTGTGCGGATCGAAGTGGAGTGTTGTGCGGAACGAAGTGGAGTGGTGTGCGGAACGAAGTGGAGTGGTGTGCGGAACGAAGTGGAGTGATGTGTGGATCGAAATGGTGTACGATTTCGAGTGGCGTGCGGGTCGAAGAGGCAGCGGAGTCGAAGAGGTGGAAGTTGCCGAGACATATCACGGTCAGGGAGGGGCGTGATCGGCGAGGTGAGCCTGGTAGTCAGTCTGCACTGTCGTCGTTGCTTCCGCCTCCCCACCTCCTTCCCGCCTACCCCCTCGCCTCCCCCTCCACCCCTGCTTCCGCTTTCCCCCCTCAACCACTTTGCGCCGATATCGGCCTCCGACTTCGCCGTTTGCCTCGATATTTATCAAATACCTCCCCCTCTCCGACGCGGTCTAATATCGGACGCCCGCCCCGCCGCGTCGCTCGGCAGGGAGCGATCGCGCGCGGATTCCCTGCGCACACTGAAGGCCGGCGCCCGAGGCGCTGGTAGGACGGCGCGCCGCTGGTGATGGCGCCCAAGGGTGAGCTTTCGAAATCAGACGCCATCACAACTTCCCGTACCCTTACGCCTCTCCGGGGTGAAATTATGTCTTAATAATGAATGCTCTTAAGACATGTTCGCACATGAACGCCGTCCGCAGACTCTACTTAGTACGTTATAACGCGCTTGCCTTCATTTTATTTATTTTATTTCTTGAAGTTTAGGTGCCCTTCAACTGTTAAGGCATTGAGTTACTTAAGTGGTAATATGAGTCGAAGAAAGCGATAATAATGAGGAAGTAAATGATATGGAAACGTAGTGATTAAGTGGTAGAGTAAACAGTAGACCTTCGAGAAATCTGGCCGACAACTCGTTTCAAATGCTGCAATTCGACACTGCAAATTCGACATAAATGTCAGAGATAAATATCGGGCCTCTCATTTAGAAGGCGTATGCGCCCACTAATACGCTGCAAGCCCTAAATATTGATGTTAGTGTAGCATTAAGGACCGTATGTCAAATTCGTTTGTCCCATTTTAGTCTGACATTCGCAGGTGTCTTGTTTACGTTTTATTCTATCGATATCTTATATCTGCTTTGGACACCCATGGATTCACCTCACTGCAAGATGGGGAGATGGAGACTACGATTAATAACAATATGAGGCAAGAACGCAATAGACATGGCGAACAAAATTGACTTTAATTGTACATTATTCCCTTTTTTGTTGAGCTACTTGGAGGGGACATCTTCATTGAAATTTACCTTAGAGCTCTTGACTTGATGGTTAGGTCAAGTTAGTTCAAGTTAGGTCAAGACCATCGTCTTGATTGTTTTCGGAATCGGCTAGCAAATTTAGGCGTCCTTTTGTCGAAATGTTTCTAAGAAAGTATTGTAATAGGGTTATTTTTTTAAATTTTGTATACTACAACGTACAACGCATCCTACTTCGAATCAAAGCAAATATGTGTATACTGAACATTCCCGTTTGCTTTTGCTCCCGTGCAGTTTGTGAACAGCACTACATCCAAAATCGTTCAAAAAAGTTCACCAAATTTGATTCTCTCCTATCAATCTAGCTCATGTCGCAGCCCCTCGAATTTGAAATGTATCTTTAGGCGTTATTTATTTTTAGTTCGTAAAATATTTGAAATTTTCTGAAAAAAAGGATTACATTTTTTCTTTCAATTTTTTTCCTGAAATATAGTAATGTGTTGATAAAAATGGCGCATGTCTTAATTGCAGTAAAACCTCTGAATTTTTAAAAATTAGATCAGTATAATACCAATAAAGTATCTAAGTTTAAAATTTTCCTCACATGATCCTCCATTTTTAGAGATTTTCTTTGTGAAATTTTTGTTTCGAAATTAAATCTTTAAATAATGTCATATGTACAATTTTCTGAATAATTTTAGATAAAAGTTTAGGGCCTCTTCACATAGATTTATTCGGTCGAATTTTCGAGAACCGCCGGCCACTTCATACACAATGGTGGAATGAAAGGCAGAGAAACAGTTGAATCCGAGAAAACATTCCACGAACCCGTTTTTCCCTCCGAAAATTGGTCTCCCGCGTGGGTCGACCGGAATTTGAACACAAGTATCATTAGGAGTTGCCCTGGCAGTTGCGATTCTGTTCGCTCCCACTAAAGTATCGCTCTAACGTTGTTATTCTCGTGTATTTCCTCGCAGTTCCGCGACGTGGCCCTCTCGCAAAAGTGTAAACCGCTCGCGGGCGCTGAAGTGTTGAATAGTTCAAGTTCTTTCCGCCTCAAAAGTGTATTTCCAGAAATGCAACTCCCGAATCTCATGAGTTCAACTAAAATTGCAAATAGAGCCTTACAATTCAAGAACTACGATGCTATTTAGTTCCAGGACACATTTTCAAGCTTTCACTGAAATCGCCATCAGACCGAAGGAACTAAAAATATTTCACCTTTTCCTGGAAGGAAACTCAATAAGTACCTACATAATAACAATGATACTATTAACTGTCAAGAAATATTTATAATTTTAGTCTTTAAATACATTGTAACATATTTAGAGAGGTTTCTAATTTCATATTTTTCAGTGTCATGGAAAGCTGCTAAGAACATTTGTTATTAACGATCAGAATATAATTATTTTAATGTATAGAAATGCATTTACAGTGCAGAAACAACTTTTTTCTAATTATTAAAAAAGTATTTTGCATATACCATGTGGCCCACCTAAGATTTTCCCTTCAATTTTCTCCTGAACCGTTGCAGATATGTTTTTCGTGAGCTCCTTTGCACATTGCATCTCTACATTTGCCGCAGGGTCGACGCAACGGAAGGGAATGGCCTCGCCGCATATCACCCGGAATTTCTCGTTCAGATTACGGAAACCAACTGTCGGTGTGCGTCTTTAAAACTCTTAATTTCTCGAAAAAACTGTTATGTAACATATGGCGATATGCATATTTATGAACTTGTCTCTTCACGCTTGTTATGATGAGCTAAAAAAATATATAGGGTTCCATTTAAAAGATCAAAGTTGGGTCAATATCTCTGCAATAAAAAATACAATAGAATAGTATTATGTATGACCATGTGTGCCCCTTGCATATAGTAGTTTTAGTGAAAACCGCATCTCAGTATCTGCAATGGTTCAGGAGAAAATTGAAGGGCACATCTTAGGTGGGCAACACGGTAGAGTAATCTGTAATTTCATTCTCATTCAAATATACAAACTTTATACGCATAAACACAAAGGTTACCGGAAAAGTCCTTGGAATTGCTACTCAGACAACATATTTTAAAATACACAAATGACACGATACACTTTTGAACAACTTAAGATATGCATGAGGTTATAGAAATAGATAAAGTAAGAAATACCAATATTCTTACAAACTAGTCGTTCGGATATGAATATTAGTATCTGATAATTTAGTAGAATTCGAGACTATTGGCTTTAGTGAAGAAGATAGTGTAGATCTCACTACATTCCTAGAAGTTTCAAGAATTGACAACAAATGACAATGATACTCGTATATTCCGAATGGAAAAGAGCCACATCACCAAAAAATTGAAATACGAGATATACCCATTGTTAGATTCCTTGTTTTCCATTACCTGATAGGCATTAATGCCATTTTTGTAATTTCATAAATAATCAAGTAATAGCAATGCAATTTTAATTCAATTCTCGATATTTTAAATTCCATCGAGAAAACTTCCGAAAGCTCTTCTATGAAATGAGTGACTTTGTAGTCGTAGCCCCGTTGCATTGGGGTTGCGATATTATTTCGTTTGTTGTTGATGTTCGTTTCGTCTAAACAAGGCTGCTCAACTAGCGTATGGCGCGCAAGCGCTACGTAGAGTCTGCGGCTCCTTTCATGAACTCGGAAGGAAAATGTGGCTTGGACGGGGTCGCGTTTTAGTGAAGGCAATTGGTGTAGGTCACGGCAAAAAGTTGTGCTAGTCACCTTCACAGCGATTTGCGCTTGTTTCTTGCTTCACGGGCTGCTAACAAGTTTCCAGTAAGGGATAACTATGAATTGATCACAACAAACTGTTTGTTATTTCAGAGAGACATTTACTAAATTATTTAACATTTTAAAATTTATTTACGTGTAAACGAAAACGTATAAATGACAGTTGATCTTCCAGCATTGTTCATCTTTGGAAAAGGGCTTGGTAGAATAAGAAAATGTAAAAGAAATATGAAGTGCACCGTTTGAACAGTGATTTTCTTCCAAAATAAGTGTTCAATTGGTTTCAACTCCACTGTGCATCAGAAATTATTTTTACGTATAAAAAATTTTAAAATGTATTTTTAACGTATTTTTGCTGCATACTTTTTAAAATTAAAATATTTCATGTCATTAGTGTCTAATTTTAATTTCAAATTCTAATAAATGTAAATTTTCCCTAAAAGAAATGTTTTTGAAACATCTTGTAGATTCAGTCATTTGCGTGCGCGTCAGTTTACAAAATACGACTTCACACTGCAATTTGAAGCTTTTATGATGTCCAAAGCAAAAGGAATTTTTCTGGAAGTTCAATACATTTATATATGGTTTTAAAATGAATAAATATATAATATTGCTGTTAAATTCTATTCGTCATACACATTGTCGCTATCAACACCTGCGAAGTCGAGAATGCAAAAGTAACACACGTTGCCCCTGATACGTCAACCGCCCCACAGTCTCCTTCTGAAACCCTGTCACCTGTAGCGTGGAGTGTCTTCGACTCCTCGCAGATCGAGGGCGAAATTCAGCTCTGGGTCGTTGGTCGCCGCTCGATGAGCTACAGAGTTGAGCAAACCTTATGCAAACGGTTACACAACATGGCATTTCCCTACGTGGCGGGAAAATGTCAAATGTGATTTACATCCGAAATCTTTAATATTTTTTAAGATCCAACCATACGCAACCACGACCACTGCTTCACCTTGCAAATCTTCTAATCTCGCGTCTTATTTCAGTTACAAAGTAGGCAGGAGAACAAAAGAATATTCTTCGTGTTAATGTAATGATCCATCGAGTCAATCATTAAAACTGGAAATGCCATATATGTCAAAACATGTGTTAATGAAATACACATAATGTTCCTAGAGTAAAGAGTATATTTGAAACAAACGATTTTTTTTGTCTTTTCTCTAACCATATACAAATTTGTTTGTTGTTGATCTTTTACATTTAACATACATTTAATATTTATATATACGATCGTATTTTGACCTTTCAATTATATATTTTAACTTTCCTCTAATATCTTTACATTGTGTGCATTGTATTTCTAACGGCTGATGTCGTGAATTAGTTTGTTAATATCTACATTATCCATACGCGGTACATAAAGTTCAAAGACGAAATACCTTCGATACGTACTTTCGACTTTATCGAGGTGGCTACTGTAGGTAAAAAAAATTCGATTACGAGAATAGCAAATATTTTCTGATAAAAATCACACTACTGGGGAGAAGTTACCACGGTTAGTGAGAGAAAATTGTTTTCCTTCAGAATTCCGTTATGCCAGTCGTTAATTTATATTTACATGATACCACCTAGCCCACCCACACTCTACTCTACCTCTGTTTACACTTTGCAACCCATTTCATAGTTGGGGTAATAAAGCTCCGCCTTTCGGCCTTCGAAATATACATAAAGCAATATATACATAATATAAATATAGTATATTCACCGCATAAATTATCAAATATTTTAACACATTGCAAATGCACCAGACGTCTCGCGCTGCACCTTATAATAACCATCGCACTATGATCAATAACATTAGCCGGATGATAACCAAAATTCGATATTCATGCCGTTTCTCCGCAAGTGAAACACAAATGTTCTTATTAACCAAATAATTTGCAAATTGTCCACATTTCGTGTTAAAGCAGTAACATATTAATGTACACATTTTCAGAATTCGACGCATCAATATGACATTTGTACCGACATATTTTTGTATATATTTCATTGTCTTCTCTGAAGGGGATGATTCTAACCACTTCGTTAATTCATTTCTGCACTAACTTCCCATCAACACAGATCTTCTTTTCGACTTGCGTGCACTCCACCAAGTGTTGAACAGGTTCTGCTTTTTGTCTCCCCCCCCCCCCATCCTCCGGCGGATTGATAGGGTTGCGACCGGCGCATCTAGCGCCTTTGAGGGACATTTTCCATTTTGCGCCTAATGAAAACGTCGCATTTTGAGAGAAGCCCTGGCGACCCGAGGGGCTCTCCGCCATCTGCTTTGTCCGCCCGCGATCGCCGCTTTTCACTCGCGATTCACACTCCGCTTGCAAAGCTGCTCCGCCGAAAGACCCCCGGGCGAAAAGGTGGTTGAGAGAGGTGATGCGCAGGATGGCTCGAAAAGGGCTGTTTAACGCGGCCGCCACAAATAGTGAAACAAGTCGAAATGAAATTGACGAGTTGTGTCCAGACATTCTGTTTAATCAAAGAGTTCGAATGCCCAGTGTGGAAACGTCGCAGCTTCTGTTTTCCAATGTGACTACGTTAAATTGTAATAAGTTTATGTACAACGATGCTTGTTTACGAGCTTGTATACGATGTAATGAACAGTTTAGGGTGCGTGGCCGTGTAGTTGATAAAATTTATTATAAGACAGCGTAAATGCAGCAAGTATATTGTTATGAGGAGTATCTCTGTGGCCGACGTCCATTTTATGTTCTGGGATAACGTACTGTAACATAAAACACGAAGAAAATGGAGAAAAATCTGAATTGTGCGTTAATCAATGGTAGTGAATACTATTTCATATGAAAAGTAAAATGAGACATTTTCATGAGAAAGCATTAGCCCATTTAAACTCATATTCCCACAGAAGAATGTTTACAATATAAAGAGGATCCACATAACTGTACACATGAGGAACACATGGCGATATGCATTGAAACTGGCGTTCTTCAGGGAGAAGCAAACTCGTCGAACTCACGGGCAGAGCTTGCCAAGGTAAAAATCCTACCATATTAACGAGAGAACATGGAGACCATAAAGGGGCTATCAGGTGAAGATGCAAAACGCAGAGGTACACGCTGGCGGGGAATATCGGAGGGTGGGAGAGTGGAGGGGAGTGGGGGCCGCGAAGCGACGGCAGCGCCGCTAGAAGCGCAGGCGGCGCGGCGGGGGCAGACGGCGCCCGACCATACGCCAAATCGCATTAACCGCTCCCGGCGACAGAGCTTTTACTGGGCGAACGCGCTCGCTCTTTGAAGTCTCTCCGGTAACTCTGCCCCCGGCGCCCACACGCGCCCACGCCCCCACTCTTGCTCTCCCTTCCCCACCCCGCCCTTCCCTACCCCACCCTGACCCTCTCTTCTCTACCTTCCCGCCTCGCCGCGTTAGTCCCCTTCAATGCTCCACCAAAACTCTCTTCACGTGACATTTTGCCTCTTTCTCCACTCCTATTCCTGCCTCTGAAGAGGCTGAGTTTAGCTCAGAACCAGGAATGCCGCCGATTTCGCAGAAAATTCAGTCTGTAATGTTCTAGGTTTCGAGTCCCTACTGTGACAGATTTCCGAAAGGCCGCTGTTTGAAGGGTAATTCTAACGACAAGCTGCTTTGATCGGTAGATTCCCACGGTTTCTCCCATCGTTACAAAGTGAATGCTGGATCAGTACCCTAACAAACAGGGCATGAAACGTGGGGTCTTTCCCACCTTCTCCTACTTCTATCCTCTCCCCTTAAACACACACTTACATGCACTACACATGTTGGGAGCACAGAGCATAGAGCTTGTCCTAGCAGGGGTGGTGCTCTCTGGAGGAAATGCCTAAAGAGGGAAATCTCACGTAAGCTGGCATGTAGGTCGGTGCCGGATCTCATCAGCCAGCTGGGAAGGAACACAGCTACCTCCTGGGATGAAACTTTCACAGTACTAACGGGATTAATGACCACAGAAAGTTGTCGGGTCTGGAAACATACATATGTCCCAACTCCGTCTCGATTCTCTCTCAGCTCCAGATTATTGTGCCTCTCTCTTCCCACCTCGTGCTGGTCTATTTCCACTTCACATAATCCACTCCTGAAACGCATCATTTTCGCCCTGAGAGACCCTCTTCTTCCCCTATAATAAGAACTTGATCCTAATCATTCTCTCTTTACGTTCTGTATTTCTCCTCCCCCGTTCCTGCCTGTCTCCCTTGGTTCTTCTTCTTCTTCATATCTCGTCACCCATTCTCGCCGTCTCGATTCTCGTCCCCCGCTCTGACTCCTGTCTTTTCGCTCTTTCTCACCTTACATGGCCGACACACTTGCTAGTGCCGGACGTGCCCTTAGTGCGCAGGAAAAAGTCGGGCGTTTCTAGCGTTTTCCATGGAAAAACATTCCCTTACCTGGGGCGGCTCAATTGATTCATCGCTAAGGATGCACATGTTTAAGACGCGTCTCCGGCCTTTGGCCTCCAAAATAAACATACAACTTCCATGAATGTGTGCAAAGCGTAATTTCCAAAGCATTTTAGGCAAAATTCATTTTAAAATAAATCTCATATCATCTCAAAATAATTTATGTGTATTTTATACCGGGAAAGGTGGCTCAGTGCAACTACTGTCACTGCAGTGCCTCTGACTGTGGGGTCCAAGGGTTTGAGTTCCAATGGTGGCAGGATTTTCGATAATGGCTGCATATCTAGGTCGGATTCAACCACTATCTCTGGGAGAATTCTTGCGGTCAATTTGTTCTGATCAGTAGTGTCCAGAGGTTACTCCCATCAACATCAGGCGAATGCCAGAGCAGTACCCTAACAATCGGGCCACGGACCACGCGCGATCTTTCCTTCCTCTTCCTTGTCCCAACATCACTTCTTACTTACACTTACACTAACATGCACTTCACTACTACACATGCTGGGAGACCGGTCAGGAGCTTGGAGCTTGTCCCGGATGGGGTGGTGGGAGATACCTGGTTGGGGAAAATCTCTAAGTCGATGTAGGTCGATGCCGGATCTCGCCAGCCAGAATGGGATCACGCCATCTCCCGCGATAAAACATGCACAACACCTACGGGCCTAATGACGTTACAGTGGATTCGCCAGAAATCACTAATCAATCAAAGAATTTTCTACACTACCGTAGAAAGTTCTCTTATACAACCCGCAGGAAGGCAGCAAAGCTTAGACAACTGTACGTATACCCTAAAATTGTACACTGAGGTAGCTCAATACCTAGAAGTATCCACATGATTATGTATACTAGGAGCACCTACCCTACTTGAACGATCACCAAACACAGCTTCTTTCAACCTTTTCTTCTTTGTTATACCTCACATTCCCTTCATTGAACCTTCTTATTTCCGCTTGCCCGCTCTTTCCTATCACCACACCCACTCTTCCATCTTCCATCGCCACTCTTCCCCCCCCCCGAGGGGTTTTTGCGAAAACTCCGACCCTGGCCGCCCGGCCCTGGGTGTGGCTTCGCCGGCCAGCGCACGACAGTCGCACGAGCGAAGGGCGCTGTTGTGTTAGGAGCTTGCGACAACGCGTCGCGCCATCCTGGCTTCCGAAAGCTCCGCCACCCTTCCCCCCCTCCCCCCGGCCCGCTGGGCGCCGTCTAACTTCAACCCCACGAAGGCGCGGAATAATGGGATGGTCAACAGGTCCTTTTTATATTTATAAATGCAGACGCAGCGCCGCAGCACCGCGCTGGTGGCGATGCGGGAAATGAACACGGGCGGCGAATTGCTTGCAATGCGGGGCCTGCGCGGGGGGTTTATGTGGACTGGGACACGTCTTCATTTGCACTGTTTGGTTTAGGCGAAGGCACACCGAGGAGCGGAGATGACATTACGATGCGGTGCACATTCTGACTTTTAATGTATGAAACGGTGGGGAACTAATGTAGATATTTTTAGTAGCTGTTTCTACCTCCAGAAGTTTAATTTAGTTGATAATAAGTAACTAAACAAAGGTGAGAAGATTTATTAATTTTGTTCACTGAAATATGAAAATCAATGTGTTATTAGACTCAACTAATTGTGGACCAATACGTGGAGTTTCAGATTTCAGTGTAAAATATAGTTCTAATTATATATTAATTTTTTGAATTTTATAATTATATCAAAAGTTGCAATTCTTGAACAATACTCAAAAACATTTTCTTCAGTATATTCTATTTGTGGAATACTCATTTCATAACCAATCAGCGTTTTTTCTACAGTTTAACAGATTTAGACACAATAATTTTACTTCTTTTCAAAAATTACAACATTTAGTAGATAATCGAATTTTCAACGACTAATAAGTGTTTGCGTTCAACGTTGTGTGTATTACTGTCACTGGAAACTTGAAAAATAATTTTATGAATTCCTCCTTAATATTGTTTTCTAATTTATTTGTGCGGAATGATATTTCTATAAGTAGTATTCACTGGACCAAATGTTGACACTGAAAAATAAAGTAAAAATTAGTTTTCATTACAGAGGTGGACTGCGACTCAAAAAAATTCATTTCTAAAAAAGAGTATTTTTTGTACGAGTAACTCCATTGTACCATTTAACTATATGTACTTGAGAGTTTTACATCGATAACTGAACTTGTTTTTCAGAAGGAAGACCTCTACTTTTGAACCGGAGAAATCCTTTAGCTTCTAAACAGACCCATTTCTATTTTCCCAAAAAAGTTCATTTGCAAATTGGTTACAAGAACCGCCTTTGAAAGTTTGTTTAGGTTTTTCGGGATATTTTATATGGCTTAATGTGTACGTGCACCTTGAACCAAATAAAATGGATTAGCTACAGTGATATTCTTTTTGCGATTCTTTATTATATTTTTTTTCCTCGCGAATCGGCCAACTAGGACCACGCGTTCATACATCCTGCATTTACCGTGGCTCAGTATCATATATCGCGGTAGCAGGTGCATGTAACTTCAATTGGGGGGATCAGTATTTTTTACTGAATCCAATTTTTATCCCCCAGGGTTGTTAGCTCTGGGGGTATGAAAGATGAAATGATGATGATAATGAGGGGTGAAAGGACGACACACTCATACAAACACACACAAATACACCCATGTCCGAGGCGGGACTCGAACCCGCGATCTTCTGGTCCGAGACCACTCCGGCACTACTGCCTTAGCGATCTCGGCCATCTGATCGGCCTTTATTATATTATTATTTTATAGCAACAGTATTATATTTAACAATATTACTATTTTATTGTATCCACTATATTGTACAGGATAAATGCTATTTCAAATTTACTGCTTACGTTTACCACTAGGGTTTGGGAGGATTCAAAAACGTAGGTCAGAGAGAAACGTGATGAATACAATTTGTTGTAAATGAAACAAGTAAGCAACCCAAAATAACATTTTAACTATTACATAAAAAACGAAGAAAAATAAATAAAAAAGAAGTGATCAGTAACAAGCAAGGGCGACAGTTAATCAACTTGTCCTCGGTCGTGCTAGTCTCCATGTTCGTACGCAACCTCCTTCAACAAAAGGTAGCGCACTTGACTCGTACAACAGCTTCTTTGAAAGCGCTTCCCATTATGTCGGCGGTGGCTGCTGCAAACATGGCAGCGAGCGCGGCGTTACATCATTCAGCGGCGCTCGCGGATTTCAGACGGGCTTTTTCAAGTTGCGCACTTTTTTTTCCCCGGGCAAAAGGCCCCACCCCCTCCCCCCTCCCCCGCGCGGGGCGTCTGGCGCACGTGATGTATGCGCCGCGATGCGTCGGGAGCGCTCGCTAATCAATCAAACCGTCTGCCCGGCCACTCGCCCCGTGCGCCGGGTTTTTGTTCCCGCGATAAGGAGATAGACGCGGGGCGTTTCTTAAAGAGGGAGATGCGGACCTTTCGGAGTATGTTTGCGTGCACACTGCCTCACGCGCCTTCAGAGTGTTATTTTGTGTGCGTATGTGTGGTTTTGTGAAGGCTATTTGTAAAATTGCATGCTATTTTTCTAAGAGAGTTTTAATTTTATTTTCTGCCATCATACGATTTGTTGATGGTCACTGCACATGATCCAAAACATTAAAGTAGCGTGTTGCAAATAAATAATACATTAGTACAACCTTCATACGTATATTCGTGTTACGAACATTCTGTGTTACCCACGTATATTCGAGATAATGAAACGCACAAACTGTTGCATACAGCCATTTCATGAAATTTCACAATGTTCATTTTCACAGATTAACTTACATTTTTTAAATATTAAATTTTGTTGAAAATATTAAAAAAATATTTGAAAGAACAATTATTTTGAATGTTTGGAATTATGCAAAAATTAACATTACTTTGAGGCAACCAAAATGGACATCTGCGATGTGAGATGTATCATAGGGAGAAGAAAAGACTCTTGAAGACAAAAGTCCAAATTGTGTGATACATGTTTGCCAATTTTCATACAAAAAATTATGATGAACCACATTTGAAGAAAATAAAAATAAAAAAATAGTAAAAGAAAGGCTTAACGCTAAGCACAAAAGTTGGTGTACGGACCTCATACGATGCACGCGTCTATTCAGTCCTCGGAGTCTGTTTGAAGTTTAAAGCACTACGTTCGCCCTATCTCGTCGAAAGTCGTGCTCTCTCCGCCGCTACTCGCATGGGCCTCTTTCAGGCGCATCCCCTCCCCTCCCCTCCCTCCCCTCCCCACCCCTCCCCCGCCAGAGCGCCGGCGTCGTGCGCGCAATCTGGCGGCCGCCAGTTGCCCCCCGACGCGCGTCCTTCCCATAATTGACTTGTCTTCCCGGAGTCAACGCGGCGGCGGCGGCGGTGGCGGCGGCGGCGGCGGCGGCGGCGGTGGCGACGCGGGGCGCGTTAAAAAATTGATGCGGAAACTTCGCGAAAGAGGGCCCTCGGGAGGTGCGTGGGCGACGCGGCCCCAAGGCACTGGGTGGGGATGGGGGTTGGTGGGGGGGGGGCGACCGGGGGCGGTGCGGGTCGCGATAGCGAGTCGTTATGTCCCATAACGTCGCTGGCAGAAGTCCCTGAGCGACCGGGCCGGCGCGCGGCGCACCGGCTCCGCCGCCGCCGCCACCGCCAGCGCCTCCAGCGGGGGAGGTATGTAAAAATCTTTGCTCGCCGTTTCTCCGGCTGCCCTCGGCAGATAACATACTGCCCGCGGCTCGAGTTATGATAAGTGAGCGGCGCCGCCTCGCCGCACCGGCCTCCAGCCCGCGCGCACCAGACGAAACTAATGTGGCGGATCCTTGCGCGCTCCGGAGCTGCGTCAGCGCCAGGGCACTCCGACGCCCCCGCTCCCGCCCCGCCCCCACCGCCCCGGCCGCCGCTGACGTCATGTGACTCCGACGAGCCCCTCCTCCCGTGGCCCACTCGCGAACCCCTCTGACCATTCGACAAACCCGTCCACGACAATCGGTTTCTGTTCCTGGGTGGTGCTTACATTCTAGATTTACGAAGGCCCTCCAAACGAATGGGCGTTTATGCGCAAATGTCACCACCCTGTATACCTTGATGGAATGGAAGTTACGTGGGGAATATGAACGGTACAGTAAATCTCTTGCATGATCTAACTTAAAAATTTGTAACATATGTTTTTATAAAATAATTAAAATTGTTAAAAGCATTTCATTTGTTCCTCTTCCTTTACCAACTTCATTGCTATATTAGAAAGAATTAATGTAAGTCGATTGAAGCTAAAAAATGTTTTTCTTCAGTCTAATGATACACTTAAAATGGAAACACAATATTTATGTCTCTTTGAAGCATTGAGAATTTATGATTAACTGGGATTGATTCATATCAATTAGATGTGAGATATTTGAGTTTAGTAATTATTGAAATTTACTACTATTATCAGAATGAGTGCAATCTAGTGGCATTCGTTTGCTCCAAGAACATTTTGTGAACGATCACGCACTTAAATAGACGATGCTGCATGTAAAACTTGTAGTTCGATTTAATTATCTTTGTACAACGCTTATATTATATTATTAATATGTAATGTTTCACTGAATTTAATAATTTCATCACGGAATTTAATCACTCAGTTCACGCTATTCCCATTTCCGTGTCTTTCAGTTATAATAAAATATATTTTTTTAGTTTATTTAATTATAAAATATAATATCTTCCTGTTAATTCAAATTCCATTTTAATGTTCAGACTACTCTCTTCAACCTATACGTATACTGCCAACGATTCATCACGTATCTCAGGTAACCGTGTGATGTCCAATCGTCTCATTCATTATCGTTCCCATCGTCGAGGTCTTTTACCTTTCCCCCTTCTCAGTGCTTTCTACCGACTCCTCCTCTCTCATCTCACTCGCCCCTCACTTCATCTCCATTTTTTCCGCGCGCCGGCCCGCTTCGTCTCTCCGGTACCTCCCCCCCACCCGCTGCCGTCCGCGCCCCGCCCCCTCACTGCAGCCGCTGTCCCAGCCGCCGCGAGCGCGCACGGACGGCCACACGTGATATATCGAATTAAAGGGGCCACGCGGAATTTTATGGGCTCTTGAGTGTGCGCCTCTGACTTACGGCCATTAAAAATACAGTGTCGCCCGCGGGTGGGGGAGCGGGGGAGGGCGGGCGTGGCGGCAGCGACCGCCCTCGGCCGGCAGATGCGGCGGTGGAGGAGAAGAGAGTGGGGCTGGCGGGAGACGCGGTGGAGACAGGGGCGGCGTAGGCACGTTCGGAGGCGGAGGAGGGTGAACTCGCGTGACGAGAAGCGGTGGAGGTGGAGAGCGAGGATGAAGAGGTGGAGATGGCGGTGGGGAGGAAGTTGGAAGAGGAAGCAGAAGCGGTCTAGACGGCGGTAGTCGGCGTAGATGTACGTAGTATCGAGGGTACGGCAGAGGCGGAGGGAGAGGCCTAGGAGGAAAATAAGGTGGTTAGCGTTGGCGGAGGTGGAGGGTCTGCGAAGGCAGAGGCGGAGGAGCGGCGGAGGTGTTAGCGACGGCGGACGCGGCAGTGAAGGCGGAGGGGAAGGAATAGGAGAAGAAGATGGCAGAAGCTGTGTTGTTAGTGGTGGCGGAGGTGGCTGCTGAGACGGTGGTGGAGGAAGAGAGGGGTGGGTGGAGACGCCGCCGGTGCTGGCGGGAGACGCGGTGGAGACAGGGGCGGCGTAGGCACGTTCGGAGGCGGAGGTGGGTGAACTCGCGTCACGAGAAGCGGTGGAGGTGGAGAGCGAGGATGAAGAGGTGGAGATGGCGGTGGGGAGGAAGTTGGAAGAGGAAGCAGAAGCGGTCTAGACGGCGGTAGTCGGCGTAGATGTACGTAGTATCGAGGGTACGGCAGAGGCGGAGGGAGAGGCCTAGGACGAGAAGAAGGTCGTTAGCATTGGTGGAGCTGGTGGGCAATGGCAGAGGCGGAGATGCAGAGATGACGGTGGAGAAGGCGCCGGAGCCGTTAGCGATGGCGGACGTGGCAGTGAAGGCGGAGGGGAAGGAATGGGAGGAGAAGAAGGTGGCAGAAGCTGTGTTGTTAGCGATGGCGGAGGTGGCTGTGGAGTCGACGGTGGAGGAAGAGAGGGCCGGAGTTGGAGGGAGTCGCAGTGCAGACAGTGGCGGCGTAGGCACTTTCGGGGCGGAGGTTCATGAACTTGCGTTACGCGAAGTGGTGGCGGCAGAGGTGGAGGTCGAGGCCGAAGAGGTGGAGACGGTGGCGGGGAGGAAGTCGGAAGAGGAAGCAGAAGCGGTCGAGACGGCGGTGTAGTTGGCGTAAATGTACGTAGTAACGGGGGTGACAGCGGAGGCGGAGGTGAGGGCTTAGGAGGAGAAGCAGATGGCAGCGGCGGTAGTGTTGTTAGCGTTGGCGGAGATGGCGAAGACGGAGGGGGAGGGATAGAGTAGGGGGAAGTGGAGGAGTTGTTAGCGATGGTGAAGGTGGCGGTGGAGTCGACGGCGAATCTGTTAGCGATGGCGGATTCGGAGAGGGAGGCCTAGGAGGAGAAGGAGATGACAGCGGCGGTGATGGTGTTAGCGATGGCGGAGACGGTGGCGAAGGCGGAGGGGCGGCGGAGTGGATGAGTGGAGGAGTTATTAGCGATGTCGGAGGCGGAGAGGGAGGCCTAGGAGAAGAAGATGGTGGCGGGGGTGGTGTTAGGCGGTTGTTAGCGATGGCGTATGTGGCGGCGAAGGCGTAGGGATGGCAGAGGTGGTGTTAGAGGGGCGGCGGCGGCGGCGGCGGTGGCGGCGGCAGAGAATTCGACGAAGGCGGAGGCTTAGAAGGAAAAGAAGCGGCGATGAAGATAGTGGAATGCAGGTAGCGCGCGGCTCGAGTTCATGACTTCTAGACTATCCGGGTGACGCCGCGTCGTCGGCAGAGAGGCCAACGTTTCGCCTGTCAAGTCGCAGGGTAGGGTCACTACCCTGAAGAAGCCTGCGGTACGACAGGCGAAACATCGGCCTCTCTGCCAACGACGCGGCGTTACCCGGACAGCCTAGGAGTCGAGATGGTGGAAGTCTAGATGGAGAAGACGGTGGCGGCGGTGGAGAGGCGATCTTTGTTCTGCTCAAGAGTGTCGACTGCGCTCTTTCCCTGCACCACTTACATCGCCCATTGCCATATGTGGCCATTCGCCGCCGCGACGGCCCGGCCAGGCCGCCGTCTACTCTCACCTTCTGTTCCACGAAAGCCTCCGAACACGCACGAGCTTAGCCATCGTTGCAGTTATGGAACTTATAGCACACGCGTGAGTTGCTACTGAAAAAATACAACAACGTTTTCTTTCTCAATAAACATAGTTTTGGGATTGACAAATGCATTTCTCGAACACAGGAATAGTTCATATGAGAATGGTGCATCAGCTGATATCCCGACTCTATGAATGTGAATGGAGATTGGCTATGAAATTAAGTGTCGCTCGCCATTCATGATCTATTTTTAAAATAACATTGCGAATTATGTTTTACGTTTATCGAAGGAATACACACAACGAAATGTCCTGAGTAACTGTTTTCTGAAACTGTAATCCAAGAAGTGATTAGCTTTGCCCTAGCTCGTAGCTGGTGTCGATGATCCACCCATAACGTGACAACCTTTTTAGAACCTTACGGTCTTCGCTACTTCATTTCCGAATTTACTACTACACACGCTATCGTTCGCTGTATATGAATACAATTCAGTCACTAAAAAATTTAGGAGCGTTCGAAATCTTACTCTCAAGGTTTTGTTTCAATTCCCATCTTTGAAGTTGATCTAGTTGGTATTCGAAAAGCAAAGAACATCCATTTTTCCGTGTGAACTCGCTGAAACCGAAACACACATCAATGTTTCTGTTATTTGCATCTTTAGTACAAGTTGGTAGCTTGAAACACACATTTTTATGTAAGTGAGAGAAAACGGGGAAAAGTGAATATCGCCTCCCCACAATAAATGTTAAATACCCTAAAAATGTGAATAACGTAGTTGCAATGTTTCGTAAGGTATTTACGTTTGTGCACTTGTATGTAAAAATAGATGCCCAGAAGCTAGATATTTGATATATGCTTCTTCTGACAATTAACAACTGTACGGTTTCTGACTAACACATGCGTGATGTTGAATGCACGTGTAAACTTTTCGATGTTAATTGTCAGGATTTTACATCGTTTCTTGTCGTTATTAAAATGTGTCATGCAATATGACGATAGATAGTCATGAATTTCGATATTCAATGTATCCTTCGCGTTTATTAAACGTGCAGAGAACAGATTACAAACGTTTTGAATATGTATAGGTTTGAAAAACTAGTTATCTGTATTATACCTAAAATTCAAACCGTTTTAAAATTCTTAATTTGAATCATATTAATCGTTTATTCTGATGTAAAGTGTTACCTATGTAAACTGAATGACTTGCAAACACGATTTACGTCAATTTATAAAAAAGTTCTTCTGCAATTCGAATATCATTAATAATTATGTTGTTTGATTTGCATATTTAATGTGATGGAAATGTGACCTCCGTAATTGAACTCGTGATTGACATAAATATGAAATACAAACTAAGTATTACAGAAATAGTTATATGTGAATGTATATTAGGATTATACCCACAAATATTTTGCTATATAAATGAGTGGCAGCTGTACAAGTGCTCTGAATCAGATGGAAAATTAAGATTGTGTATACTAAATCTCAATTTTACCGAAAAGGAAAAGCTGCTTATTTCATAGAACTATAATTTAGAATTCAGAACATAGGGTTGAAACGTATCTTTTATTCCTCTTTATTACCACTATATGATAGTGACATTCTTGCTTTCAGTACCATACGTATTAAGCTCAATAGTAGAGAGTATGCGAGTGAAAGACTTCTTACGTTTGAATTAAAATTATTTGTAAAGATTAATTACAAAAATAACAAAAAATAATTTCTCAATTTTAAGTAACTTTGAAATAATTTTGAAAGCTTTACATTAATAATAAAATGCAAAAAGATGAATTTCTTTCTTAAATTTTAATATTTTATTATGTTCAATAATATAATTTCGATATTCAATATACCTTTGGCGCTTATTAAACGGGCAGAGAATAGATTGCAAACGCTGTGAATATGTATAAGTTTATATTATATATTTATTCTATGAATACTGAAAGCTTGTTTGCACGATTGATTAACATTGTTTGATGCACCCTGTAAAAGCTAGGAGAAAGTACATGGTTGGCTCCTAGAGTCATAGAGTAGTCCTACGTAACATTGTATATTCAGATCATCGTGACCCTCAAATTGCCCTGGATTTCGGCTGTTCCATGTTCATTCATTTACACCTTCTCTCTTTTCTGTAGGCGGCTTGCTGCGCCGTACTAATATTTTGATTTCTGCTGCAAATAGAGGAGCTATGGTATTGTGCTCCTGGTACCAAGTTAAAAGAGATTGCAGGCATTGTGAGGTAATTAGTAATATAAAAGGACAAGTTTCTGAAAGTCTCACGCAGGACGAACGGTGGCGACACGTCTATCTACAAACATAGTCTTCGCAGACCTGAGCTAGAAGAATTGAGGCGTTCAGAATTATAAATCCCATCAGAAGTTTCTTTAAAAAAATGACTTTTTCTGTCTTTTTTACTCGTTATCATTCACACCGGACAAATTTTTTAAGGTGGAATTTGGGAGTTTTGCCTTATTCCGATTCATTTGATATTTCAGCATATACACTATGTGATCAAAAGTATCCGAACACGTGGCTGAAAATGGCTTATCGGTTCGTGGCGCCCTCCATCGGAAATGGTGGAATTTAATAGGGTGTTAGCTCACCCATAGCCTTGATGACAGCTTCCACTCTTGCAGGCATATCTTTAATCAGGTGCTCGAAAGTTTCTTGAGGAATGGCAGCCCGTTCTTCATGGAGTTCTGCACCGATCATCACTGACTTTTGATTACATAGTGTAATAGCTATATGGCAGGAGTATATCTTCTAACTGAAAATGCGAGGCCGGTTCTATCCGAGGCCGGCGAAATCTATCGTTATTACCCTGAGCGCCTCAATTACGTGTGGTCCCGGGGCCAACTCGTGAGTGCGACTACCTGGGCGGTGCGAGGCTTTGGCATGCCCATCCTTCAGCCTCGCGCCCCATCCTCGCCGCCTCAGGCGCCTCACGGTCAACTCCGACGGAAGCGAAGTGCTTGTGCGGCGCCACACGCCGCCCCGCACCTCCGCGCTTCACCCGGCCATCCTCTCCCCGTACCTCCACGCACGCCCACCACTCCCCTCCGCCCGCCACGCCTCTCCCATCCACGCACCGCCCCGCCTCGCCCATCCCCTCCACCCGCCGCCCGCGCCGCCCGCCTCACCCGGCCCTCCGAGCCCCGCCACACCACGCCCCCTCCCCGCCTCTCCCCGCCCCACCCCGCCTCCTCGCCCCACCCCGCCTCCTCGCCCCACTCAGAACCCCCTCCACTCCACTCCCCACCCCGCCATTCCCCGCCCCACCCCGCCGCGGAAGAAATGTTGGCTTAATCGAGCCTCTCCCGGAGGCGCCCAGGCCGGGCGGGGCGCGAGGCGAGGGAGGCCGTGGGGTGGGGGCGGTACTCGGCTCGTTAGCCGCGGGCTGACCGGCGCTAATGGCGAGAATCCCCGCCTCCTGCCCCGCCTGGCTGCCCCGCCCGGCTGCGCCGCGCAAGAGCCGACCTCCGATAATAAAATGATAAATGAGCGGCAATGAGATAGCGGAACACACGACCGGCGCGGCGCCCGCCTGGCCGACCTCCGCGACGCCCGGCTGTGCTCGGCCGCTGCGCCGCCCCGCCCCGCCCTGGGCGAGGAGGGGATGAGGGAGGTGGAAGTGCGGCGTAACGGAAGTGAAACGGGTGGAAAGTGAGGCGGAGTCTGTTGGTACGTAGCGGTGTGGAGGCGGGGAGGGAGCGAAGCGAGGAGGGAAGGGACAGGAGCAAAGTGGAGTGGGACGGACTGGAGAGGAGCGGAGCGTGATGGGGCGGAGTAGAGCGAGGCGAGTCGAGTGTGGCGTGGCGGGGTGGCGAGGGGTGGGGCGGAGTGAAGTGGAGAGAGGCTGAGCGTGGTAATGCTGCGCGAGTCGGAGTGGGGCAGGGCGGGGAGGAGCAAAGCGGAGCGGTGGGGTCTGGGTCGGGACGAGGCGAGGTGAGGTGAGGCGAAGCGGGAAGAGGCGGGACAGTGCAGGTCGAGACGGGGAAGCGGGATGGAGAGGAGCGGGGCGAAGCGGGGGTCGAGAGGGGTAGGACGGGTACAGTTTGGGCCAGTTGCCGAAATTCCCACTGCCCTGGCTGCAGGGAGCCCTCGTTTTGCTGAATCGCGCGTTGCCGAGTGACGGGAGGAGTGATGAGCAAGTTGCCACACTCGTTAGTTCCAGAAAAGGCTGCAATGTTGACATTCAGCTTTTTGTCACGTAGGGCAGCGACAGTAATTGTCAATATCACTGATTTTTTAAAGTTTTTTTGTTGTTATTTAGTCAATAATTTATTTACAGAGCAGGTCCACAAACAATTCTTATAAATTCTAAATTCATTTTTACTAAATTCGTATTATTTGGTGTGTTTATATCCTTGCAATATCGTCTTAAGCAGGTTATCATCAAGATTGTTCACAGTTTTGACTTGTCGAGAACGTTTTTACTTTTCTCCAACAGAAAAACTTTGTTATAAAAAGCATTCACATTATGTTTATTTTCGTTGAATTTAGAAAGTATTATCACAGGCGTTTCAATGAAAATATCAGCAATCCCTATATCTCTTGATAACATTCACTCTATCCAGTTATATTTCTAAGCGAGTTGCGCTAGTTGTAACCACAATGATTTTTCTCTCTAATCACATTCCGAAACATATTGCTTTCTCACCATCATCTCCGCTATATCATTCTCTGACATCCCCGACATTGGGAGCTTCCCCCTGCCTGCCTCATCATTTCTTCCATCTGCCCCGCCTCCCTGTCTCGTTGCCGCTCGGCTGGCTCGCCGCGGGCGGCGCTCTTTATTAAGATCCGCCAGCGATACGTGTCCCGCCCCCGCCTCGCCCCTCCCACCCCACAGCCAGCGCCCTCCACCGGGTTAGGTGGCTCAGGGCATCAATTGATGGCGTTGCACTTCCTCTGACCGGAAGGTCGTAGGGCTTGACGATGGCAGGGCACGATTTTCGACGCTAGTTATATAGGTGGATCGAATTCAGCCGCTGTCTGGAGGAGAATCTACTCTACTACTCTCCCTACATGCATTCGCCACTGCAATTCCTCACTCTCTTTCAGCGGTGATTTCTCCCGATTGCTTTGACCCCCTCATCTGCATCCACCTCAACCTTCGTCTGAGCCTCCGACCCCATTGCTTCCGTCTCTCCTTCCACCTATGACTCTGTTTCCCCCTCCGAACACTTTCAATCCTGCACCTCTTTCTCCTCCTCCTCCTCCTCTTTCTCCTCTTCTTCAATCGCTACTCCACCTCTGTCTTCGCCCCGTCTTTGCCTTCCCCTCTGCCTTCACTCTTGCGCTCGTCTCTGCCTTCGTCATCCCCTCCCATCTCCCTCGCCACATTCCACCCTAACCCTACCTCCGTCTCCTACCCCTCGTCCTTCTTCGTACCCACCTCGCCACTTTGCGGCCCACGTGCCCTCCATACACTCGCCAGCATCTCTGCATGCTCGTCCCTCTCTTTTTTTTCTCTCCTGCCTAGGCGGCTCTCGTGCACCGCTGCCGACACCTCTGCTCTATTCACCACACACATTCCAGCGGCCACTACTCTCCCTACATGCATTCGCCACTGCAATTCCTCTCTCTCTTTCAGCGGTGTTTTCTCCTGATTGCTTTGACCCCTTCATTTGCATCCGCCTCAACCTCCATCTGAGCCTCCGACCCCATTGCTTCCACCTATGACTCTGTTTCCCTCTCCGAACACATCCAATCCTGCACCTCTTTCTCTTCTCCTCCTCCTCCTCCTCCTCTTTTTCCTCCTCTTCAATCGCCACTCCACCTCTTTCTTCGCCCCGTCTTTGCCTTCCCCTCTGCCTTCACTCTTGCGCCCGTCTCCACCTTCGTTATCGCCTCCCGTCTCCCTCCTCACATTCCACTCCTACCCCACATCCGTCTCCGACCCCTCGTCCTTCTTCGTACCCACCTCCTTCTCCATGTCGGCTTCCGCCTCCGTCTCCGCCTCCGCCTCTACCTCCATCTCCGCTTCTGCCTCCGCCTGCGTTTCCATTCCCATCTCCTTGTCCTCCTCCATCACCGTCTACTTCACCTCGTACTTCATATCTCCCTTCGCGCCCTTCCCGGGGAGTGTCGCCCCCAGCTCTTCCACTCCGCTTCCACGTTCTTTCCCTGCCGCAATCTCTCCGCATGTGTGGGGCGCGCGACTACTCAGAGCATTCTTGGCGAGTGGGGGTGGGGGAGAGGAAAAGCGGGACGCGCCGACGTCGCGTTATTTTTTTTCCCCCGCGCAGCGCCTTGCGACGGTGCAGGCGCTCCCCCGCTCCCCACCGCCCCAACCCGCCCGCCGCCTCGCTCTCCGCCTCGCTCTCCACCCCGCTCTCCACCCCGCTCTCCACCCCGCTCTCCACCCCGCTCTCCGCCCCGCTCTCCGCCCCGCTCTCCGCCCCGCTCTACACCTCGCTCTCCGCCTCACTCTTCGATTCGCTTCCGACCCGCTCTCCACCTCGCTCTCCGCCCCGCTCTCCGCCCCGCTCTCCGCCCCACTCTCCGCCCCGCTCTCCGCCCCGCTCTCCGCCCCGCTCTCCGCCCCGCTCTCCGCCCCGCCCACCGCCCCAGCCCTCCGCCCCAGCCCTCCGCCCCAGCCCTCCGCCCCAGCCCTCCGCCCCGCTCCGCCCTCCGCGCAACTTTTTTCCCCTTGGCTGGCGCCCCGACCGGGCTCGGCTTCTGCCGAGTAGTCATTCCCGGGAACCGCTGGCTCCGCGGCCAAAATGGGCAACTTACGGTCCGAGTATGAATGAGTGTACTATATTCTTTTAGACCCGGTGAATAAGCTGACCAAACAGCATTTCCTTTTTCTGCAAATCTACAGTTTTTCTGCAAATCGGCAGTTCTACTGGATTCTGCTAATATTCACCTACGTGTGTTTTTAATCAAATAATGTGAACTTCTTTGATTATTGACTGACAGGCGCTGGTAAATGCTATTCACTGTAATCCATAAGAAGATAAAGTGTGTGTTTTTGTCAATGATTTGAGATAATCGATTAACATTAAGTTGAGTTCTCATTTTATTCATGCTAGAACAATTATTCAGATTATCACATAATGGATAGATATGTTTGGAATCCTGAAGACGTATTTTTGTTCAGTTTTTAGATGTACGTAGATTTACATAGAATAATGTACTTTTAGGTTACGTACATAACTGTCAATGATGGAAAAACGAGGAGTTATGAGAAAGCATAATTTATTATCGATATTTATTGAATTAGAAAATTTCATGACAAAAATAATCAATGAAAGCTGATTTTTAGTTAATAATCATCATAAGTTTCTGAAATGTAAATAAAAACTTGAGAAATTTATTGCAGCTGATGAACGAATTTATAAAATGGATAATTCATCCATATTTAAGTTCTAAAACATTACGAAATACATGAAGAATGCTATGTAATAGTAAAATATTTGTATTAGCGTAGATGTAGAATGATAATTACTGTCCAAATTGTCCACTGTTGAATATTAATCTGGTCTGACATTACAAAGTGAATCACGTGAATCATACGAAGATTTCACGCCGCTCTTACAGTTAGCTGAATCGGGAACCTGGACCTCCTCTTAATAAGATATGAAAGCTTCCAACAAAGTTTAACGCGGACATGGCGCACGACCCCAAAAGTGCAATTAAAAGAAGTGTTATTACAGCGATCTTAAGTGCCACCTGTTGCGATTCGCCGCGCAGAACGAAACAGAGCGAGCGGATCGTACAGAGGAGGAGGCAGATACGGTCACGGAGACGAAGGAGAGGGAGGAGAGATCTGATGAGGAACGTGAAATCGAAGATGAAGGCAAACCCGAAGGCAAGACAGACAAGCCAAAAGAGAGGAAGACTGGTGGGAGGCGAAGGGGCTGTGGTTTCGGTGGGGGAGATAAGGAAGGGAGGAGAAGGGAGGAGAAGAGAGAATATGAGAGTGACGAACGCGTTGTAACTTTACCAAGAGTTCAGATATGCTCCATTATAAGAGTTATAACTACGTAAAAATATGACTTAGAGTCGCTTAGACAACGTGATGTTTTGTTTAGTTTGATAGAAAAATTATACATAAATTTTAACTGGCAGAACAATGCCGTATTATAATTTTAATGTGAAATAGAAATCTAAATACCTTTAGAAACTATTCGAAAGAAAACTTTGTTAATGAACTTACATGAAGTGTTTGTTATTACCACTAAACACTTGTATGAAGTAAATACGAAAAGAAAATTTAACTTGAAATGGTAATTTAATTTAAAAATGTAGAGGATTTGAGTCGTCTCACATACTTGTGTACGATCCCGTGAGAACGTTTAAGTGTTCAGGAGCATCGACTGAGGGAAAGCCAAATGTGGAGGCTCAGCAGGCCGATGCTGAACCGGAGATGAAGGTAGAAGGGGTGGCGGTGGGAGAAGCAGATAAGGAGGGGAAAGAAATGATAGTTGGAGGGCTGTTGGAGGAAAGAGATGATATGCAGTTAGGACACGGAGGCGCCAAGGCGGATTAAATGAGGTAGTCGAGGGACAAAGACGACGGATTTGATTGATTGTTTCCGTGCCTGTGATCATTAACCCCTGTGACCATTAGTCCCATTATTGTAGTGAGTGTCATGTTCCGGGAGGGTGCAGTGTTCCTCACCCGCTGGAGGGATCTGGCGCCCACCCACGCGCTCGCTTACTGGAAGGTTCCTTCTCCAGGTATTTCCCCGAAGCGGAGCGCCTAGCAGCCGAGGCGAGCAGAGATGGCGGAGGAGAAGCAGAGGAGGGCGGGCGCTGAGGCGGCGAAGGCAGAGGCGGCGGCGGACGCCGCGAAGGAAGCGCGGGGGATGCGGAGAGGCCGGAGCGGGCGGCGTCTGCCGTGCGAACACGACAGGTGTCCAGTTGGGGCCGCGGGGGAGGGCGGGAAGGGGGTCGGCGGCGGGCGGCTCTATTACGGCGACGGGGAGCGACGGGGGCAGAATCGCGCGCGGGCAGGAAGACGGGCCGCGTGCGTTAATGAAGTTAGTTAGCGGCAAAACAGCGTCCGCCTCTCCCGCGTCCGCACGCATCATCGGGGTAATTACGCCGGCCCGCGGCAGGTGGCGCGCGGAGCGCTGCCGCGCCGGCCATGTGCTCCTCCCGCCTACTCACTTCTCCCGCACACTTCTGCCCACATCCGCTTCCTTCCACCCTTTCCTGCCTTCACACTCCCTCCCCTATCTTAATCTCCCAACTCACGAATTCCCTCATTCTTCCTCCTGCCCTCCTCCGCTCTTCTCCGCCCTCCAGCGCCCTCTCCCGCTCTTCCAGCCCCTCCCTCACCTCCGCTTGTTCCCCCCCTTTCTGCCACTCCTAGCCTTTCCTCGCCCTTCCCCACCCTCTACCGCCCTGTCCTTCCCTTTCCGGTTATCTGTCCTCTCCTGCCCTCTCCTACCCTCTCTGTCCCTCTCTTGTCCTCTCTTGCCCTCTCTTGTTCTCTCTTGTTCTCTTTTGCCTTCTATTATCTCCTGCCCTTCTCACCCTCCCTCCTTCCCTATTGTCTCCCGCTCTCTCCTGCACCCTCTTTCCGCCATGGGTTCTCTTTCCATCCACTCGCAGTTCCTGCTGTTCACTCCTGCTCTCCCTCCCTCCCATCCATTCGCGTTTACTTTTCGTTCTTCCGCCTACTACCGCTTGTTCCCGCTCTTTTCTCCTCTCTCTGCCGCCGGCCGCTGCGATCCGCTACAGCGCGCTTCTAGGGAGCGCAAATATCGGGTTGCAACGAAAGAGCGGCCGCTTTCACTGCATACGCTCAGCTGCAGGCGTTTGGTCCGTGTTCCGCTGCATTCAATACACCGAGCAATTCGGAAACACGAGTGCCTTCCTTTCCGTTAATGAGCTGCAACCTGCTTTCCACATCAGTCTAAACGAGCGCCTGGTAGCACCGTAAAGGGCCTTTTGATCTAATGCAACAGATCACCTAACGTGTTTACTTGGAAATGCCCAATTATAGAGCCATCAAAAGTCGAGAGAGACTTTCTCTAAATATAAACATTATACTTATTTCTATGCTCTTGAAGCAGTAAAAATACAATATAGGCCTGGACTGTGAACAACTTTTTGGATAGTTCGTGATCATAACTCTCTCCGAATGAATTGAACAATAAAAAGGTGAAATGATTGTCAAGGGAAATAAGCCGGGCATATATGCGGAATAACCGCATTGTTCAGCAAGAATTGATGTTTAAACTTTGTCTTCTTCAGGCTAAGAAGACAGATCGTTGTTCACTATCCTTAGAATTGCTCCTTCCATGAAATGCGAGATCCCTTTGATGTGATGGAATATGCTCTGTAGATGAGGTTTCCTAATGTAATGGAAAGAGCTCAAATGAAGTACTCGTAATTATTCTCTATTCTCAAATGAAGTAATCGATTTAGTTGAAATAGAGATAGAAAATATTTCGTTTCTATGAAAATAATGAATTTAAAAAAATATCCCAATATAAGAAGTTTTTTAAAAATGCAGCTCTGTCGAATACGCTATCAGTTTAAATATAAGAACACAGATAACCATGTAAACATAGAATTAAGTGAATAACTCGCTTGCTATTGAAAAATTTAATAATTGTTATGTGAACAAAATGTTTACTGAAAATTAGATAGCAAGGGAAAGTACTTTCTCATGCCGATATCACTCCCTGCTTCTAAGGAACCTCTAAATATTTAATGGAGTCAGTTTCCAAAAGAAAATTCTGTGTGTAGAGAACCTCATACTGCATGGACGGTTAGTAATACGGTGAATTCATGACCTGAGGTACATGGTAAA
The DNA here is from genome assembly GCA_038098605.1 of Gryllus longicercus. Taxonomy (NCBI): domain Eukaryota; kingdom Metazoa; phylum Arthropoda; class Insecta; order Orthoptera; family Gryllidae; genus Gryllus; species Gryllus longicercus. The sequence continues at coordinate 268,981 of JAZDUA010000826.1, forward strand.
TGGACGCCAGAACATCCATTCTTCCGCTCCAGTTTCCCGCATGTGAGTCATTCCCAATGGCTCTGAAGTATTAAGTTTCATCACCAATCATGAATTTGACCGTCCCCGGTGATCATAATTTTACTGTCAATGCTGTGACAACGCTGTTGAGATTGACACCTCCCAAATGGCTCCACTCGCATTAGATTTCCCTTATTAATCAATATCTCCCACTGCTATTTAGTGACTTTGTTAATGATATAATTTCCTTGGCGATACCTATTTTGATGCAAACAATAGGGAACGGAATTGTCGAAGTAATTACATATTCTGAAGCAACTCGTTTTTGTCTACACATCAAATTGACAAATTTTAAACGATACAGACGAAATGTTCGAGACATTAATGCCACGATAGAATTAGAATGAAAATTTGAGTCATTTGTCAGTTATATTATTGTGTAAATTCTATGCCTGCCTGCTCCATTACTTTAAACTAATCTCATTGTATTCTTTTAGTACCTTATAACTATTTTCTTGCTTTGAATTTTAATTTACACGGTATCCTATATTGAACCGTTCAAAATATTACAATTTAATAAAATGTAGTAAGTGAAATGATTTCATTATTTTAAGAATTGAAAATAATTGACGTAAAAATATGGCAATTGTAGTAGCAATACTTTCTCGAGCACGTTCACATCATTAGTACCATCCCACAAAATCGCTGGGGCCTACCCCACAAAGAAGCTTTCTGCAATAATTTTCCCGACCAAAGCCGAATAAATCGATATGTGCTCCAAATGCAGTAATCTTGGCAAGCTTTCCCGCAATCCGAATTCCCCCGGTGCTGAGCCGACAGGCGGCAGAACGCGGGCGCTCGTGAGGGTTTTGAGCTGGCAAAGGGAACCAAGCGCCATACAATACCTTGTAGCGTCGTGATGAATCAAGGCGGCAGGCTCTTAGATCCCATAATTTGTGTACATTTATTTGTATATTATGTACAAGGACAGCTTGAATTTTATTACAGAGCATACATCTGTTTCATAAGCATTTCTTTATTGGAAAACAAATAAGTCTAAATAACAACCATTCACTTGTTACAATTGCTTTCTTGTGTACATGGCACCATGGTAATCGATTTAGAGTTGTCAGGCGGGTCCGTCTCTCATGAATGGTTGAGAGAGAGATTGATAGCGACGTTACAACCCAATCACATAGAATTGGAAAGGACTGTAAACGTTGGAAGAGGTAACACAGGTAAATGTAGTTTTAGGATAGTCAAGATTATTAGCAAGTGAACAATGCCAACGTTATTGAGGTAGACCCACATCACGTAGACTGCAAAACAAGAAAATCTTAGTTTTGATTTAAATGCGAGCTGAAAAATACGAAAAATTTACGGGTCTGTAAGACCAAAAATCTAAGAACTTAAAATAGTATTTTGTTTTGAGAGTTTAATCATATTTATAAATTATAAAACATTATATACATGATAATTCATTTTTGAAAAAAATGAATATTGTAAAGGAGAAATATATTTTTAATATTTCAGTGTTGACGCATCAACTTTGTGAAGTATTTCAAATAACTCTGAAATGATTAAATTTGTAACGCATTTACGGTTCAATTATTATTGACCTACAAAATTTGTTGCATCTTTTCTAAAGTTTACTTTCTAAAAAACAAAGAACCTTGTGGAACATCACAATATTGTAATCTTAGATTTGCTTCTATTTCACCAGAGAACAATGAAATTGTTGAGACGAAATATTTAAAAAAAGTTATATTCGTTTTCAATTACTTTTGGCATCTAAAATAAGACATATGTCTTCGACGAAAAGAAGCTTCAACTAAAGTCAAGAGACCAATGAAATTGTTGAGATGTAATTTTTTTTAATATTCCTTTTCAATTATGTATACTGCTATGGACAAAGAGATGCGTCTGTCAAAATCCATGGATCAGTCCGTAGCAATGCCACACCCAACTTCGCACAATGTACATTTCGACCAGTATAACAGAGTTTCCAGAGGCTTTCCAAATTCCCCGTTCTGGGCGAGTGTCTCACCGCCGGTCCTTTTGCTGTGAATTCCGGAAGCAGAGACGCCCTCGCCCCCGACGCCTCCGCCCTCGCCCCGCCCCTTCCGCCTTTCTCATGCAGATGAGCATCACCCCGCGGCGCCACGCCCCCCACCCGCCGCCACGCATTTCTCTCCCCCCCCCAGCGGTCTTCCTCACTGGCGAAAACAGGCGAAAGAGCCTCCTGGAAGACCAATGAACGCCCCGATTCCCTCGTCAATTACCCGGAGCATTCGAGGAAATGGTGCTAAAATACTTGCGGTGAAAATTTGACGGTATGCAAATTTGGAATTAAAGATTTTTGTGATAAAAGTAATTTCCACCCGCCATGGTAGGTGACATGGTTAGATCAGGCGGTCAAAAAACATCCCATGTCTATTTTATATTTTGGGTGGAAATGTTGTATAACGGAACGTCGTCGGTTTCGTTGATTTGAAAGTCAAACACCTCGCGTGGAATTACATACTATACATTTCATGTAACATGAAATACGTAAGTTTATCCATATTTTAAAATAAAGTTTAATTAATACCCAGGCTCGATAAATCGATAAATGGATTCGCATGATCAGATGTCTTTTGAATTAGAGAATTACATAATACCCTCATTTTAATACGTTTTAATTCGTGGAAGACGTAATAAAGTTGCATAAAATTAAAGTTGTGAAACCAAAAACTTGTCGCGCAAAATGACTTAGTAAACCTTCTGCAATGTAATAACAACAAACTTTTCGGGCACCGTGATGGAATATATTGTAATTGTTTCTCATTGCATACGTGAAAGAAATGAACAACTTACGGATAATAAAGGAAATTTGACATTAAGTGAATTACCATTACTATAATATTAATAATCATTAATAATAATAATAATAATAATAATAATAATAATAATAATAATAATAATATGAGTAAATAGTTCAATTGGGACTGAGTCCCTAATACATATTAAAAAAGTTAATGAACGTTAATTCATGATCTTCGAAGCGTCATATTCTAAATAACTTATTCCAACGTTCCAAAGAAATACACCCGCTATTGACGTGAACTCTATGTCAGTTCACCTTGAGTGTGTAAAGTTTTGTGAGTTGGATTGTTGGGACATACAAATTCTATCGCTGACGCCACCGCTGTAGAGTAACTGAACGAGCTAACAAGGAAATAGATACAGTTCCATCGATTCTTAGATACGGTTCACTAAAAGGTATTCTATGTGAATATATGTAACCAACAAAATATGTTATATAATTCAAGCAATACCTTTAAGAGTAAGGTCGGCATTGAGTAAGGTCATGAAAGTTTTGATCAAAGACTATTCCCTAGTTTTTCCGTCAAGTCATTAATTCTCTTAACAAAGACACCAACATCGTTGGAGTAATTCCACACTGAACCGTATTGCGGCCCCAAATTGCCCGGCGCCATAAAGTTCCAATCGTCAGTGTCAACAGCAGTAAGGGATCATTTAAGTAGTAATGATAATTCATAATTTTGTGTACATAACCATGGTTATAAATTGCTGAATATGTTTTCTGAATATGTCTCCGATATTATTGACGCACGTTTTCTTGAACCCTCATGACACTAGATGCGAAAGAAGTGGGAGTTTGGTTATTTTGACAACAGAAATATTAAGTCAAATTTGTAGCTTTTTTTAAGTAAAATAATTTCTGTTATACGAGAGTGATTCTGGTAATTAGGTTTTGTCGACAATGCGTCAAGCTATATTTTATTCTGAATTGAACTAATGTTTGTAAAGGAGTGGGTATAGTTATTCTGAGACTCAAGAAAACGTGCACAAATACTACAGTTTTCTGTGTTTATGGTTGTTCCGGGACGATCGTTTTTATGAATAATAGTTATTTACAAATATGAATAGAAAAAGTTAGATTCAGAATATTATCAACATCGGCAAAAAAAATCCTGACATATCCAGAAAATTTTCATTACCCAATGTTGGGGAAGAACTCTCACTACATTATTTTTGATATTAATAGTAATTTAAATACGAGTAGTAAAAGTAACATCTTATTTTCCGAGTAGGAAAGGTTGTAATACGAGGTCGAGCCGCCGAGTGCCGCTGTCTTACGAGCATTTTTCCTCATTCACTTTGTAAGATAATGATTGACCGGAGGGTGACCAGTTCTTTAGAATCAATATCGAGTACGTACTTCACCATTTATTTTCGTTTTTGTTTAGAAGTTCTTCACGGAATATTTGAAACTAATAATCTCACGAGCAGATGATTACATACTGATGAATTCGTTAAAGACTATGAATAAATTGCGGAATGTGTTACTGGAGAAACGGAATAAACACAATAAAACCTGAAGATGACCCCTTCGTCCAGCCCAAAATCCATAGGGGTTGACCATTGATCGACTTTGGACCTTGATGGAGGCAGGCTTATATGCTAACTATTACACCACCAACTTCCTTACATTTAAAACTGAACTACAATTTTGAAAGGAAAGTAGATACTACTGTGATGTTTTGTAAGAAATAAGGTAATATTCCCCTCAAATGCGAACGCGTAATGTTTGTTAAAATATTATGAATATTCATGCGAATTATAAACATTCATAATGTCTCACATCATCTCCTTTGAATGTAATGGTGACAAAACAAGCACAATCATCGCTGAGTTGAAGAAAATTTCTGACGTAGAACACCACATCACAAAAGAAACTTCGAAGTTTTTCAAGGAGTATACAGTGCAAATCCCCCTAACAGTCTTCTGTGATACTAAGAGCTGCTACAACTCTTCCGAGGCCATGCTTCATCCTCCCATACCCCTCGCACGTCTCCCTGCGGACCCATTGTCTCACCTCCACGTGGCAACCGCCCGAACTTCCCTTATCTCCGCTGCGGCCTCAAGTTGCGCTGACAGCGAAGCCCACACTGCACTGCAAGCCTTCGCTGCCTCTCCTCGACCGCCCCGTCACCGCCCCCGCCCCCGGCGCACTTGCCACCCGCTGCCTAACCTCTATTTGCAATCTCCACTGTCCAACCATTACGTGTTCCACCGTCCAGTGGTCGTGTGGTGGCCAGGACAAACTGGTCGCCGGGTCACTCCGGTCTCCCCGAAGCCCCGGTCGCCCGTCGTCCCTGTCGTCCCGGTCGCCCCGGTCACCCCGGTCGCCCCAATCACCCCGGTCTCCACGGCAGTCCCGATAGCCTCAGTCGTCCTGGTCGCCATAGCAGTCCAGATAGCCCCGGTCGCCACGATCGTCCTGATAGCCCCGGTCGCCCCGGCCGTCCCGATAGCCTCGGTCGCCTCGGTCGCCACGGCAGTCCAGAAAACCCCGGCCGTCCCGATAGCCTCGGTCGCCCTGGTCGCCACGGCAGTCCAGATAGCCCCGGCCGTCCCGATAGCCTCGGTCGCCCCGGTCGCCACGGCAGTCCAGAAAACCCCGGCCGTCCCGATAGCCTCGGTCGCCCTGGTCGCCACGGCAGTCCAGATAGCCCCGGCCGTCCCGATAGCCTCGGTCGCCCCGGTCGCCACGGCAGTCCAGAAAACCCCGGCCGTCCCGATAGCCTCGGTCGCCCTGGTCGCCACGGCAGTCCAGATAGCCCCGGCCGTCCCGATAGCCTCGGTCGCCCCGGTCGCCACGGCAGTCCAGATAGCCCCGGTCGCCCCGGCCGTCCCGATAGCCCCGGTCGCCCCCGTCATTTCGGTCACCCTGGCAGCTCTAGTCGCCCCCTCGCCCCGTTACCCCGTAGCTCCGTCTCCCCAAAGCTGTCTTGCATCGACCCATCGTTTCACCTCTCCGACTCTGTGTTTCCCCGCCGCCCCGTCCTGTCGTTCCGTTGCTTCGTTGCCCCGTCACCCGGTCAAATCGTCGCTCTATCGCCCGGTCGTCCGGTCACCCCGTCGCCCCGTCCAGTCGCCCCGTCGCCCCGTCGACCTGTGAACACCCCTCACCATCCCCACAGCCTCCACCTTACCGCTCTAGCACATAGCCACCCTCACCGCTCTTGCTATGTCACGCTCTCGTTCATCCTGTTGCCTAAGCTACCTCTGCCGTTCACTGCGTGCCATACTGCTCTTTCCGGCGCTACGCTGCCCAGCCATTTCCATCTTGCTGCCCCTTCTCAGCTGTTTGCGACTTCCCCGCTGCCCAAGCTGCTTGGGCTCCCTCACCTACCTCTCTACCTCCTCAGCATCTCGTCCTCCCCATTTGCAACACCACTATCTTAGCCGCCGTCTCCACCATCCCCGATGTTCCCGTTCCCAACCACGCAGTAGCTCTGACATCCCGCTACCTCTCCTCTTCTCCAACCCGCCGCCCTGCCTCCCGTTTGCCCTCACCACTCGCGCCGTCTTTTTTGCCCCCATCGTCTGCCACCCTCTCCCGTGTCGTCTTTCGCCGCACTCCGCCGAGATGTCTAATGTTGCCGCGCGCCTTTGCAACGCGAGGGGGGGAGGCGATTCTAATTAGCCGTGTCGTTGCCGCGGGTCGCAGCTTGAGAGGGAAGACTGGAGCGAGCCACTTTACACCCGCCTGTTTTGAATTCCTGCAACCAGGGGCCCAAACATTATCTGCACAGGGGTACGTCACTCATATTAAAATAAATGGACATGCGGAAAACTCATTTAAGAAGAATTTTGCTTGGTTAGGTAAAGTGGAGGTGAAAGTTTCTACGCCACGAGTCTGAGATGTCACCTTGGCTGTACGGAAGGAATCGTTTAGGGTAAGTGAATGGTGAAATGTCTGCGTGCAATATTTCTCCCCTCCAACTTCTACGCCTGAGTTGTGCTAGTTCTTATCGTTCAGTAATCACTCAAATTACTTAATATTTATCGAATACGAAGTTTAAGGGAAGTCTAAAACGCAAATATTATGTTAAGGTTCAATACATGAGGCATGTCAATAAAGTACCAAACGCCAAAAGCTTTCTTTACTGAAAATCAACAAAAACATAATTACTTGAAGAACCCAATTTAGAGAAACAATACATTGTATATATCATACAAACATGTTTACAGTGCATGTATACAGGAAACAATACATGTATACAGAGCATAAGCCACAATATCTAGTACAAAAACTATGCATGCATACGGTTTCTTTAAAACAAAATTACGTCCAACTTTAAAAAATCCAAAATTAATTCGTTTTGAAAGAGTTCATGGACAGTGACACTAACATTTAAAATTATTCAATCTCGTCAATACGTACAGTACTACAAAAATTTTCATCTTTTATGAAGGGTAACTTTAATTAAATATCTATTCTTTCCTTCGGGTAGCCTGTTTTTGTCTGTAAAGGTATTTAGATGAATTTGAGGTCAGGTCTAACCATTTTTTAAGTTGTTGATATTTTATACTGATACTGATACATACACAGTTTTTCTAGTTACTAGTCGTGACAATTTGCATTCAGTTCACTAAACAATGAAGCCTAATAGGGGCTCGAAACGTCATTCTTAAAAAAAGGCTAAGGGCTCAAAACAGAAGTGCCATAAACTTTTATTTCACTCAAACAACACACTGGGCAGAAACCTTGACTGGATTTCAGGCTTGGGGCTCGAAGGCTACCCCAGCAACCAGGAACTTTGCAGCTGACCACGCCCTGCAGGGAACGTATGGAGGTCACACTAACTCTCCATCGTTAGCAGCTCGTTTTACAGACACTTCTGTGCTGTTCGTCGGTGGGCGCTGCTTCTCTGCACTGCTCTTCCCGACTCCGACTAAACGCGTTCTGCAGCCCGTTCACACGCTTGCTGCGATTCGACTCGACGAACCGACTGCGTGCCATGTCTCTCTCTGTTCTGACTCTGAGTCGTGTCTCTGTGTCACTGACTGTGGCAGTAGCGGAAAGACTATGCGATTTTGTCTGGAAGTCTGCCAGACCGTGACTGTGTCTGAATCTGGAATCGGAGATGGACCGATATTGTGGTTGTGTCAATGACTGTGACCGTGGTAGCGGCTGTGGAAGTGGCTATTACTTTGGCTGAGGCAGTCCCACTGCGGTGGACCTTCAACCTGATAATGTTTTACACCTCTGAGACGAAACTACTACTCACAGGCCGCCAGCTGCTTTCTCCGCGCCTCTTGGCTGCCGCAGTCTCCGTGGGCGAAAGGTGTAAGTTTTTCACCTGGGACTTCCGCTCCGCCCCACTTTTTTAATTGCTGCTTTTTTCAATTGCCTAAATTTGAAGCAAACTTACACAAAAACTACTTGTGTAAGAACGTTTTGAAAATATAAATAAATTAGTAAAAATTAAAATATACCCTTCAAATATGCTAGGTTGCAATTAGTGAGATCGATCGGGGAATATCGGTTTTGGAAAAAAAAATGGTTTGAACGGATTAGGAGCATATTGACACGAAGAACGAACGTAGATAGAGAAAGAAGAGAGAGAAAGAGAGAGAGGGGGGTGAAGAGTGGAGCAGATGGACGGACGTATAGTGTAGTCGCCTTGTTTATATTCAACATAGTGAAATGTATTTTAATTCATCAGTCATTGTTAATTTAACGAAGCTCAATTTAAATTTTTGTCACGTCGTATCTTCATATTCCATTTTCGATATTTCTGAACCTCACTCCTAACTTTCAAAACTGAACAACAGTTCAGCGGTTTGTGTTCAATACTTAAATAAACAAAAACAATTACTGAATAATTAACTGAAAATAACTTTCTCCGATAAAGATGTAAATTACTTTGCAACTTTTGTATTGAAAAATTTTAAGAATTGTAATTGTAGCCTACATGTTCGCATTTCAACTGTAATAAGAATCATCTGTCTTGTTCATTATTTCTTACAAAAAAAAACATTCAGCTCACTCTTACCTGTTCATGCGTGCAGTTGAGACGTCTACTCTCTATATTATAACAAATGTCTGCGTTTTAAAATATAAAAAGATATTGTGTTTAATCTAAAGCACCTTCACAGTAAATGCTAATTTGCCAAAGAATATGCACCATTTAGTTCGCAATGCACCATCTAATAAATCCAGTTTCATATTGGTGGCAATTCGTAAAACTGAAAACCTTTTGAACCTTTTAAATTTCCCCCCTCGAAGACTTACTTTTCCATGACAATCTTTCCTTTCATGCAGTTGTCTTCAATTTCAAATATTACCTTCCACATCATTTTTCATTTCGCCTATTGTCAGTTACTCGCAATTTTATTCCCTTCTCTCTCATAGCTGTCATCACATTAAACAAGTGATGATTTTAATCTTGATACACTACGCCTGCAGTTCCAGCCAGCTCCCATTTCTTCTTCCTCTCTCGGACCGGGCATCAGAGAGAAAGATGTCGACGTCGACACCGCTGCCAGGACGACCAACCTCCCTCTCCCGCAACACAAGCCTTTCCTCCTTCTCTTGATATTTCTCCCCTCCCCTCCCCTCCCCGCCCCGCCCCGCCCCGCCCCGCCACCCTTTTCTCCGGCGGTCTTCCCCACCGAGTGCGTTGAAAAGGCGTCGTCGTTAAGTTGTTCCTGCAGAGCCATTGTCTCCTTCCCATTGTGTTTTTTCTCACTTTATCATACTTACAAGCGGCAGCGACGACGGCGGCGGCGGCGGTGGAGGCGGTGACGAGGGCGGGGGCGGGGGCGGGGAGGCGAGGACGGGCGTCTCGTCCGCGACCTAATCCCTCCCATTTACGCGACGCGAGAGCGCGCGGTATAAATATTCACGCTCTGCCCCACACCCCACACCTCTCGCCACGCCACGCCCTACCCCCGTCTCGGCGTGTGGGAGGTTGGAGGAGCGGCGGGGAGACGGCGGAGTGTTTGAAGCGGGGACGGTGACGGGCTGAGGATGCGGTGGGTTTTTGAATGTCGTGGGACGCAAAGCGGTTGTGGGGTGAACGTGGTTGTGATGGGGCGGTGGCGGTGGATGGTAGCAGTTGGACGGAACCATGGGAAGCGATGGAAGCAGTGGAGGGCGATGAACTGCGAGTGAGGAATGTGGAAATGTGGAAGAGAAAATTGTGGAAATGTGCAGAGCGAGGGGAAATATGGAATTGCAATTGATGATGAAAAAGATACGCCGAATGCAGCAGGTGACAGGATAGTGGAGCGATCGATGTGGTTGATATCGGGGAGTGAGTAGCACAGAGAGCGAAGAAGGCTGTTGGTACGGTAGTCACAGCAGGAGAGAAGGAATTGATGGCAAGCTGGCAAGCTGGTGCTTAAAGGACGGTAGCAACTGGAGGAAAGAGCAGCAACGGAGGGGGTCAATGCGGAGAGATGGTGTCAGAATCAGTCAAGGAAGTTGTGGTTATGCTCTCTGAAATGGTAACAGAACCAGCAATGACGGCAAAGGTGGACACTGCACGTCGGTGGTGGAAGCGAACTGGTATCTGGTGATAGCGAGACCTGTGCACTGTGGTTTTGGTTTAGATCAACAACTGTTGTCACTTCAGTGCCACTGATCAGGAGGTCCTAGGTTCGAGTTCCGACGGTGGCAGGATTTTCGACCCTAGCTTGTCAGCTAGGTCGAGTTCAGTTGCTACCCGGAGGAGAATTCTAGCGGCCGGCTGTTCTGATCGTTAGTGTTCCGTGGTTTCTCCGATCAACACCGTGCGTATGCCGAAGCAGGACCCTAACAAATGGGCCATGGACCGCAAGGAATCTTTCCTTTCCCTCGCTTGTTCTATCCTCATCCCCTTCATACACACCCTTGCACTGCACCACCACACATGCCTAGAGACCGGTCGGGAGTTTATATCTTGTCCCGCCAGTAGCAATTCTCCGCTTGGGATTGGAAGTCGACCACGTGAGGTCGGCGCCGTATCTCGCCATTTAGCGGGGGAAGATCACCGCCACCTCCCGAGGAAAAAAACAGATACTACACTTAAGGGACTAATGACCTTAGCATTTGTAATCGCTAACAATCAACAAAGACCGGTGCACGGGAACGAGTAACCGAAGCAGGAGATCGGGAGGGAATGCCGTCGTGGAAGCGACGACGAGACCCTCACAAGGGAAGGTGCGTGCCAGTGGTGGATGCCGGCGGGGGCGTGCTTAGTGGCTGGGGTGGGTGGGGGCGGGGGGGGAGAAGCGTCGCGGCGTCGAGAGGCAGCCCCAAGTGAGGGACGCGCCGCGAGGGGGACCGCGTCGTCATTGTTTTCATTTCGAGGCGTCCGCGCTCACGAGCGCAATACATCACCTCTCTTTAATTTCGGCGCCGCTGCCGGAGATCCGAACTCTATATTCCGCGGTGCGGGCTCGCCCCGGAGCCAATGACGATGACGGCCCCGCCCACTCTTCTGCCTCCGCCCCTCTTGCCCGCCCGGGGCCTTGACGTCGCCGCCACCGTTGCTCCTGTTCCCGTCTCCGCGTTCGCGCCCGCTCTTCTTCGCAACCCCGCTTCGTTCGCACCATACCCCCGCCCGCACCCCCGCCTCCGCCTCCGCCCCTGCCCCCGCCCCCGCCCAACTCCGGCCCCGCCCCTGCCCTCACCCCCACCTAACTCCGCCCCAGTCATCTCTCCCGCCCAATCCCTCCTCTACTGCAACCCTTTCCAGTTTCGCCCTTATCCCCTTCAATCACCGTTCCCGCTTTTGTCTACCCTGTCTTCGCTTTCACCTCATTCCAGCCACCGCTTCTGTCACATCCGTATCCCCACTTTCGCCACCCATTTCTTTCACTCTAGCCCTCCCTTCTCGTCCGCCTTCACCTTGTACCTCCAGTTCCGACCCACCTCATCCATCACTTCCACACCTGACATTCCTGATTCCGCCCACTGTCGTTCCGCTTTCGCCGCAGTCATCTCTCCAGCCCAACCCCTTCTCCTCTGCAACCCTTCACGACACTTCTCCGATCCCCTTTACTCCTCGTCCCCGCTTTTTCCCTACCTTGTCATCGCTCTCACCCTTCCGCCCTCCACGGCTTCTTTCCCACTTTAGCCACCCTTTTCTCTCACTCTAGCCCCTCCCTACTCGTCCGCCTTCACCCTGTTCCTCCGGCCCCGCCTCCACCGCATCCATCACTTCCGCAGTCCCCTCCCTCTCCCATCAAGTTCGCTCTCGCCCTCGTCTCCGCCCCCGCCCCCGCCCCCGCCCCCGCCCGTGCGCCTGTGCCCCAGCCCGCGCCGCCCACGAAGCGACGTCACTAATCGCGGGGCCGCTGCGGTCGTGCCGGCAGAAGCGCCAAGGGTGATGTAATCTACGTTGTCTTTTGATTTATTTCGATCTTGCCGCGTTTTCATTCTGGCAAATCCGGATGTATCTTTGTGCTAGTGTCCTTGATGAGGACGGTCTGGTGAGATGAAAATGCTGCAGGGACTATTGGTTTTCTGAGTTTGTATGAAAAAGATGTCTTTTGTCGTTACGCGGTATTCAACATAATTTTGTACAAGTTTATTTTAAAAATTGTAAAGAAAGAAAATATTTTAATGATACGCATTTTGAGTGGTTTTCGATTTTATTGAGAAGTAATTTTATTGTGCAATATTTTTAATAATTAAGCAATTTATTCAATTTCAGTTTATTACATCAAAATATGTATTTACATAATATTTAAAATGTTCCAAAAACATAGAATCTAATTTTCTAAAATAATTTACTTTAAAAGTACTTTAAACAAAATGTGAAGATAAAGCATACTTGTACTGTGCAAGAAACAAATGTCAAAATAAGGATTCTAGAGTACACATTGAATGTGTATATCAATTAAAATGCAAATATTTTCGTTTTGGATATTTTTGGACATATTTTATTTTTGAAGAAAAAATTAATTAATTCTTATATAACTAGCATATTTGAAAACAATTCTGCACTATTTTTCAATAATTATATACATATATTTTAAAAGACGGGATGGTATTTGCTCCCTATTAATTATTTGCGTTATAATAGAAATAATGGCGTATCTATGATTTCATCGCACTATTTCGTTACCAGGGGTAATATACGATATTTTTATCGGTCATTCATTAGTCTGTTATCTACACTAACCTGTGTTCAACTTATCAACTTTCCCAGCCGCCGCCGCCGCCGCATTCACGCCGTTTAAACACAAGCGCTCACAAAACGATTCCCAGTCCGCGTCGAATCGCGCGGTAACTGATTCATTTCACGTCCATGAAAGCACGTCAGCGATTTGTGTCCCCATTAAGCGGCACTATTGAGTAACATTTGATTGACGGGGTGAGCGACTTGTTGACTTTATAATCCGCCCGAGGGCAGGACCCTGGGGGACGCCCGGGCGGCGCAGAGGCGTGGCGCGGCGGGTGCAGGGCGGAGCGCGGGGCGGGCGCGGGGCGCGGGCGGAGGCTGCGGCAGTGATTGCGCGGCGCCTTGCTGCCATTGGCGGGCGCGGCGAGGAGCGAAGACGACTCGGAAGTGATGGAAGGGGTTGGGGAGGGGGGGGGTAGCGGGGGTGGGCGCGACGGGCGAGAGGCAAGAGCTCGCTCGCTCGCCGGGGCGATCAAATTAGTGTGAGAAATGGCCAGATCGTCGCCGAGTAACAAATGACGGAAATTAAAACGGAACAGCTGATCAATGGCTCCGGGACGTGGGCAGAACGTTGACAAGTGCGGCGCGCGAGGCGTGAGAGAGCCCCGCAAGCGCTTGCGGCACGGCGCCGGCAGGGACAGGGGGTGGGAAGGGGAGGGGTGGGAGAGACACGGCGGGGTGGGGCGCGGCGGAGAGGTGCGGGGCGGGGCAGGTCGGGTCGGTGCGGGGCGGAGAGGGGCGGGGCGGGGACGGGCTTGGATGGTGACGGAGACGGAGGAGGGGAATGGGAGGAGCGTTTTGAGGTGAGACGTGGTGGTGAGGGGCGGGGTTTGAACGGGGCATGGCCGGACGAGGAGAGGGCTGACGGAGTGATGCTGTAGGTGCTCGTTTGGTCGGTATAAGGTTGGACGAGGCAATGCTGGGCGGGGCCAAGTGGAGATTGGAGTGCAGCTAGACTGAGAGTCCTAGGACGGTGTAAGTTACACGGTGACGTTCATTACTAATATCAAAATTCTGCCCTGTATAAGAGAGCCGTTAATACGAAACTAGAAAAAGTAAATGTTAAATTTTTACGAGATAGCTCTCTTTGTTTGCGTCCTTTACCGATTCTGTTATTACTTCGATCCATTGTCATATTGGTTAGATATGCGATACGTACTAACTCAGAATGTTAATTGAGATACCCTTTTTATCTCTGTAGACGTTTCATAAAATTTTGTAAAATAAATGACTTAATATCATGCAATATAATTTATGTGTTCGAAACGGACTCTTACAAATTGATGATTTTTAAATCAACATGAACTAATCATGTTGTCTAATTCCCTCGTACTAATTCTTAAACTAATTCGCATTAACTAACAGGAGCAATGATGCTAAGAAATGTTGATGCATTTCAGTTATAATTTTCAAAACTGATTCGACCAGCTCATAGAGCCTTGGCACAATTACGTCTCCATTCTGCAACGTTTCTGCTCTCAAGCAACACTTAATTTTAGGGATTAGTGCGATGAGAAGCCAAGCTCTGAAATTTGTTTCGCTGATTTTGTCAGAAAGATAGAATAACCACACTGTCCTACCGACGTCTATTGCAGGTCTGCTAAACTGACAGTCACAGACTGACAGTAAGACAGAAAGTGTAGTTATTCTTATATCAGGCTTGCGGGATAATTAGTCTCTTTGATCATAAATGCATTACATGTACGTAGGCATTGCTTACATGTACATGTACGTAGGTATTGCTTTCAAAAACGTGAGAAATTTTCTTCTCTTGGTATTTTCGCTAAAGAAATTTTCTTTTGAAACTTCTGATCAGAGATTGGATATTTTGGGTGCTTAATTTGATATTATCATTGTCTTGTTATTGTCATTGTCTTATACTATGCTTGTCACGTATTGTATATTTGCTGCAATGTTGGTGATGAGCTGACAGTGGGTAAGTCTATATCAGAGTTCATACTTCTGAAATAATTTTCATGTGCCTCTGGAACACTTTCGGTGGTGTATAATAAGTTAATATATTTATGATATGAAATAATAACTGTTTATAATGATATATTAAGAAATAATTATGTAAAGAAATCTCTTACTTCAACTGTGACTCGATCTCTGTAGAAATTGGTTATAGGAACGAAATTTAAAGAAAGTGTGCTGAATATATCTAATCAATTTTGTAATTTAAGTATTTGCGTTCAACATTTACGATAAATTGTACAAGAATCACCGTATAATTTTTAAACAAATGTTATTTTTCACTGAAAAAATAAAATTCAAAACTCATGACATTCGTGGTGCATAAACCACAAGTAGAGGTTCGGGTAATACCCAAGTTGACATGGTTTTGTAAACTTCACATAACGCGAAAGCTCTTTCAATTGTTGCTCGCCTACCTCTGTCGACTGACAAGCGATTATCGTCGCATAGGATAAACAGTGATGAAGAGTACTTGGGTTTTATTTATGGATGTGAAGTCAGAATTAATCGTGCCCAAATCTGATCCAAAAAATTATACGTAGACGAAATTTATACGTCATACGTAGACGTGTGGGCTGTAGACCGAAAATTTTAATGAAAAAAAGAAACAATGTTTGTCGAGCTACAATATATAATATTCATTGTTATACGTAGAATCGTATTGTTATACGTCGAATTCTCACTCTGTTTGTTTAGCACATTCCTAAAACTCGTAAAAATCACAGCTTTTTAGATAAACTTTTAGTATTCAATTACATATTTTGCGTCACATCACTTACATCATTTTCAGAATTTTTTGCGTTCACACGACCGTAAATCGGCCAACGTAAAATTATCAAGTTTGGAGCCGAAAATTTCGCTGCGTGGTATTGCTCTCGCTGCGAGTACGCTAGCATGTGCTAGTGTTTATTACATTATTGCTTCAGCGGAGTAACAGTCATCAGAATCCGTCGCTGTAATCACATATTCGTGATTACGACTGTTAGGGAGATGAAACTCTAAATTTAATACACTGCTGTATTCATAACTTACGCCGCAACGCGTCCGTTCCTAATTCACCTGGCAGCGGCGCCCGCAAAGTTGTTTGACAAACGCGCTGCCAATGGACCGCTCGGAACGACCGTTGATTGGTTGCTTATGACATTAATCAGCGGACAAGTCGCCGTTCATAACTCTCTCGTCTTTACGAGCCGGAATTTTTGGTTCCTGTGCTTCGGTTTACAAGCAATAGGACGAACAGGCGCTTCTGTAAATTATACATAGAGAATATGTTAGAAACCATACGTTATTTTATAATTGAAGAGCTTGGAGCAGCAACAATAAAAGCCTCACCGGTCACAGAAAAAACTCTCTCTATTCGTAATTGTTAATACCTTGATTTTAGCCAAAGTGTGTGTAATTTTGTTAGTTCCACAAGACTGCCTGAAACGAGGTATGTAGTAACAAGAGAAGCCACAATTTCACTAAAACTGAGATATTAACATGTATGATTACCAGGCTTTTTGTGGCTTAATTTAATATGTTCCAAGTTCTTCAATTACTGAAACACAATCTTTTGAGGTGTTTAGCGTCTCTCTCTGTCTCTGTCTCTCTCTGTCTCTCTCTGTCTCTCTCTCTGCCCCGCTCTCCTTCCTTAGATAAACAACTTCGCTGAAAGACGCCATTCCACTTTTTTACGTCGCGTGTAACTGGCTGTAAAGCTGCGCATCGCTGTGCAGATTATTCTGGTGTCGACCTCAGGAACAAGGTCAGAGAGTGTGAGGGAGAGAATACCGAATGTCCGGGGGAAAATCGAGAGGTAAGAATGAAAGAAGAAAGAGAGTAAACACACTAATTAAAGATTCGAGGGACACTAAAGACCAGAGTTAATAGTAAAAAGATGATTTGCTGCACGATATAAAAAGAGGTAAAATTATTAAAATCACAGACATAACTGTGATGCATTGGAAATAGTACTCGCAAAAGAGAACAAAGAAAGAACAGAAAATAAATGTTATTTACATTTACGTACACATGGTATTATAGATTTATTTAATAATACTAAAAATACGCGTGTTTCTCAATATACTCGTAATTGCTTATCAATTCTTTACTATGGCGATGTACGCCAGAGATTGTCTTGATATTCTGAATTGACTTCTGAAATGTTTGAAAGCATAGGCTTCTACGGCTGGAGTCAGACTTCATTTCACTGTCCGGGAGACTAGGCTGTCGTGGACACTGATGCCAACGTTTCGATGGTCTTACCGCAAAGTTCCTCGCCCTGATCCCAATATATTCTTAAAACATTCTTGTTGCAATCAGCAACATATTCTAAACTGAAAATTAATATTATTTTAAAAACTGAGACTATTTAATTATGCTTATTGTTAATGGTGCATTTACACGTTAATGTATGTGTTTTGAATATTTACTTTGCATTATTTAAACATGAAGCAAGTATACGCAAAATGTGATAAATTTGCCTCGGAAGAGACACGAATGGATATTTCTTCGTTTTAAATGACGAAAATTTAAGTCTCTAAAGCTCTAAACGCGCTTTTTGTGAAAAAGGGACCTGACTCCTCCCACTCATTATATTAATGGTTCATTTCTCTTAGTCGCAAATAGTTTCACTCGTAACAAAGTTTAAAAAAATTGTTATATTACCTTTGCCTTTGGCGAGATAATTTTATTTATTTGCATGAAAAAAACACGTCAATTACTTGCGATACGTAAAGCATTCATACTGTAATATAATACTTAAGAAGATAGGAAATAATTTGAAAGCACTTTCATCTAGAATGTAAAGCAAATAAAGATATGCCACCTGATATAGGAGTCCTCTTCGCGTGGTAGCTACCTCTCCCCGAGCAACAATTCCGAATCAAATAAGAAACTTCAAACTATGGTGATATTTCCATAATTTACTAGCTGAGTAATAGGGAGAACGTTATTTCGTCGGCGAGAACTTGAGAGCACGTTTTGCGGTAAAGAAGCGAGAGCGAAATTGTGTGCAAATATAGGTGTAAGCCTTCCATACGGCATTTAGCAAAAAAAATGCAAATTCTAAATGTTTGAGAAGCGATAGTGCACATGTGATCTTACAATGGTAATCGGGGTTTCGTAGGTGTTAGATAATAATGTGAGCAGAATCGAACAAGTTTCAGCGTGAAAGCGTGAACATGCGTGGCAATGCCAAATCGAGCAAGAGGCCAACGTGCGTGCGAGGGTCTCAGTGCGCCTGCATGCGTGCTGTGAGCGTAGGCGTCACTGTGTAAGTACGAGAAAAGGCGTGCGACTGTCAGGATGCCAGTTTGATTGTGAGCACAAGGGAGTGCGGTCGTGATCAAAAGAGGGCTGATTTTAATGAAAAGTCTTCCTTTTAATGAAATTCTTCCTTTTCCCTTTAGAAAAGCTCAGTTTAGTATATAAATTCATTTTATGTTATTGCAAAACGAAATGTCCCATTTTTACATGTCATTGTTTTGCATTTTTCGTCGATCTCGTCTAATAAGTAATTTTTTACATTTTTACGTCATTTCTTATTCATTTTCGGTAATTTAATACATTTTAATACCATTTTACTGGTACTTGCTTTAAACAATATTTACGAGGAGCAACAAATGTTCAACATAGAATTCCTGACTAGCTTATTCGATTTTTTCGCTCATATATTGTAATGGCAACCGTTGTAAGTACTGCGTAACCTAAGGTTCTTGTGACATTTCGTGGCGCCATTGTCAGTTCGGCCAATTTTGCGATAAATGAAGGCAGAGATTTTGTTTTAAAGAAAAGTCCAAACCAAACGTTTACTAGCTGAGGCAACTCAAACAAAAATAACAAGCCTTAATTACATTAGTAACATATCCAAAAGCTTGAGTTTTCTTCATTTGAAATGGTTTTGATCAATTTTTACGTCATTTTTCTTTTCTTTTTTAGGGCATTTAAAAAAAAATTTAAGCACTTTTTTATTAACTTAGACGTTTTAATTCATCAAAACCCGACCCCTAGTGATCGGTGTCAGAGAAGGTGTGAGCGCGTGGGTGGGAGAAGAAGCGCCGCCGCGATTGTGCGCGCAGTCAGAGCCAGAGGGCGCGCGGCGCCGAGGGCTCCCTGAGGGCTCAGCGCGTGGCTTACCACGCCCCCCCCCCCTTGCGACGCAGTCACCCGCGGCCAAAGCCCTCCACACCCCGGCACAGCCCACGCTAGGCCTCCGCCCCGCTTCCCTCGCCAGGCCCCGACCCACTACGGCACTCGTTCTCGCCTCGCCCTCGCCCTCGCCCTCGCCCTCGCCCTCGCCCACGCCCTCGCCCTCGCCCTCGCCCTCGCCCTCTCCCTCGCCCTCGCCCTCGCCCTCGCCCTCGCCCCCGCCCTCGCCCTCGCCCTCGCCCTCGCTTTCGCTTTCGCTTTCGCTCTCGTCCTCGCCCTCGCCCTCGCCCTCGCCCTCGCCCTCGCCCTCGCCCCCGCCCTCGCCCTCGCCCTCGCCCTCGCCCTCGCCCTCGCCCTCGCCCTCGCCCTCGCCCTTGCCCCCGCCCTCGCCCTCGCCCTCGCCCTCGCCCCCGCCCTCGCCCTCGCCCTCGCCCTCGCCCTCGCCCTCGCCCTCGCTCCCTCGCCCCCGCCCTCGCCCTCGCCCTCGCACTCGCCCTCGCCCTCGCCCTCACCCTCGCCCTCGCCCTCGCCCTCGCCCTCGCCCTCGCCCTCGCCCTCGCCCTCGCCCTCGCCCTCGCCCTCGCCCTCGCCCTCGCCCCCGCCCTCGCCCTCGCCCTCGCCCTCGCCCTCGCCCTCGCCCTCGCCCTCGCTTTCGCTTTCGCTTTCGCTCTCGTCCTCGCCCTCGCCCTCGCCCTCGCCCTCGCCCTCGCCCTCGCCCTCGCCCTCGCCCTCGCCCTCGCCCTTCGCCCTTGACTTGTGCTGGCTTTTTCTAATCTACGAATTGAAAGAAAGCACTTGGAGTAGTTTTAGGCAAAAAACGGTTCAGTCCTATTTTGTGGGATAGTATGTAAGCTTGTGGTACATCATTGTTCTAACACATATTTGGATGCTAGTCGGAGTTTCAAGAAACCATTGTTGTCCCAAATTTTAATGAAAATAATATAACAAATATCTAAACGATGCGCGGTCACCTGCTGTGATTGGTGCATTACTTCTCGAAATTTTCCGTATTTGCAGTAAGAGCAATATTTTCAGATATTTGCAGTATGACGAAGTGATAGAGTGAAAAGAGATGATGAAGAAAAGATTCAAATAAACTGAAAAGTCAGGTGTAAGTAAAACTATGAAAAATATATCTAAAATTTATAAAATATGTTCACTGTGACCTTTTTTTTCTTACAAGAAGAATATTCTCCCTTTTTGTGTGAGGGATCTTAGGCACAAGTCTTCTAGTGTGATAATGTATTCCAGTCCTACAGAGATTGTTAATTATTGTTATTTCCCCAGTTTCTGTTTTGTAAGAATTTCTGCCTGCGGTTTTCATGATGATGTTATTTTCTCCTGGACGTTGTCAATCATCAACATTATCCTGATTAGTACGAATATGTAATTTGTTACCTTTCTTTTTCTATCATTTCAAGGATCTCTTTTACTTCTCTACTTTTCCGCAACGTTGTATCTTTTCCTTTGGACTCTCCTTCGAAATGTTACCGACTTCCGAAAGTAGCCCGGCACTACTTCACCTCCACCGCGTCCTTCCTTCTCCTGCTCATAGCACTTCTCCCACCCCACCCCACGGCGCACCGTCATCTGCGCTGCCCCCTCCCGCCGCGCCGCCTCCAGACGCTCCCTGCCGCCTCGCTCTCGTAACTTTTATTTATCACGAGCCCGCGATTTCCTGCGTGATGAACCCATTTACAAGATGAAGTCCCCCGCCCACGCGCCGCCCTGCGTCCCACCTCCGCCCCCCACCCCCCGCAGCTCCACGTTGTCGCGTGAAATGTAACCGCGGGAAAAAAGTTTTCTCTCTCTCTGCCCCCACCCCGCCGTGCCGCTCGCTCCTCGGGCCGGCGCACACTTTTGTCTCCGCCGCCTTCGCCACCTGTATCGCCACAATAAAAGTTAGCAGATTTTTTTCTTGCTCGTTGTAAACTTTGCGCGCGCGTTCGCGCGAGGTTCTACTCCGCCGGCGCCTCTCCCCTCCCCCCACCGCCTGCTGTCTCCTCGTCTCGGTTGCTTCCCTCCCCCCCTGGGAGGGTGGGTGGGGGCGGGCGACTCGGTCAAGTGCGCGCTGGCGACGGAGCGGAGGCGCCGGGAGCTTTCTAGTGACGGCGGCTTGTGTACTACCGCTTGCGCTCTCCCGCCATGCCCTACCGCGACACGCCGTACCTAAGCTTCTCCCATCATCCCCGAACCCATTTCTCTCGTCACAGGAATCTCGCCCCCATTCCTCCATGTCACGCTCGCCCCATCCCCGCCCTGCCTCGCCCCCGCCCCGTCCTCTCCCAACACCCATTCTGCCCCCATACGGTCCGTCCCACTTCTCACACTCGTCCCACCCCCACTCCCCCATCCCACCCCTCACACCCCGTCTCAACTCACGTCCGACTCCGCCCCACTTCGTCCCACTCCCGTTCCACCCTGTCCCACACCCGTCCCACCACTGTCCCACAACCGCCCCACCCCGTATAATCCCCGTTCCACCCACCCCACGTCCGTCCCACCTCCGTCCCATACTCCGTCCCACTCCTCTCCAATCCGTCCCACCCCGTCTCTTTTCCCTGCCACCCCGTCCCACCCCCGTCCCACCCTCGTCCCACTCCCGTCCCCCTGCCATTCCACTCCAGTCTCACTCCCGTCCCTCCCCCGTCCTACCCTCGACCCGCCTTCGTTCCGATCCTGTTCCCATCTACCTCCACCTCCGTTCCGGCCACCGCGCTCAGGCCCCACCTCCACCCACCTCACCTCTCACCCCTCCCCTCCCCGCCCCGCCCTACCCCGCCCCACCCCGCCCCGCCCCAGCGCTTCCTCTTTTGTCGGTCACACGACGCCACTCGCCTCTGACGGCTCGGCGCGGCCGCTGCGGTGCCCGGGCCCTGGGAACACCCGCTGCTGCGCTCACCGCCCCTCACCACTCGCAATGTTTGCTTCTTTTTTGCCCTTCAAATTCCTACGCGAGACACTCATAGGACGCTAACTAATTAGAGTGCCTACTCGGCTCACGTTGTAAATTAAAAAAGTGTGGAGTGTTTGTTATCTGCAGGTCATGTGAAGGGACGCTGTTTTTGTGTAATGAACAAGATAATGAGTTGTTTTGCTTGTAGTTCGTGAAATGTTGGAAGTAAAGAATTTTGTATGACATGAAATGTCAGTTAAAAAATGAAATAAAATACTCGCTTAGATTCATCTCGGAGTACTAATCGGTAACATTAATTTACGTTCCCAGTGTTGTAAATGAATTGTGAATTATTCCCTGAACTCTCAAATTGGAATCCATATTTTTTTAATTGAATCGTACGTACCATTTTCCTTTTCCTTCCTTTCTTACAATTGTTTCATTTACTGTGACATTTTAAAATTTTCATTTTTAAATCAATTTTATAGATCGATAGATTTTGGTTTGTTTATAGTCATTTTATATTGTAAAATATAAATTGATGGCTATGCAAAAGCGAATTTTAAATTCAATATTACGGAAAATGATTAAAACGTATAAAATGTGTTATTTATATAAATGCAATAAGTACGAAATGGAAGATAACAAACGATATTGCTTTAGAGGACTATTAGAGCCATTGAATTTCACAAAATAAATTGATTTTCTAGAAGGCTTAAAAGGGCTGGTTCATAAAAATGTGTGAAAGAACTCTTGAAGGTTATTTTTGCGTCCATGCGAAAGACATTAACAAACTTACCATTTCCGAATGCCGAATAAAGCAATATTTTGTACTTTCCATTTATTTGAAAAAGCAGGGATTTTTGCCACGTTCTTACACAAATGTTGCAGAACAATATAATTTACAGACTCCGGGCTTGTTAATTTAAAAATTATTTCTACTAGAATTCTATATCAGTTTTTCAGAATTCATTCTCAGCGAATACATATTTGATGGTGTTACAAATATTAAAGGCTTTACTGTTGAATGTAAATAATGAGTTTTCTTTGCTATGTCTTTAAAATAATCCCACAAAATAGAATTATTGCATGAATACTGTAGAAACATTTAATTTTTGTCTGTATTTATAGGGAACATCTGTGTAAGTGGTTAGAGAATGATCAAATAATGTTTATAATATATTGCACATATTAAAATGTTTCATGTAATATATTTCTGGTGATTTTCGTTTATTCGTAAACATATTGTTAAAATAGCATCAAAATGTATTCATTTTCATGTAGTGATTTGTATACCTAAATCGTACCCTATATTATTTCAGGAGAATTGATACCTCTTGCGGTTCTCACAGGCAACTAATATTTATAAATAAGGTCTCTAAAGAAAGATAATTTCACGGAGTCGTGACGAATCGCAGTTTAAAAATATGAAGGATTTGTTTAAAAAACGCGTCTAAATATTCATATCAAATTCAAACCGCAACACGCGGTCAGCTTTATCGTTAAATAACTCCTAAGAAGCGTTCTATGGACTTAAAAACTAAACTTTTGAAGGCAAAGGTCTCAATGAAAAATTCCTCATACCGTAATCTATAGTATGAGATGTTCTTGGACATTCTATTAATTTTTGCCGATTCGGTGCTTCTCGATACTACAAATACCACTATATTTCTCCATGACCTATAAGCCCTTGTTGCTGGTAATCATCTTTGTGACGTCACGCTTAGAAGGCTTCGAATCCTCTATCATACGTTTTTCGCTTTCTGTTTACACCGTCGTTTGCGCAGACTGACGAGGTTTATTTACTGAATTATTATTTCAAGATTCGCTCTCGCTGCAACAACTAGAAGTATTATTAATAGCTGCTTGATAACGATGAAGATTGTTTCTTATGCGTGTAGTGCAACCATTCATTTAAAACCTACAAGTGCTGTGTACCTAATTGTGAAGGGAACTACGATGGAATCGGACCACATGTTCCCATATTGGTTTCAGGATACTCTTAGGAAAAATTAGGGTGGGGTTTGTCATGTGAGAGTTCTCGCATGAGTACACTAGCCACTCTTTAAATGTGTGTTGAAAAGTGCGTGATCTAAATTTATTTCCAAATTGAACTAGGAAAGCATGAAGCATGACCACGGGGTCTACAAATACATCTGGGAAACATTTTTCTCACTTTTATTTCCGCGATATTTTTAAAATGTATCCAAGTGCTCACAATGGTTTGATTGTTTGTTCTAAAATCATCTTGCCTCTACTTTTCTAATTGCACGTCTGAAGTATTATAACCTGACTCGTTTTTTGATTGAACTGAGAATGTCTGTTCTATAATTATCGCCATTGGGGCAACCTCCGCTACAAAAAAATACAGATATCAGAGACAAATTGTCACATCACTTTTATTTTCGCCTCGCAGAAAGCGCCCTTTAAATCCTTAGAATATCATTTCGAGACCCTCCACATTCTTTTGTATCACAGCGCAAAGAAGCATTGGAGCCTCCTCCCATCGGGCCTGCTTGGAGACCATTGATGGGGTGTAATCCGCACCCATCTGCTCCTCTCTTCCCCCTTTCCACCTCCCCTCCCATCCTCCCCCTCTCCCTCTCCCACGCTTCCCTCCTCACTGCCGGTCTGCTTGGAGACCATTGATGGGGTGTAATCCGCACCCATCTGCCCCTCCCTCCGACTCCCCTCCTCACCCCCCACCACCACCTACCCCCCCTCTCCCTGCGCCTCCATTATCTCGGCGCGGCGCATTCTATCTTACGGCGTCAGAGGGCGCTTTTGTGCCGGCGACTGTCGCCCGCTTGGAGCGCTGCCATCGCAGTTGTTTGCGTCGCTTCTTTTTTTTGGCGATTTTTTTTCTATATTTACGTATTTCACAGTTAACGAGGGTGTTATTGTGCGCGCGCCGCACGCTCGGCGAGCCCTGCGCGCGCGCGTGCGGAAGAGTAAACGAAATGTTATTGAAAATTGCTTCACAATGGACACTAACGAGAGACAAATCTACATTCATTGAATATTTAAAATGCACTGTGGCTGGCAGGCGACACGTTTAAAGGACGTGAAAAGAGAGTGAAAAGGGCATGCTTTCTTCCAAATTGATAAACTAGAAATATACGTGAATCTATTTGGGAATGTTGTGCTTTGTATTGGCGAGCATACACATCAAATCCTAACAGTGATTTGGTAAAAATGTTTACAGAAATTGTCATAGTAACGGATTGTTTCATGTGATTGATGGCGCTATTTTTTCTTTGTTCTCGACTTTACGACAAGGTTAGCGATAGCAAAGTTTGTTACGCCCATAGGTATGACATATATTCTCAGTTCAAATAAAAAAAGGGCTAGGATCATATAAGTCATACGTACAAGTATCATGAAGATGATTACAGAACAGACAAATTAAAATATCTTGCAAACACTATGTTAAAAAATATTAGGTACCACAAAAGTGATGTGAAATTGAAAATGAATCATTATTGTATTCTTAAGAATTTCATCTTTCACTTTTAATGCGGCACAAATGTGTGATATACCAGTATTAGAGGTCCAACATACATTTTACTATACAAGGTATTAACTCGCCTACAATGTGTATACAATTTATTTTGTCGTAAAGAAGTGTTGACATTATATGTGTACACTGTGGAAAATAAAAAGTAAAATATTACAAAACAGTAAAATTACCTGGAATATCAATTAACGTTTTGAAAGTATCTGCTTAAGAGACCAGAAATAATGGTATATTGATAATATTATTTTCATATTTTCTTCGCATATCAAACCTAATAAAACATATTTCTAGAATTCAGTAATTAAAATATTATTATCATTAAAAAATTAAACTCAAGGTAAACACTATTGTAATTTATGCTTTTAATGTGGTTAAAATATTACATCATAAATTTTCCAAACCTCCTTACTGAAGTATATAAGAGCAGATTTATTCCCTCCAAGTGATCAGCGTCGTTTGAGAGTTGGAGGCGTCTGCAACAGTGAGTACCCTTGTCGAGACACTATTACTTTCTCCGGCAGAGGTCTCCGCGTCACAGGCAGCGAGCCGGACTCGGCAGGGAAAGTTTTAATTAGGACCCGCTTCCTCCCCGTGCGCTCGCGGCTCCTAGCGTCATTGTCGTGCAGCGAAGTCGACTTCTTTAAATTTTAATTAACGTCAATTTTTATCTTACAATAAAATGGAAATGTCGCCGTTGTGCGGTGTCACCGCTAAGGGAATATCGTTGCAAATCTTACAAGCGGCAATGGGATCTTCTCGAAGTCTGCTTTCTTAAGTTGAACACTAAAGTTCAAAACTCAATGTTCACAGACTGCTTATTTTTTTTGTTAAAAATTGTGTAGTTTCTGACTTTCAAGCGTACTTTCCAAGGTATGAAACCGTGCTAAAACGTATTAGTTAGAAACCGGAAGTCACTATTTTTTGCGTGCTCCTGTTTTTAACTTTCTTGGTTATTGCCGAATTTCCATTTATTTATCTGAATAGAAGATTTGTTTCAAATGGCATAACCATTATCAGTCATTTTGAAGTATGATATTCCATTTCGCAACTATCGTTCTATAATGTAATGTGAGTTGCAAATATTTACTGTGTATATTATATTAAATATTTATAATGTATACAAATATTTAAATATTAAATACTGACATGTTAAACTGTTATAATAAGTTTTTCTCCCCGCTTGCTAGTGAAAAAAACTTCCTTATAAAGTTATATGAAGTATTTCATCCACATTACTCATTTCCAATATGCGCAGAAATTGAAAGAAAACTATACAGCCTCCGGACAGAAGAGACATGATTATGATAGATGAATAGATACCAAGAAATTCGATAAAAATCAAAATACCAAAACAATTAGGATTTTGACAGAAAAAATGCATATATTTGATTGTGTTTATTCATCTGTTCTCATAGTGCGCATACTGACTGCCTTGTCAGACTGAGTGGATGACTGCATGTGACCAAGGAAGAGTAATGTGACATCAATGCTCCCAAAAACATATCACTCGCCAATAAGAATTATCTAGCAACGTGTCGCGTGAGGAAACAGCAACTTTTTTGATTGGTAAGTAAAATACTTTATAGCACTAGCCAACCTGAATGGCCGAGGTGGCTAGTGTAATGGTAAATGCACCTACGTACATATGAAGTACGTATTGCGTAAGAGAAGCAGTGAATATTTCTTTCAAACTGTACGTGAGAGAAATATCACCCTTCAAACATGTTTAAATTAGGGTCGCGTCTGGAGTAGGCGCCCTGCCTAAGGTCATGGGTGATTGGGCTCCCCAAACCGCCGTCAACGCTAACACGATCCAGACGTGGAAACAGGAATGTTTGGGAACTTGTGAGTTTTCAAAAGGGCAAAAGTCCTCTGACAGTTATGTCAGTTTATTGCGTCCAGGGCATGCCGAGTTCTGGCGGGGGTGGCGTAATGGCCTCGTAAATCTCCCTGTTTCCCATATAAGGATCCTCTAGCGTTGATGTCCGACAGACAGCCCAGGGACTTTGCTGTGTCAACTTCACGCTGCTCTGCAGCTCTACTTCTCAATTAAACTTCTTACTTCATCGGACTTGGTCTCTGTACTTGAAACCTCGCTCACCACCACGCTCCTCCAGGGAACTTAGCTTCCCTGCGAACTCAACTTTTTTTGCATCCTGTACTGGAAGCATTTGTAATTGCCTGCAATCGCTGCTAGTAGCACGACACCTGCAGCAAAAGGCATTACACTAGCCTCACTCTGCCCACTCTGCTCCTCGGACGGAAGGGTTGTGGGTGCCGTTTGTTTAGCAGCGCTTTTGCCGTTAGAAACAACTAATTTCATAATATTCCCAAAATAATTATTAATTGCAAATACATTTGTAAGTAAAATACTATTCAAACTCAACAAACATTGTTAGTGATATCGTTTAGGAAATAAGTTACCATCTCTAATGTTAATTAATAACTGAACGCTCGGTGAGAGGAAAGTTCCAAACGAATGGCGTTCTGCGCAAATTTGCATTACACGAATTCCATCGGTTCCTGGAACCTTCGGACCGTGCTGTCGACTTTCTCCGACCGGGCGCGTATAACACGGTTGGATGTTGAATGGACCGAGAACGGGACTGTGGACGAAAAATGAAAACTGACAGCAAATAAAACCTTCCTGTTATACATAAGTTCGCAGGTATCTAAATGAAGGCAGATCGGTAAGAAAATGATTTTAAAGTATATGTGTAGGTTGAAAACTAGTGTTATTCACGAGTAAGGGAGAGACGGACTGACAGCCTTTTTTAAAAATACAGCCTTTTCATTCAGGGACTTCCAATACTTGAATATATTGTTCTTAAATATCAGTGCACAGTATTTGCATCTTGAAAGGGCTTCGTATAAACCTCGTATTAGAGAAAGTAAATTGGCTGAGGTGGCTCAGGGCATCAATTAATGTCACTGCAGTATCTCTGATCGGGATGGAGGGTTTGAGTCCCGACGGTCACAGAATTGTCGACACTAGCAAGACAGCTAGGTCGAATTCAGCCACTGTCTGGAGAATAATTCTAACAGCCGGTTTGCTCTGATCTGCTTTACATGCACTACACTACCACACTTGTAGAGAGACCACTCGAGAGCTTAGAGCTTGTCCCGGCTGGGGCGGTGCCCCCACTGATGGGAGATACCTGGTTGGGGAAAACGTTGGAAGCTGACGGGTAGGTCAGCGCCGGAACTCGCCATCTAATCGGAGAGATTATCGCCACCTGCCGCTACAAACGTATGCACAGCACTTTCAGGACTAACGACTTTAGTCATTGACGCGCTTGAAAACGCTAATCAATGTGTGCGAAAGACGGGAAGGAAAGGAGTTCAAGCTGACGCTTCCAGTCAAGAGCAGTGCCCTAGCACCGCTTATAACTTAAAAATCAAATGCCAATGATGGGAAAAAGAACATGAAATTTGTAAAAAGGAGGAGTCAGTAGACGTTAGTGGCAATGGTGAAGAATATGCAATTACGGCTGTGGTTCGCTAGCGCTCCGAAAGTCTCCATTGACTGAAGCATTGGCGGTGTGTGACGTAGAGCTCATGGAACCCTTCACTTTTGCCTAACTCGTGACACGAGGACGCTGATTTCCCACCGACAATGCAACTTTCTAGAGGAATTAGCCTCCAAGCGTTTTCTTTTTTGCTCGCTTCACGCAGCACGACCCCCAAAACGCGCAGCCGGGCGTCCCCACCCTCCCCTGCCCACCCCCGCGCCCCCCCTCCCGCGACCGGCTTCCAAACGCGCCCGTAATTCCCCAATAAAAACATGGCGCGTCGCCGGCGGGACGTTGACGGGGCGAACGCCGCTGGCCGCTCACGCGCGCGGACTGGAGGGCGGGCAGGCGGGCGGACGGCTGGCGCGCAAAAGAGATTCCAATTTAGATAGCGCGGGTCTTGCTCCGGCCCCCGCCCCGCGTCACGCTGATCGATGGAGGTGTGCCCTTTTTGTCGCTTCCGGTCCACGTCGCAGGGTCGGCGCCGCGCGCTCCCCGCCACGCCAGCCGCCCTGCCGTCCCCCCTCCCTGGACTGTTGAGCGTGGTGTCCCTCAAGACCCCACCCAGAGGCCCGCGACGCGACGCCCCGGCGGTGAATACGGGAGAAGCGGTAAATCTGACGGGGGGAGAAGGATGAAGCAGGATTGGAAGAACGTTACGTATGCCAAAAGAGAAAGCAGGAGGCGGCAAAAATGTTAACGTGAAGGTATCGAAACCAATGGGAAGGGGGAATAACAGAATGAATGTGATGGAACGTTTTAGAGGAGAGGAAGTTCCAGAAACCAGAAAGTGAATTTGAGTGCAGAATTGGTAGGAGAGGGCAAATGGCTAGAATTAAGCAAGCATGTCAAAAATATGGGCTGTTAAGGTGGATCCACACATTCGGCATTCGCTGAGTAGAGAGCTGCTGCTCGCTCTCTCGCAAACATTGATGTATTCGGCGAATGTTCGCTCCCTTTGATGTATCCACAATACCGATACGCGTTGGGTAGGGAGAATACCTAACATTCGGCGCTCGGCGAATCGCAAGCACCCTGTCCACTCCACTCGGGATTGGGCGAGCGGTAGCCTGGGATTCGCCGAATGCTGCATGTGAGAAGCCGTCTTTAAGAGAATAATGCCTTTAAGTGACCAAGGACGAATCGCGAAGTGGGTGAGGGAAAACGGCAGACAGAGCCGGTGCCCAGATATCAGAGCTCAGTGAAGAGGAACTTCAGATGGAGACAGGTTGTATTATAAGCGAAACGTATAGTACGGAAAATTTATTTCAAGATTTCAACGGAAATAAACGTTTTGGAGTTCCTTGATACTGAAAAACTTGTTGTTTCCATGACTGACAGTATACTAACGTTAAAACAATCGAACTGATGTTCGGGAGAGTGTGGACGATTCAGTCGAGTGTGGGCGAAGATAAGATAGTGGAGGGGAGTGGTGAGGGATGGAATGGGAGTAGTGGAGGGGCGGGGAGTCGTGAAGGGGTGGGGAGTAGTGGATGGGGAGTGGTGGCAGAGGGGCAGGATATAGTGGAGGGATGGGGTGTGACCGAGTGGCGGGGAATGCTAGAGTGATGATGTGTCGGGAGGTGGATGGAATGGGAGTTCACGAATGGCGAGGAGTGCTGGAGTGTCGGAGAGAGGTAGAGGGTCGGGCAGTGGTGGAGGGGTGGGGATTTCTGTAGGGGCGGGGAATGGTGAAAATGAAAGTGGGTGGGAGAGGTGCGATAAAGAGCTGGAGGAGTGGGATGGATGCGTGGGAAAAGGGAGAGAATGGGGGAGGGCAGGGATGCGGCCAAATAGTGGGGTGCAGCGGGGAGCGGGTGGGGACGTGGGGTAGGGGCGGGGAAGGTGAACGGGCTTGGTGGATTGGAGGGGCAGGCAGTGGGAAGAAGGGGCGGACTGAGTGCGGTCGGATTCGAAGGAAAATCCCCTGCCTAGGGAGACCACCCCGCCGGAACATGTCTGCCTCCAGCGCCTTCACCGCCTGTGGAGAGTGCCGGCGCTCTCGGCCTTCTCACTTCGCTTGCTTTTGCTACTCGCAAGCGGTTTTTTGTAGAACCTGTCACTCTATCCATTCAGCTTTGAATTGAATTGAATTGAATTGAATTAATGCCTTATTTTACGTGGCGGAACTCAGGCCATTAGGCCTGCTCTTCCGTCTGACCACGCAAATTTCGCTACGCTCCTTTCAGCAACTAGCAGAGAAAGGAGGTATTTCTTGGGCGAGAAACAGGCGAATTGAATTTGGCTCAGAGGCGTCATTTAGGCTTGAGGATCTTTTTACATGCAAGTAAATCTACTAACATGGGACAGCCGGCTTTACTTCCCCTCCGAAGGAAGGCGAACGAAGGATTTTTTCGCCCTTAAAAATCCACGGCTTCGATCGGGCTTGAACCCGCCAACTTGGGTACAACAGTCCAAACGCTAACCGTTACACCATCGCCGCGCGCATCGCCGCGCGCGCAGCTTTGTTGGCAGGCTTTGGACCAACGCGAAAGAAGTTGGACATAAACATAAACAAGTTTGCTCCTTCATTCTCGTTTGCGTGGGATACATTTTCTTTGGAATTGCGTTATACGGTATATGCACTCTACTGGGTAAAAAGAAAAGAGAACTTCGTTCCTTTTCAAGCTGCATACTAGTTATAGCTCAGCGTTACGTTTAATCTCTTGAAGAAATTATATTTTATTCACCAAATTCATGCCTTAAATTGGAAAATCAGTAAAAGGATAATTCTTCGGAATACGCTATGACACAACTTAACACATTGAAGAAACATTACAATAGATACCGTAACATAACTTTACTATCTAACGTTGAAATAGTATAAACTCTTTACTCTTTTATATGATTTATTGTTTTTTTGTTAATACGAGTACTGTAACCTACATCTTCCTCCTAGAAAAATAAATGTAGCTACTAATTGCGTTAAATATTATTTTTATATGTACAAAATGTCAAAATGTGTAACTTCGTAATACTTACTAAATGTTGGCATATCTTTTAAAGAGATACTTTCCTTCTTACTTCTTTACATTTCTGGGCAAAAAATTACCTTTTTAATTCACTCTAAAAAAAGAATTCAGTTCATAATAAGAGAGTTGGTGTGTATTGATTTTGTATTCCAGAAGCACACGAATATCCAGCAAATAGGACCTACAGAGCAGTCATATTTCTTTGACATTCGTACCGTTTCCTTGAAAACGTCGGAAGTAAAAGAGCCGACACGGTGGAGCGGAATACTAAACAGTAATCGCCGTTCATCCGTCAGGCAAGATGTCTTCCATGAATTAAAGCGAACGTCAACAGCAGTCGCAAGGGAGCGCGGGGTATTAGATATGAGCAAGTTGTAACACAGTGTCACGAAGGGAAATACATTCGCCGAGACATCCACAAAAGAGCGAGTTTGACAGTGCTTGTGACGTTCCTTTGACACCACGACGCGCGGAACGTGGGCGAGGCAACAAAGCAGGCTCTGCGGCAGAGCGACGTATTATAAAATTCAATTACAAACCAAATTACAAAATCAGTATAAACGTCTAATACATATGCAATGGCGACCAACCACGCGAAATAAAAAAAAAAGTACGCCGTCATCGGCATCGTTTACAGAGCGGAGCGACTGTTCCGAGAGGAACAAACAGACCTCGCCGTTGGCATGGCTGGCTCCGGATTTTGCACTGCCATTTGTGGAAAGGAGTTGCGATTTTCCAGGCTGAAAAGCGTGAACGTTTCTTTTTGAACGCTGTGACAACGTCGTTTGTGACTTCGCTTGCGTCATATGAAATTGCCGCAGTGATGTCAAGACTCTTCAGTGAAAATGATCTAACGGATTACAAGAACTGGTTGTGGACATTTGAAAAAAAATAATAAGCATGTACCTCGAATATCAAGCAAAAACAAACTTTCTTGTGATAGGAGATTTCTGAATAATGAAATTAGTAAACATCGCATTCGTAATTTTGTGATAAACATTTGTTCAAAAGAGCATAATATTTTGTATGAAAAATCGAAGTATGTCAGTTGATAAGTTCTACATCTTATTGTGGATATTAACAAGTATTACACTATTTTTCATCACTTTATCCTGATCACAACTACCATCAATGACCAGAAGGACTCATTTGATAGCTAAATCAGAAAACTCTTAACACACTCTACCAAAATCTCCTCTGCGTTTGACTTTTCTCAAAACTACCTCACCACACCTGGAACATCATAGGTTTCTCCATAATCCTATTGCTTCCAGCTATACCCGTACTACGAAATAGCACAGCCTCCTGGTAAGACGTCTTTTCTGTTTCCCACAAGCCTCTGCTTCCTGCTGAGTCGTCATCCGCACGTCCTCCGCAACTCCGCAAAGTTTGTGCCATCTTGCTCGCAGAAAGGCCTCTCGCCTGAGGAGCCGTGACGTCACGGTCCGAGAGGCGAGTGGCCACCACCGCCTCCACCAACCCCAGCGCCGCGTGGCGGTCGGTGTCCAATTTAGACGGGTGGCACGCGTGTCCGGTGCGTATTGTCCCCGCGATGCGACATCTCAGCGACGGAGCGTAATTAATATCTCCCGGACAGCCCCTCTCCCGCTCCTGCCCTCGCTCCGCCCAGCTCCGCACCCTCCCATCCCTCCGTCCTCTCCCCTATCTCACCGAGCCTCCACCGCATCGCAGGCGCTTCGGCCCGCCTTTCCCTACTCAGCCTAACCCGCGCCACCCCGCGCTACCCTGCAGCAACCGTCTCTCCCCTGGGCCGTAGTGCCCACTCTCGTTCTGCCTCTACGCTCCCCGCCCCGTCCTTGCATGCCCCGAGCTTGTCCGCTTGCCTCAACATGCTCCAACTTTTCCCAGCCCGCTTCAACCTGATCCGCACTGCCATGACCCGTCTTCCACCGAACGGACCAGCAGTGGCATGCCCCGACACGCTCCGACGCGCATTGACACCCCCCGACACCCCCCGACACGCCCCGACACGCCCCGACACGCCCCGACACGCCCCGACACGCCCGGTGATGCCCCGACACGCCACGACACGCTCCGACACGCCCCGAGATGCCCTGATAAACCCTGACACGCCCCGACACGCCCAGACACGACACGCTCCGACACGCCCCGAGATGCCCTGACAAACCCCGACACGCCCCGACACCCCCCAACACGTCCCGACATGCCCCGACGCGCCCCGACACGTCTCAATCTGTTTCGACCGCGTTCGCTCCGCATCGTTTTGCTTTGCCCATTTTCTCCGCGTTGCCTCGCCCCATTTCGCTCTTATCGACATGTCCTTCACTACACTCTACACATCTCACCAACACACTGTCCTGTCCCACCCCACTCTGACTTGATCTACTCCGGTCTACTCCACCGCATCCTCCCAGCTTCAAATGACATGACGAATCAACTCCCTCTCGTCCCTTGACAGATTTATTCTCCTACCCAGGTTTTCTCCTCTGTTTACTTTCTACACTGCATTTATTTTGTTTTGAATATTAATGAGAAACTCAATAACGTCTGCAGCACAATGGTTTCAGACGTTACTCTAAAGTGAAAATGTTTTAAAGCTGCTGAAATGCATTCATTAAATTATTTTTCTTTAAAAAATTTGACAAACATGTTTTTTTATTTTAAATATTTCCAAGAAAAATTTATTTTTCCTTTCATCAGTTCCCCTAAAACTGCAAAAAAAGTTATAATATACATTTTAAACTCACTCGCAACCTGTCTTCTCGAATATTTCTTTTCCTTAACGAATAACGTTGTGGTTGTGTATACGTTATATCTCTTACGACAAGAAAAATGTTGTAGAACCACAACGGAGATGTTTTATAATGTACTTTTGTCATGCAAAAACTGATGTAATAAATCTCTTGGTATATGCACTTTATTTGTCGTCCTTCTTGCTCTGTTTACATCTGCACGTCGGGATATTGCTGCGAGAAAAAGAATGCGGTCGCTGCACAGAATAAACAAAAATTGCACAATCTCGTGGAAAACCTACACACATGCGGTGAACGCTTTAGGGTTCGTTTTCTTAGCTTGAGGTTCTAAAAATTATTTCGTCACATTCTCTCTGAATAGGAAATAGAATAGGAATAGTTGTTTAATATCATCACAAAATCTTAAAAAAGAGAATTTTAAATAGCAAAGTTTAAAATATCCATCTTGACTTTCAGTAGTCAAGGTAAGAAATGGAAATTAAATTACAGTCCAGCATGATAAAAACAAACTTTCTACTAACAAAAGAAAATTAGTTACGAACTACATCCATGTCTAGACATTGAAGATAGTGGCTTACAGTACAAACGTTTTCGATTATTCACTGTATCTTTGACATAATTCTTCTAATTTTATGAATATTGTTTGAAGAAATTAAATTTCGACTAGAGTACCTATTAAGTACCTTAAAGTCAAATTAATCGGTCGTATTATTTTTTTTATTGGCATTCTTAATTATCTTCCAAGCAGAAAATTGATTCCAATCAATAAATTCTTCTTCTTAATTAATGATAATGAAACTTATTCTTCTTGATCGTGTAATCCATTATTCTTTTGTATTGTGTAACGTATTATATTACGGTTTCGTTTACAAAAAAAGCTAACTTTGAACGTCATGAAATTCAGAACAAATAAACTATAAAATTTTATGACTTGAGAACGCGTGAAAGTTACTGGTTTCAAGTGTTCATTTTCGTGGCAAAAAATGTTTTCTGAAGTCAATATTCCCTTTTCAAAATTGAAAGTATAGCTATCCTCATTTATGTGTTCTCACAGCTACAAACAGTTTCCCCATAATATCAATTAAATCAATACAGCTTCCGAAAGTATTCCAATAATTAGAATACTGTCCAATAATTGTTTATTCATATTGATGTAAAAATCTATAAATGGTATGAACAATTTAAATATCACTTAAAAATTCAACATGGTATTGTATTATGGTTATGTAATTATAGAATACAATTACAAAAATAAAACTAGTGAAATATATTCTTAAAATAATAGAAAATTTGTCCTCAATGTAGGAAATAAAGAAAAGAAAGATTTTTTAGAAGGATGGCGAAGCATGAATATTTGTCACACATTGAACATAATTGTTGAGACAATTATTTTGGCCGCAAGAACTTATTGGCAAAAGTTACTTTTGTCATGGTAGCAAATAATGATATCATCGCATTGAGATACATTGGTAGCAAATAAATACCATGTATAACTTTCCTCAAGACCCTTCGAAAAAGAGGGATCGTTTTTTCAACACTCTTGGAAATGAAAACTCATCCATTTAAAAAAAAAACACGAACATATTCAATCGCGAGGCAGGTAAAATTAATCAACGTTGGAATTCCTTCTTTCAAAAAGGAAAGAACAAACACCTAACATAAACCCGGCATAAAACTCCGAACAAATCCGAACATTAAACACTAATTTAATATAAGCAATTTGGCTTACTCGTTGAAAGAAAAAAATATCAAAAAAATAGTGTTCATAAGCTCTTAAATATTATAATTAAATTATATAGACTAGTATTTTTTAAAGTTTTTTTATTCGTCAAAAGGTTTTCTTTATAATTATTATATTACCTATTTTAAAATATATAGAATAATAAAAAACAATTACGTCTAACATAGCAATGACGACAAATATATCCAACCGTTTACGTAAATTAATTCAATTTGTCATATTAACGCATATATATCATTGTAAATATTAATATCAGTCAAGATGGTCGTATTATTTTCGTTAGAGCTACTATCTACTCTGTGAAAATTGTTTATTGCTCTACAGACAGAATAAAGTCATTCCCTGTTGTAGCTTTGGAAATTAAACGAGCATTCTCTCTTCCCAGCACAATGCTTCGAGGTGTGACATCAGATTTGATCGTGATACGATTGGTTTGTCATTAATGCGCAAAGTACTTTGGCCGATTGCCTTCAGAAACACCTGCGGGTACCGAATCCAACTCATCCTTGCACAGAAATGTCATCGCGGATAAAAATCAAAGTGTAATTTGATGATGGGCGATTTAAACGTAATTCTGAGGCCAATGGAATAAAAGGACAAGGATCATGGAATGAAGATTTAAATTACGTTTTTTATGTATTGTAAATGTTAATACAGGTATTGAAAATCGCGGTTTTCTGTAAAAATTCATTCTATTTTCTGCTTTCCATTATTTACAGCGAACGCTAGATTAGTTTCTCGGCCCAAACGAGAGCCGCTTCGCTCGTCTCGTGTCAGTCGCGTGGCGGTATCTTCCCTCGCGCGTCAGAGGTCCGAGGCGAGCGTGTGCGTGGGGGCGGGGGCGGGGCACATACGCTCTAGCAGCGCACGGAACGTCCAGCTCCGGCGTAGGCGGCGGCGGCGACGGCACGACGCAGGAAATGAGACGGACGAAGCGATAACAGCGACCCCGCTCCGCTAGTTCTTTCATTAGCCACGC
Source organism: Gryllus longicercus (assembly GCA_038098605.1). Classification (NCBI taxonomy): domain Eukaryota; kingdom Metazoa; phylum Arthropoda; class Insecta; order Orthoptera; family Gryllidae; genus Gryllus; species Gryllus longicercus. The sequence continues at coordinate 306,409 of JAZDUA010000826.1, forward strand.
CCGCCTGCCCGCCAGGACACCCGTCCGCCTGGAAAACCGCCCAGCCTACCCACCACCAGCCCTCACAACTGGCTGTCTGCCTGCCCAACTACCCGCCCGCCTGGTTAACGACACGCCCGCCGAACCGCCAGCCTGCCCAACCGTCCAACCACCCTCTTGGCATAACGCTCCCTCGACCAACCGCTCTCTCGACCAACCGCTACCTCGACAAACCGCTCCCTCGACCAACCGCTCCCTCGACCAACCGCTCCCTCGACCAACAGCTCCCTCGACCAACCGCTCCCTCGACCAACCGCTCCCTCGACCAACCGCTCCCTCGACCAACCGCTCCCTCGACCAACCGCTCCCTCGACCAACCGCTCCCTCGACCAACCGCTCCCTCGACCAACCGCTCCCTCGACCAACCGCTCCCTCGACCAACCGCTCCCTCGACCAACCGCTCCCTTGACCAACAGCTCCCTCGACCAACCGCTCCCTCGACCAACCGCTCCCTCGACCAACCGCTCCCTCAACCAACCGCTCCCTCGACCAACCGCTCCCTCGACCAACCGCTCCCTCGACCAACTGCTCCCTCGACCAACCGCTCCCTCGACCAACCGCTCCCTCGACCAACCGCTCCCTCGACCAACCGCTCCCTCGACCAACCGCTCCCTTGACCAACAGCTCCCTCGACCAACCGCTCCCTCGACCAACCGCTTCCTCGACCAACCGCTCCCTCAACCAACCGCTCCCTCGACCAACCGCTCCCTCGACCAACCGCTCCCTCGACCAACCGCTCCCTCGACCAACCGCTCCCTCGACCAACCGCTCCCTCGACCAACCGCTCCCTCGACCAACCGCTCCCTCGACCAACCGCTCCCTTGACCAACAGCTCCCTCGACCAACCGCTCCCTCGACCAACCGCTTCCTCGACCAACCGCTCCCTCAACCAACCGCTCCCTCGACCAACCGCTCCCTCGACCAACCGCTCCCTCGATCAACGGCCCTTACGACCAACCACCCTCTCGGCCAACCGCCCTCTCGACCAACCACCAGCCCACGCCCTTGTTCAAACTTCCCTCTGGCGTTGTCTCACCCATACCCCTCCCCGTCCACGTCTCCTATTGCTTCCTTCCTATCGTCTAGTTCTCACCTTCATTCTCATCAGACCCTCTCCCTGAAGGCAAACGCTTTCCTTCCATCCTCAAGCCATACCCGCTCGCTGACCGCCCCATTCTCGCGATTCAAACCATACTCGCCCGTACTCGCGCGGTTTGAAAGCGTGGCTCGGCCTGTGCACATGGTCCAGTTCCCGTAAACATTGGACGGGCCTTTCCGCTAGCTCCGAGATAGGAGCGGACAAGCCACGGCCCTTTATGCAAAGAAATGCAGCGTGAAAACTAGGGCCCTGGCTATCCTCCTCTGGGTAATGTAATGGAAAGCCACAAAATGCAACGTAATGTACTGTAGCATAGCGTAAAGTATCATGGCGTAGTGTAACATCGTGTAACATCTCATGCCCGACCATGCAAGGTCTGAATATCACAGCAGTTCTGTTTTCTCAGCCTGTCATTCAACCACTAATAACATCATTTATTTCACTATTAATACCTTGTTTCAAATTTCATGACATCATCATGCAACATTAATTTTGCCATGTGTACACTCCTGTTCTTACCACACCCACTGACAACGGTGTTAGTAAAACCTTCCCATCTCACCCGTCATGCATTATCGTTTCCGAAGTCACACTCATGCGTTCATTACCTAACTCATCGTCTTATACCTTCTGTATATGAACCATCCTTCTCTGACCGGGAGTTCTAGGGTTCAAGTTTGAACGGTGAAGGATTTTCGGCGTTTCTTAAATAGCTTTGTCGAATTCACTTGCTGCCCGGAGTAGAATTCCAGCGAACAGGTGCTCTGATCAGTAGTTTCCCGTAGTTTCTCTGATCAATTCGAGACAAATAATAAATCAGTGCTTCAACAAGCGTGCCAGGGACCCCACGCAATCTTTCCTTTCTCATTCTTACCCGTCCACTTCCTTTACACTTACGCGCACACACACGCTTACATGAACTACACGACGCAGGCGTCTGGAGCTGAGAGCTTGTTCCTGATGGGGAGCTGCCCCGCAGGCGGATATGTGTAGCCGGGGGAAACCAGCAAACCCGACGTAGTTGCCGACGGATCTCATGTTTTAGCGCGAAAGGAACAATCTTGGTTGACAGTATATAATACACGAATAAATGAATGAAATAATGACCATACGCTCTCTCGACCAACCGCTCCCTCGACCAACAGCTCCCTCGACCAACCGCTCCCTCGACCAACCGCTCCCTCGACCAACCGCTCCCTCGACCAACCGCTCCCTCGACCAACCGCTCCCTCGACCAACCGCTCCCTCGACCAACCGCTCCCTCGACCAACCGCTCCCTCGACCAACCGCTCCCTCGACCAACCGCTCCCTCGACCCTTGAAGGGTTCGAAAACACTAAATATTTAATGAATCAATCATCTCTTCATTCCCGTAGTCTCAGCCACAATCATTTCTCCGAAGTGTGTGCTTTTTAATCTTCTCCGTGCCTATTAAGTAAATTGCCGGATCATCCTCACGTTTTTGTAGAGTTGAATTGCTTTTATGCTGTGAAGGATATCTGGCGAGCAATGGAGTGGGGATATGTTAATCATCAATGATGAAACTAAAAGGTATAAGTTTAACAAAAGTAGACGATGATGATTATAATCTAATTTTGATCTATCTTTTTGCGTCAATTTGATGTTTCACAGGTACTGAATATCTATTCGCTTTATTTGTTGTTATTTTTTCATCATAAACACTTAAACATTTGCCCATTGTTAAGCATTGTATCTTCTCACAGATACAGTAGCAATTACTTACAAAATATTTCATTTTATCCATTTTTTATTTTTATTTTTTTCTTGCCTCTTTTTTCTCCTACTAATGATCAGTTGGCATCTAATTTCCAGCCTCCTCTCGTTAGGATTCATTAGCCATCGGAAGTCACTGAAATGAGTCGGGGGTGACGCGGCGATAGGGGTAAAGCGCCGGGGCGGTGACAGCAAGTGAGGCGACACCGGGGCGCTGGCGTGCGCTGACAAGGAAATATTACCCTAAAAAAAAAGAAAAACGAGCAGTGACATCCCCAGCTTATTGGATGGACATCCACAGCTAGCGACGCAGTGTACAGTCACATACTACAGAACGGGTTTCTTTATTCCTCCAATGTAGCGTGTAAATGCGTGAATGTCTATTTTAAAAAAAATAGTGTATAATTGTGTCAATTAAATTATTATTGCACTCTGATTTATATTTGTACTAGTAACTGAATATTTAGATCTCATCATACCATCGTTGTGGTAAAAATCAAATAATTTTATCTTTCCCCGAGAATGTTTACGAGTTATCACTTTCAACTATTTTTAACTCAGTTTTGACAATCTGAGTTTTAATGATTTTTTTGATGGTTTTACTTCCATCTAAAGAAGTAAATTAAATAAGGAAATTTCACTGTAAACGTGTGCTACATTTGCAGCCACGCTAGTCCAAGATTTTACAACGTAGTACAGTTGGGAAAGTTCAAATAAATTAGTTACTCCTTTGTTACCTGCGAGGCGCTCTCGGTCTCTCTGCACGACGAGTGGAAACGATGAAACAGAGGAAAAATGAGCGCTAGTATTTCACAAGCCTTTACTGCCGAGCACACTAATCGGATTCCCAAGAGATGGCCGCCACTCACACATTTGTTTCCCGGGTAATCTATAAACACGCCGCTCGCCAAGCCTCCAACACGCACATCGTCAAACGTGCATCATTTTCATTTTGGAGGGAAACCGGATTAGCGGAACGAGATTAGATTTTGAAAAAAACCGGTGGCGAAAACCCACCTAAAGCGAACGGGGCGAAATCTTGTGTGGTGAGGTGGGTACTGAAATTGTGATCTCTTTTAAGTTCGCTATAAAAATTGTAGAGCTGTGCGATTACAGAATCGATATTTTTAATATGAATAATGGATTTCACTGAGCGAATTTTAAATTCTGTGTATTAAAGGTGAACTGCACGTGAACATGTTAGCTGCAGCTAATGGTTATCCAAATAAACAATTAACAAAATATCGAACGTAATTGATCAAGTACGATTATGCTAAGAAGTAGCACTTGTTGTTTAATCGAGGGAAAGGGATACATCGACGGCCCTTTAATCAGAATCCGTCGTTGGTATTTTTTGTATGTTGACACGCAGTGGGCTCCCGACGTTACTCGCATTTTCCGCTGGTATCGACACTACTATGATCTTAAGTCGTATTTATCCGTTTTGATATTTGAGCAAATACAGTATCTGATTAGCACGAAAATTAAATATTTAATTTAGCCGAGCGTTTAACCAGGTGCTACCTTTGCGACAACCGTGACGTGACCCATACTTTCCGACCTCTGGAAATCCATGGCCATCAGCCAATATACTTGCAATTTCAAGTCAGTGTGCAAAGTCTGATTCAAGCAGAGCAGGTTGCTAAGGTACACTCATACTAAAAAATCTAAGTCTGTCCAATTAATGTATACTGTTTACTTCTAACGCAGGTTCTACTATTATCTTATAAGAATAATGCATTGTTTTGTCTAGTTGAAAACATAGATGATTTTCCATGATGACGTAATATTTACGACTGAAGATTAGGACACATAGAATGTAAATAGAGTCAGAAAATTAAAGCGTATTATCCCGAGGTAGGAGTCTAGACCAACTTTGCTGTCCGAGAGACGTCGCGACCTAGGCACAGATGCCAATATGTCGGCCGTCGTATTGTGAACAGCGTTTCGACGTGAGAAAGGTTAAAGCATGACGGCTGAAATGGTGATATGTGTACTTGGGACCCGCATCTTCTGGCCAATGAAGAAGATATACAAACATAAACTAATTACATATTTTTCTAAAATATTTTTGATTGTTCTTGAAGTTACCTTGATCGTGTGAAATCGAGGAAGTACGCGAGTGAGTAAACTTTCCATTTTCCCGCGCCGATGCGGGGAGCTATCTTGTGTGTACGTAAAGCAGGCCGTAGTAATCCTGCGGGACGGCGGATCGCGAAGCGGCGAGGCGAGCGCCGGGGGCGGCGGCGGGGCAGAGTCCATTTGTATGGAGAGCAGACTGCGGCCCCCTGCGAGTTACTGCAGCGCCCAAAAATTACGCGAGGGCCGTGAGTTGGCGCGCTGCTTCTCCGACACGCCCCGCCCCGCTCCGCCCCGCTCCGCCCCGCTCCGCCCCGCTCCGCCCCGCTCCGCCCCGCTCCGCCCCGCTCCGCCCCGCTCCGCCCCGCTCCGCCCCGCTCCGCCCCGCTCCGCCCCGCTCCGCCCCGCTCCGCCCCGCTCCTCCCCGCTCCGCCCCGCTCCGCCCCGCTCCGCCCCGCTCCGCCCCGCTCCGCCCCGCTCCGCCCCGCTCCGCCCCGCTCCGCCCCGCTCCGCCCCGCTCCGCCCCGCTCCGCCCCGCTCCGCCCCGCTCCGCCCCGCTCCGCCCCGCTCCGCCCCGCTCCGCCCCGCTCCGCCCCGCTCCGCCCCGCTCCGCCCCGCTCCGCCCCGCTCCGCCCCGCTCCGCCCCGCTCCGCCCCGCTCCGCCCCGCTCCGCCCCGCTCCGCCCCGCTCCGCCCCGCTCCGCCCCGCTCCGCCCCGCTCCGCCCCGCTCCGCTCCTCAACAACCCGTTCCTCTCCACCTATCACCTTTCTTCCCCGCTTCTCTCCGCCCTGCCCTGCTCGCTCATTTCCGCCCCTCCCCTTCTTCCTCTTCCCTCTGCCCCTCCCTTTCCGCTTCTCTTCTGTTGCACGCTTCCCCTCCCGCTCTGGCGGCGTTCACCAGGGGCCCTGTCTATATGGACCAACGTCACTCAGGGAGCCGCGGCCCGGAAACTTACAGCCGGCCGGCGCCGCGCTCGTATACAAATCAGAGGCCTCGGGATGTAATTTCGGACGAGGCTCTTGCAAGACCACTGGCTAAACGATTTCGCAGCGAAGCTACGTGATGGCTCGTCTGTCTAGGCGTGCATCTTCATCATGGGGCTGATACTACTTTAAGGTGACCTAATATCGTCTACAGTCTTGAGATAAAGCTCAATTCCAATACATATGGATAGTTGTATTTCCTATTTATTCTCGTTTTCTTCAGGTGACGCTTTTCACATTATCTAAATTAATTCATTCCTATGTCGGGTTTGTTTCTTTCCGACATGCAGAACATTCCATTTCCTTGTCTTGCTGCTCATATAAAACATCTATAGTGTGGTCTTCATTCGTTCCCTAGAAACTTCAAATTAATTTCCTTTGAGCTTTTGGTGAAGAATTACATTATACGTCTTTACTGTGGTTTACGACGTGTTTAATATATACCTTTATTCCTACTCTCTTTAAACTCTCCTGTTCGTGTTAGTCCAGCTGTTTTATTCCCATCTCTGCTGATTTTACGCCTTGAATCATAAAATTGGTATTAGAGTGTTTTAGAAGAGGATTTCTAAAAAGAGGTGAAATTAACGAAAATATGTAATTTCATTATTTAATTTCTGTTTATTTTCTTTCAAAACGTTTAAATGTCATAATGACTTCATACCATACATATTACTTTAAGCCATGATGCCATCCACTGCCATCTCTTCTACCATTACTAATTTTTATTTTTTCCAAATAGAGGATCTGAAATATTCTACAATATTTCTTATGCAAAATTTGTTTAATTCACTTTTCAATTGATAATTATTCTCAACCGGAAGGAGGTTTTAAGTACTTGAAGTCATGCGGATAACCACAAATGTTTCTGATTGAGTCCCTCGCATATTTTTATTAAAAAATATTCCTGTCACATTTTCTCGAAGATGTTCGAAAATATTGCGTATGCAACAAATAATTCTAGAAAAAATCGATATAATTTTTAAATAAAATTTTATCGCGCAGCATTGGCATGTTGGAATTCAAAGTTTGAAGCATTTTCCCCATATCTTAATGTGTCCAGATTTTGATAGGTTTTGTATCATTCTTTAACGGGTTCTAAATTACTGTAATTAGTTTAATACTTAAAATGTTCAAGTAAATCTTTTATATAAAAGACATTTCAATATACCAGCAATTACTACGTTGTTTATATTCGATTTTAATTTGAAAGAAGTTAATATTCAATAATGATGTAATGCTCAATGGTGTAATGCTCCAATAGTTTATTTAATCATAATTAACCTCTAATGCTAATCCTAAAAATTTCTGCCGCAACATATTTCGGAATATCCTCACCACTACTAATGAAATTTTGCCTACGTATCTTTTATGCATCCAAATTTACCTATGTCTTATTCAATATTATCTCAGTAACATTTTATGTATTAACTGTTATTAATATAGGGCATTTAATGGGGAAATACACCACCGTCTTCTTCTCAATTATAAATAAAAATGTTTCATATATAATTTTGATTAAAATACTTTATATCTGCAGATGCGTCTCTTGACTATTTCTTTTCTTCTGCAACATCCGTAGCGAGTCGGATCCAATGCACATATTGCGAGTCGGAGTGCTGAGACTAATTTTAAGTATTTCCAAAGAAAATATCTACTTTCTTTGGAAAATGCAAATTTGAGAATTGATGGAATACATTACGACAGCACTGAATGGAACGCACCCATGCGGTCGAGAACGAATTCACCAGCCTCTGTCAACTCCGTCAGATTTGCATTGCTCACTGTTCGCAAGCGACATTCGCCATGGACTGCGCCAGTACCATTTATATTGAGAAAATATTTCTACAAGCTAGAAATTGGTATTTGCATGTTCCCTATAGTTACATACATTCTAATCTCGTATTCGACTCCAGAAACGTCAAGTGGCGAGCGATCCACTTTGTGCTCAACCACAAGAGTTTCTGATTTTTTATTACACATTCTGTTGAGTGTTAACAGGAACAATGAATTCTTGATGACATTGTTAATTCGTTGATTATGGTGACATACTGAAAAACAAGTTGTAATGTGAACAAGGAAATATACACCCGTACGACAAGTTGCAACGACCTCAATTTTCTGTAATGCAAGAGAAAAGAAGCGACATCCATAACAATATACGTCGATACGTTTGCAGGAGCATGACAAATTACGTGTGTTGACTGTGGTGGATTTTTTGAACGCCAGCGCTCCACCGCATGAGGACAATTTCGCGCCCCTCGTATTGCAGCTCTGCGCATGTGCAAGTGGGATTCCCCGGTCGCCGCGCTTTGGACCGGAGGCGGGAATGGCAGAGATGGGAGCGGTGAGAACGGACAAGTCAAGGAACAATCAAGGGAGTGGTCGGCAAGGGTGGGAGCGCCGGGGAAGGTAGGGATATTAAGGAGGAGCGCGAAGACAGCGCGGGGGTTGCTCTGGGACGGCGCGGGGCGGCGCGGGGGCGGCGCGGGGGCGGCGCGGGGGTGGGGCGGGGGCGGCGCGGGGGCGGCGCGGGGGCGGCGCGGGGGCGGCGCGGGGGCGGCGCGGGGGCGGCGCGGGGTGGCGCGGGGCAGCGTGGGGCTGCGCGAGGCGGCGCGGGGCGGCGCGGGGCGGCGCGGGGGCGGCGCGGGGGCGGCGCGGGGGCGGCGCGGGGGCGGCGCGGGGGCGGCGAGGGGGCGGCGAGGGGGCGGCGTGGGGGCGGCGTGGTAGTGGCGCGGAGCGGCGTGGTGGAGGTGGAGGGGGCGCGAGCAATATTGACAGTGGTGGATGCTGTACGGTTAGAGCAGCAATATTTTTTAATAAAAATATGCGAGGGACTCAATCAGAAACATTTGTGGTTATCCGCATGACTTCATGTACTTAAAACCTCCTTCCGGTTGAGAATAATTATCAATTGAAAAGTGAATTAAACAAATTACGGCACGTGTGTAACACGGGGCAAGGGGCAAGGCCAGGACGGAAGAGGAAAATGGTCAAGGTGGGGATGGTTGGAGCGTTGGAAAGCGTTGGAAAAGACGAAACATGGGGCAGCAAATGCAGGTTGGGGAAGTAGGAAACAGTGCGAGTGGTTGAAGCCGCGGTGTAGGTTGGGAGCGGATGGGGCTGGGTAGAATGAGGGGGAGTGGGGCTCGGAACCCGGTGGGATCCGGGTAGGTGGTGTGGTGCGGGGTGGCGGCCGGAGCGTTGCTCAAACATGGAAGTAATGGACAGCCATAGCAGTACGGAAGAGACGGAGGCAATGAGGGTTGTGGGCAGCTACTGCTTTGTAGAAGGGTCGCAGTCCACGCGAATTATAGGTGTAACAGGGTAGCGTGGGTGGGTCTAGAGGTGAGCGAGAGAGATGTGGAGCCAAAACATAGGTGGGAAAGGCGGGAGTGGTGGGGTGAGGAAAGGGGCGTGGTCAATACATGGGGGCGACTGCAGTAAAGGGAGTGACGAAGACAGTGAGAGTGGTTGAAGCGTAATGGAAGCGGAGAAGGGCGGGTCGAAACATGGGTGGGCGGGCTGGAAGGTGATCATTATATGGGAGAAGTGGCCAACTACGGCAGTACGGGAGAGATGGGCCGTGAGAGTGGTTGGGGAGTCTCGGTAGCGGGAAGAGGTGAGGTCGGAACGGGGTCGAAAAGTGGGTGTGGAGGGGATGGGTGGAGGGAGGGATCGGAAGTGGTCAATACATGGGAGTTCTGGACAGTTACTGCAGTACGGGATTGACGGAAACACTGAGAGTCGTTGGGGCATCATGGCAGCTTGGCCGGAGCAGGGCTTGGGCAGAGGGTTGGGAAGTGGTCAATACATGGGCGTTCTGGACAGCTACTGCAGTACGGGATTGACGGAAACACTGAGAGTCGTTGGGGCATCGTGGCAGCTTGGCCGGAGCAGGGCTTGGGCAGAGGGTTGGGAAGTGGTCAATACATGGGCGTTCTGGACAGCTACTGCAGTACGGGATTGACGGAAACAGTGAGAGTCGTTGGGGCATCGTGGCAGCTTGGTCGGAGCAGGGCGTGGGCAGAGGGTTGGGAAGTGGTCAATACATGGGAGTTCTGGACAGCTACTGCAGTACGGGATTGACGGAAACAGTGAGAGTCGTTGGGGCATCGTGGCAGCTTGGTCGGAGCAGGGCTTGGGCAGAAGGTTGGGAAGAGGTCAATACATGGCGGTAGTGGCGAGCGGGGCTGTGGTACTGGAGCGCGGGCGTGGCAGGGGCTGCGCGAGCGGCTGGGGCGGCGCGTGAGCGGGGGGCGGGGGCGGGGCGGGGGCGAGGGCGGGGGAGGGGCCGGATCGCCGAGTGAATGTGACGAGGCGCCCAAATGAGAGTTGGCGCCCTCCCGGCCAGAGCCGCCGCCATGCGGGCAATATGTGGCCGTAAATAAAACATAGCAGCTCTGCGTAAGCCGCGGCCGTACGCGCTCTGCCCGGTATTGTCCGGCGAAGCACTCGGCCCCGGCTGCTGGCGAGCGCTCTGTGTTATAGGCGGCGGCTGCGACCATAAATATGTCATGTTTTAATTTAATTAATGTGCACCTTCTTGGAAGCAGGGTCTTGTTGCTGATATTGTGGAAAGCAATTTTATCATCTCATATTGTGTTGGGGCAGCCACATGGATCTATTCATAAAATAATTACTAATCTAGGAGCGTTGTAGCTCTAATATTATTATGTGTGGTATTAGAAAAAGTGAATCATATATTATTTGTGACATGTGACAAAAGTGGAAAAAATATACGGGTTCGAATCCCACTTTGAAATTGATGTGTACTTTTGTGTTGGGGCATTTCCTCTGACCATTTGAAACATGTGCATGTTTCACCTGCACAGCCATTATGGAGTATGTCTCTCACTGGAGACAATAAAAATAGGAGCCAATGACACCAGGTTGTGCAGTAAGAGCTACAGGTCATAAGTCTAGTCATAACTTTCTGAACGCGAGATTTGAGTTCCTTGTCTGCAGCTGCGCTTGTGTGATATCGTCGTCCGGGCACACACGACCGCGCAAATCTTCGATTCTCCCTTTCAACGGAAACTAAGAACTTGATAGTAAACGTGGGGACAAAACGGCCTCAGTTGGCGGCGATAGCGTTCCACCTAAACAATGTTGTTTTTTTTTCAATAATATCAAAGGAGATTACGAGGTTTAATCTTGGGCTCACCATTGGACTATGTATTGGTTGTGACAAGTTACCTCTATCTTTGGTGACGTATAAAAGTATTTTTCAGTTCTTTTGTGACGTTAGTAATTTGTAAGTTTTAATATATTTTAAACAAAATACCTAAATGTTATTGATTGTACTAGATCACAATATTTCGATATGCATGGAAGTACGATTCACAACATTACAATTTCCGTGATCGTATGAGACGAAATGAAGGGTGGAAAACGATTTCCACCATATGCAGAAAAGTAGTAGTATAAATATGTAAACTATTCAAAAATCGAAAAAATATTTAATTCATCTCATTTCCAAGTATTATTCACTACGAGTCTTATCTTCGTTAAAAGTATATATAATATGCACTTGCATCTTCATGGGGTCTATGTTAATATAGACACAAACAGAGAGTAAATTTCTTAAATTTCTTCACATGAAAACCCGCACTCTGCTGGTCCAACCTCTTGTTGAAGATGCTCCTGCGTGACCTGTTGAAATCACCGACCCCTTGAAGCAAGGCCAAGCAGCTGCACCTCCTTAGTCGATTCCACGCGCTACTGCACCCGGCGCCACGTGGCTGCTCATTTATTGAGGCAGCTCGCCGCCTTCAGACCCCGCCCCCAGACCGCGCTCCCAGACGCCGCCCCCAACCACCGCCTGCCAGCGCCATCGCCACTGCCTGCCGCTCCTGCCTCACAATCACAGCTCCTGCCTCCTCGAGTGCCCGCCCCCTTCCCCCACTCCTTCTTCCACTCCCTTTCCCCGCTCCCTTTCCCCGCTCCCCTTTCCCTGCTCCCTTCCCCCTCACCATTTCACCGCTCCCCTTTTCACGTTCTTCGCTCCTCGTATTCCCACTTTCCCACTCCCAGTCCCCACTCTTGTATTTTCCCGCACCACGTTCCCCCGCACCCCATTTCCACTCTCCTCGACCCACCGCTCGCCATGCCCACGTTCCCTTTCACTCTGCATCCCGTCCCTCCGCTTTCCGCTCCCCTCTCATCGTCCCCGCCCCCAGGCGTCGCTCCCGAGACCCCGCTTCCCAAGCCCCACTCCCCACGCCCCGCTCTCCACGCCCTGTTCCCCACGCCCCGCTTACCACACCACACTCCGGCTTACGTACGCCCCGCTTACGCACGCCCCGTTTTTCGCACGCCCCGCTTTCGCACACCTCGTTTTCGCACGCCCCCCCCCCGCACGCTTCGCTCCCACACGCCCCGCTTCCGCACGTCCCGCTCCCACACGTCCCGATCCCACACGCCCCGATCCTGCAAACCCTGCTCAGACACGCCCCGATTCCCATCCCGCCGTTCCGCATCACCCCTGTCGCCATGCCCCACTCACGTCCCCTCGCTTCCCGTCTCCACGCTTCCATTCCTAGCGTTGCCGCCCACCGCCTACTTTTCCCGAGCGCCCGCCGCCGCCCGGCGGCTCCCTTCGCCTCCCACCGAGCCGCTCCGCGCTCCCCGCCGCTCACGGCAGGCGGCGCTGGCGGCGCACGTGGCACGCGTTGGACGGGCGGGCGGGCGCTTGGCGCCCCGTAAACACGCGCCGGCGCTGGCGTTGCATTAATTTCTCATCATACTTTGCGAGGGAGGGCCTCTCCCTTCAGCCGAGGGCCTCACCCCTGAAGGGCTGGGCCCTGCACGTCCGACCGATGGGTAATTTCAGACCAGAACAACATACGGACAACTCTACAACATTCGCTATTTACTATTCGTGGAAATATCTAGATTCTCGTGGGACTTTTTATGGCACATAGTTAATATTCTGGATTAACCATGAGCAATAAAAGTTCCTGAAGTTCAAAGATGTTAAGATCACAAAAATAGGTTCGAGTCATTGCCTGCGTTTACTCAGAATAAAAAACAAAATTTAGAGAACTTTTAACTGACAATTGACCCGTAAAATAGACGAAAATAATTAAATGGGAAAGGGAGAGCGTGTCTCATTATAAAACCTTCTATAACGATTCAAGCTTATTAAATTACGTTTTATGGCTTAGCAAAATCTTCTGGAGAATTATAAAATGCCTCTATTCTTTGTACTGGAACGGTATGTTCAAACTGAAGCCAGCATAGGATCCAATTTAAGAGAAGGATTTCCGGCCACTTCTAAGAAATAATTCCTGTCTATCCCGCAGCCTAAGAAATTTAGTCAGCTCACATCAGCGGTTTATGTAGATTTCTTTAATCAATTCTTTGCAAATATCAGAACAATAATGTTTATTTTCCCGTCTCCAATTCTTTCTTCACTCCAGTAGTATCCGAGACGAAGGAAAGAGTTCAGATGCAGGGCCAGCACGGCCAGCAATGATTTTCGTTTGTTTTATAATTTTCAACCTTTTAGTAATGTGAAAATTATTGACGGTGTTTGTGATGTGCTTTTTGGTCAAAATGTTTTGCAATTGTTTACAAGTAACTGCTATTATTTGAATTAATGCAGCGTTTTGGCTGTAGATAAAGAGGGACTACTAAACTAAAAACTGAACAATCCATATAAATTTTGGAAAAGTGTGTTTTATTTAAAGTCTCAATAAAAATATTTTAATACATTACTATTTTATAAAGATTTATTTTCTTTACTTGACCTGAAGATTTTGTCATTAAATACAAATGATGGCGCAAGAAAGTGGATTTTGTTTTCATTTTTTGATACAGAAATAAAATAATGATTTTATTTCAATTAATGCTCGTGTATTATTTTATCAATTTATTAAGTTATCAAAATCAATGATAAAATCATAATTTTCGACGATAGCCTTGGAAGGGTCCCTGCTCCTTTTCAATATACAAGATCTTTTATATATTGATATTGCCCAGGATAATGAATAACAACGTCTCTATTTTGCAATTTTCTACCGTTTTCATGTATATGTTTTCTTTCTTTGCAAAGCAAACATTGACATGTGCTTCTTTATTTTTTCAGGTAAGTCTGACGGCGAAGGAAAAGAGCGTTTTCCCAGTAGCGTTATTCTTCACGGTAAGAATATTATTTTCCATAGAAAAATAGTTCTCAGACTTGTTTTCTAAAGGTTAAATTAAATTTTCTTTCACTGTGTCATTTAAGTTCACTGCTTTCCGATGTTTTAAGAAAATAACTGAAGTAAGTAATATTTGAATACACCAACGAGAAAATTAACAATGATGTGGTCAAATCTTGGTATCTAGAAGGGTCCCTGGAAATAAATCGTTCTTCGTTTTATGAAAAATCTATTTAAAAAGAACCAGAAACACTGTTTTAAATTGCGAAGGACACAATACAAATATTCCAATGTACTACTGTTTAAGTAAGCGTTATTCATTTTCTTACTTTATAATAAACGAATCTGCACACGAGATTTCCCATACTTTCTTTGCCTAACATTTTCTATTTTTACCACCTCTTGAGTGGTGTAGACGATGCACATCCCTCGCTTGCCGATACCACGCCCGACTGTTCACTCAGAGGAGCATCGTTCATTTGACGAACGATTCAGTATCAGGTTTCCGAAAGAAAATTTCAGCCCTCACTAAAATATTCCATGATGTTGCTATACTTATTTTTATGTAACATTTCTTATCCGGTAACATAATACATGTACGAGTAAACGAAGGCGCAGACTCACCCATGGTAGAATCTAGTTCAGTTTTTATACTGGTTGGGCTGAGGCCTTTCAAATGAAAGTATTGGATCACATAACGATGACCAATTTTCTCCATTTGTACAAATTCACTCACAACGTTCACTATTGATTGTTGCCAAACAAATACTAAACAACGTAGCGTCTTCAAACTTGAAACATATGCTTCATAGATTGTCTACTTTCTAATACAGTGATATTTTTCGAAACACTACCGCGATCTCTAGGTCAGGCCGGGTACTTCTGGGACCACCCGTATATTCCCACATTCTCGATTCCTAAAAACATAAGAAATAATAATTGATTAATTGAGGACTCCAGTGGAAGTGTCCTCGCAATTATGAAATGATAGTTCTAAGTTTGCCAGGTTACTGATTATTTTACCACACCCATAAAGCGTTTCCTGGCTGTATAAGAAAACGTAAAATAAAACAACGGTCTTAAAGTGGAGTCTCGTCTTTGACACACTGGGGCCCTGAGGCGCCTCATTCCTGAGCGTCGCCGCGTGCTTCGGCTGGAGTGGTGTGGGCGTGGGGGAGGCGGGGGTGAAGAGTGATTCCCAAACCCGCAAAGAGCGAAAGAAGAAAGGTGAGCAGTCAAATGATATTTGCTGTCCGGGTGACGGCGAGTCTAAAGCGCTGTGGTGCGGACGTTTCCGGACCATCTCGTCGTGGCCTTCCTCAGGGCTTGTATGCCGAGAAGACTTCGCCGTGGCTTCGTCCAGACAGCAAAGATCGTTCGCATGACTCAGGCCGCGGACGCCTACGACGTCACTGAAGGTGGGCAGCGTTCACAGGGCGATAACACCTATACCAGTTTTGAAGACAATGCGGTGCAGTTTCCCCTCCACACCTAATGAAAAGTTATCTTCTTTGAGTTATCAATTAGATTTAACGTCTAAGAAACAATAGAATCTTTTGCGTTTTCTAGAAATTCGGTATCAAGTTTCTAACAACATACTAGGTTCAATTTTTTATTTGATCTAAACTTCGTTATTCGTAATTCTGAATTGCTCTGACTACTTAATTACAAACAGTCCTAAGGCAAAGCAAATTTTATTCATAATATTGTTACTGTATTGACGCGAACCTTTTTTTTCATTTTTCATCTCTAAACGTCAGTTATTGATTTGGTTTGTGATGCCGGTTTTCCTATCAAGCTGCTTGAAAGCTTCCTGTTAACATAACAATTTATAGATGTGTATGAATGATAATTTGCATGGAGATTGTTTCTGTCAAAAGATAATCGATTTGGCGTGAGAATCGATAGCGACCTGGACATGAAGGAATTATGAGTGAGCAAATTTCCTTAATTTGGAATTCTAATCACGTTGAAATGTCAACCAAACAAATTCCAATCCCAGATAGGCCGCAAATATAGAGATAGTTCAAGAATTTCTACATTTTGGGGGGACAGTTCATATGTAAGATAACTTAGAATTATCGTTTTGTTTTCTAGCATTACAAATGACCATTTCTGTTACAAAATATTGTTCATAAAATGAAGTCATGTGACCAGCTCCGGTGACGTTTTTGTTGTTTATCGAAAGAATAATTGCATCATCAAACGTTTAACCAATCGTAGCAAGATAATCTTGGGCGGTAGCTGTTAACCGAACAGCCGACCATCGATTTTTTGGTCACACAAATACACGTGACATCACAATAAAGTTGTTTCTAAATTTTAAGATTGATTCTCTTATAAATTTATAATGCTGTTATACAAAAAACAGCGTTTGCAACTCGTTTCTAATGTTGCTTTGAAAATTCCCTCATAACGTCGCTTGTTTTCAAAGCACGTATTCATGCTATTGAGCTTAACATAATAAATTAGTTGCACAATAAATATTACACAACAAATATTACAAAGATATGTTTTATTGAACGTTTGAGAGTTCCATTCTACGTTTCTTTCACTCTACATGAAACTGTGTTTTATTCTGCACGAGACTTCTATTCTTCTCTTCTTCATTATAGTATCGACAAGAGTCTTCCAAGATTGTTTAGTCATTCTTGTGGTCTTCTTTTGCAAGGAATGCACTGAAAACATTTTTGATATACTGTCAAAAGTTGTTGTCATATAATGTGTTCAATGTTTTTAACTAATGAACAAACTTTGTGGAAAGGATAAGATATTGTCTTAAGTGAACATTTGCATTATTTTATATTGTAACTTACATGCATTTCAACACAACTTTGCGTGAAGCCACATATTCTAGATTATCCCAATATTATAGTACAGGACGAAAAATATGGAAATAACCTCAAAAATACAATACCAAATGTTCGGTCGTAAACTCCGTTTTTAACGTTCTAATTTTGAACATACGTCAAAAATAAGGTCCGTAAACGTGTTCCAAAAATGGCGCTGGGGGAGAGGATATAATTTTGTACCCCGTAAATGGGAGTATCTAAGGATGGATGTTTGGATGAATGTGTCACATACAAGTCTGTAGTAAAATATAATATTTTGAGCTGAAACTTAAATTGCAATGATGTCAAAAGGCGATTATGACGGCAGCCGTTGGTTTGCATTAATACGAGTATAAACTAATAATTTTATTTTCGACAAAAATACGCATCGCGCGTCGTGACTGACACTGAACACTGAATTTAATAGGCGAAAGATGTGTTCGTTTAAACGTTTGAATTTTAAAAAATCAATCATACTTTTCGCGCTTCATTTCTTTAAGAATTTTTCAAATAGTAGTTAAAGGGTCAGACAGTAATTTTCATATTACAATATTACTTAATCATTCACAATATCCTGAGAAAGTACGTGCGGTTGGAGCACCACACACACACACACACACACACACACACACACACACACACACACACACACACACACACACACACACACACACACACATGAGAATATATTTGTTTGCATAATGTGTATGTGTATTTGAGTCTTGTTTCTACAATCTGAAGTAAAAACAGTCGTATATTAGTAATCCACAACATTGTTAATTTCTAATCAACTTCTTCATGAATAACATTCTTATTAAAATCTAATTAATGTAGGTTTATACGCCCCACCCCACTAGTAAGAAAGAACTATTGACTTTGGAAGAACCGAAGAATTGTCTTGAAAAATAGTGGCAAGAGGTGGAGTTTAAACGATTTTTCTTAGAGATTAGAGCTGTATGTTATATACACATTTCTTAAAAATTTGTGCAAGAACATTAGACGTCAGTATCAATGTGCCTTCTTCTGAGTTCCAGATCTTTATCTATCCCAAATATCTTCCCTGAGGCACTTGTGGTTGCGGCGATCATGCTCCACGGCACCATTCCCCCTTTCTCGCACTATACGACGCCGATACCACAGGCCAACTCAGGATGACCGCCGGAAGTTTCGCTATCGCCTCTGCCCTCACCACCAGTACCTCGACTAATCTACCGACCTCTTTGCTTCTCCTCTTTCTCTTCCGTAATCTCCTTCACCGCCTTCTCCTCCCCTCCCTCCACTGTCATCGACACCCCCTCCTGCTTCACCCCTCTTACGTCGCTCCCATCTCCAGCTCCACCTCATCGCCACCTCCGCTTCCGCCTCGCCTCCGCTTCCACAGCTTCATCCTCCTCCTATACCTCCTCCGCTTCTCCCCGAGCTTCCGTCCCCTTCGTCGCCTTGGCCTCCTCAGCCTTTTCCTCCCCTCCCCGCTCCCCGCCCCCCGCTGGTCGTCGTCGGCCGCCGCGCCGGCCCGCGCTGCTGGCTTGCCGAGCCGCGTTTGTGCAAGCTCAGGCCGGCAATAACGGCGAGCCGGGGGATATTTTTCTCGCGGCCGCGGGAGCAGAAGGCCGGGCGGCGCGGCGGGGGCGGGGACGGGGGCGGCGGGGCGCGTAAGTTATTAGCGCCAGCTGATAAGGCGGGGGCACGCCGAGGGCGGCGGCGGCGGAGGGCGGCGGAGGGCGGTGGAGGGCGGTCGCCCGCGGGCGAGGTTATGGATCGCTGGGGCGAGGGCCCGCCGCCCGGAATTTGCTGCCCTCGCCCCGACCAGCCCCACCGCCCCGCCCCCACCGCCCCGCTTCCGTCGCCGGCTCCTCCGGCCCCGCCCTTGCGCCCGCTCTCCCGGACGCGGCCTCCCCCTCGCTCTCTCTCGCTTTCCTTTCGCCTCGCACTCGCTTTCTCTTCTTTCAATACCCTTCTTCTTCTTCTCTGTACCGCTGGAGGTTGAAGCGCTCTTAAGCCCTCACCATCTAGGCATCCTCTTGTGTACCACGATAGTCTTCTCCCTGGCTCTATTACTTGTTCTTATAAATATTACTTTAAATATTACCTTCGTTTACACCTATTCGTGGTATTTTTCGTTTTGTGGTCTAGTTGCTCCTTCAAAAGAGTATCTCTTCTTTGTTTACTCTTGGTTACAGGCGGTTACAGGCTTCTTATTTGTTTACTTGTACTGCCATACTATTATACAAGACATAATTTCTCAGGCTTCAAAATTAAGTCAGACACACACACACACACACACAAGTATTAGCCATCATCTTACTTATGTTGGTGCACTTCTAAAGATTTGAAATGTGCAATTCACTGTTCTAACAAAATTATACGATTGCCCTGTATGTGGCCGTACATGAATGAAGTCCTGAATTTAACAGTCCCTTCTCACACAACGCTTCCAATGCACGTCGTTTTACCCTGACAGTTCTAGTTCTTTCCTCCATCATTCACGTGTTCTTTCGTCGCACACCCAACGCGCCATTGTTTCATTCTTTCGTGCCCTTTCCTTGGTTCCCGTAGTAGCCGTAAGACTTCCCGCTGGCAATGTGTACCATTTCTCGTCTCTTGCGTTCTTTGCGCGCTCCCTCTCGCGTTTGGACGCGGCCCTCGTCCGCCCCGACCTCCGTCCGCTCCGTCCACTTGGCCCGTTCCATTCCGGGCCGCCTCCTCGCTTGCTGGCCCGCCGGCGGCGCCGCCGCGTCCGCTATTTCCCCCGAGATGGTCGCCACCGCCCTCGCCCCCGGCGCCGAGAGTGGACCGTCGTGCTGCGAGCGTGCTGCGAAGTTTGGGAACGGAGTTGTGGGAGCGGGAGTTCGTGATGAGCTAACGGGATGTTTCTCTTTTGTGTTTTGTGGATTTTTCGCCGAGCAGTTTTTTATCCTCCCCGGGATTCTCCCTTGTGAAGACTTTTTATCTGCGGATTTGCAAAAATATTGTGATTTAGAACCTATACGTGCGTCTTACAATAACTGTTGTTGAAAATAAATCTAAGCGTGTAGAATAGTCAAAATGATGTATATTTAAATGTATTCGTCATTATTAATAACTGAGAAATCATGTCTGTTTTCACAAATGATTCAAAACACTTTAGCTCCTTATCTTTTCGATGTAGTCGTGGAAATCCAGCTTTAGAAAATGTCTTTTAGAAACCATGCCTAACAGTTGTTTATTTTGATTTTCTCTACGTTCCACTCACATAATGCGATTTCCCAGTCTTCTTCTTTTACTGCGTTTCCCAACGCTGCACTCGCAGAGGAGCTTAGTAAGAGGATTATAGTCATTGCTGAGCTGCTGTTCTGCGACCAGAAATCCCAAGATTTGTATGTTTTCTGCTTTGTCTCCAGCAGACCAATTCGTTTCAGTTTTAATATTTTTCTTATTTTCAATCCTCTTTGTATTTTCCGGTTCTTCTCGTATTCCCTACTCACACTAGTTCATCTTTTGATGTTGTCGTAGATTCTAAACCAAATGCGCCGTTGTTTTGAGATACCTGGGTGTGCGAGTGGGTCTTAAATGAATAATGTGACGTAAGCCATTCTTGAAACGTAACAAGTTTGCGCCTCTGTGCGAGGTTTCGAGCTGAGGCCCGGTTCTCGCTCTCAACTATGTGGGCCAGGCTCCGTTGCTGTCTGGCATCAGTACGACGAGGTCGAAACAGCCAGAGACGTCATGTCGCGTTTTCGTCACTCGTTGTTGTTCCACTTTTGACATGCGCTCAAAACAGCAGTACCAGAGCTGCAAGAAGCTTCGAGAACAGTCATTTGAGATACACTAGTACTTGCCTCTGTTTCGTTGCAAACTGAACCTTTTCAAACGGAAAGATTGCTCGCATTTTTCCTTTATGATGCCACATACCTTACGAAGAGTGCAGGTTACACACAGGTGTGTGTGTGTGTGTGTATTGCGAATAGTTACTGATGGCTACTGATCATTTCTCTGTGAAACAAGCTAAGAATAAATAATAATAATATTAATAATTATATTATGGTTATGACTATTATTGTTACTCTTAAGGACAGCGGGTGGAAATATGTTTCTCTCACATTAAACTGGGGATTCTTGAAGCCACATTGTCTCGATAATGTGCAGAAAAGTAGCTATCTCGTTTACATTTTTTTTTCAAATTATCTAACTCTTAATACACACTTAAAATATTTTATTGCAAATTTTTTTTTTTGAAAATTTGTTGGCTTGTAAGCCTCAGTCTACATGCTGGTTGATCTTTGAAACACTTTACATTTTGTCATAACAACTTCAATACAGCGTCACCACTACGTGATAATACCAAATTGAATGTTTTTATCATGCATAAAATATTTATGCATTCAAGTCCAAATTAAAACCTTTTTAATATTCATTCGTGTGCTGAATTAAAAATTGACTCAGAATCAAGAATAAAACGTTTGAAACAGTATAGTCTCCTAGCAAAATGCTGTTATTTTTCTGAACTGTCGCCGAATTCTTAACAACTTTTTTACTTAAAAGCAATACAAGCATTGTTGTATTAAACTAAATAAAAAATAAAATTGAAAACGTAAGAAAAGTGATCGAGAAAACCACACCCCTATACACAACATTGTATTCATGTGATATATTAAAACAATTAGAATTGTCTGACACGCCATTTTACACAGGAAATAATATAAAAATGTATTTTTTTTAAAAAAACGACAACAAACAATCGGCATTTCTCAACCTCGCTCTGTTAAAATGCCCTTAAAACGTTTTTAGAAAGAAAATTTGGTCTCTCATCACACAGAACATATTAAATATGAATAGGTTTAATTTTGAACCGGATAAGGAAATAAATGATAATGGTGTGAAATAGTTAATAATAAAGTAAGTAAAAAGTGATATGATATATACATGGTTTTGCGTAAATTGAAAGCCATCAATTAAAGAACTGAAAATTTAAAGTTATTGAATAATGTTTTAATGGCAACACAGATTAGAGCACCACTTCAGTAATCCAAAAACAGATGAATGCTGAGTAGTATCTTCTTAGAATCACCGCACGTTTACAGCCGACAATCAACGTAATTTGATAAAATCATGATGGACGATTTTCTGCTTATCTACCTGCACTGAAGACGTAAAAGAGTGTCATGAATATTACCAATACCATGTAATTAGAGAAAATTACTAAACGAAGACTGTTCTGGAAGGCAAGTTGAGAGGGTGCAAAGAGAAAGGAGAAAAAGTACGTTGTTAATTCAATTGAAGGAGGTGTATGACTGTCATGAAGTGAGGCGCTTAAGATATTAAAAGGTCGAGAAGAGAGATAATAATACCACCATAAACCATTTAGGAACATTTAGGTTGAGGTCCCTCCGCCAAACCAACTCGATACTGCAAACTTCCAAGAGAGATGTGCTTATGTGCTGCTACCCAGTAGCACCCACATCGAACATGCATTTCGTCAAGCAGGTTAAAAACTTCGCGCTAGATGTCATACAAAAGGGTACTTTTCCGTTTGTCGAGTCGAAACGCACACTCTTATTCACCACGGCCATCACCATCACCATACCACCACCACCACCACACCAACAACAGAAACAACAGAAGCAATAACAACAGCTACATCAACACACCAGTGCCATCAACACAACCACCACCACACCCATAACCATCATGGCAAGCACCATAACCACCTCTTTCATGAACACCCCTACCTCCTCCTCCTCCTCCTCCTCCACCTCAACCACCACCACCACCACCCACTTCCACAGTCAACCCGAGCACCATCATCTCAATACTCCTACCACCAAAATGAATCTGCTACCTGACGCAGATAACATAGGAAGCATCTCTTGCTAGGCCGCTCATCCTCATCACCGAGTTCCCGATTTCTTCAGCTAATCCTTAAGCATTTGAGCGTCTCCCAGGTTCCCAGGTGCGCACAGGCTAGCCCCAGGGGGCGGGGCGGGGCGGGTTGGGGCAGGCGGGCACAGCCAGGGAGGACCCGCTGCGCGCTTCTTGATAAGGCTCCAGCGGCAGCGGGAGTCTTCCTCTTGCAACTTGCGGCCAACTTCACCCGGCTCAGAAGTTAAGCATCCTCCGCCTCCCCCTCTCCGCCGCCGCTCCCGGGGATTATAAATCCATTTTATAATATTCTAATTGGGAAGCATGCGATCGATGGCGTTACCGCTGCTCTGGGGCGGAGACGTCGCTGTGAAGGAAATGGCTCACCCAAACGGCGCAGCCCCCAAAAGTCATAATGCGCTCTTTTATTAGGCGTGTGGTTACGGTTGAATTGTGGAACAGTATATAATATTTGGCAAGTGTCAATCATTGATCATCAAATTATTGTACACAAAATGTTTTTATTGGATACCGTCTACTTGGGCGTGTGATTGTTGAAGGGTTGAAAGGGTTTGCCAAATGTTAATTCTGATTGATCACCAAATTATTGTACACAAAATGTTTTTATTGGATACCGTTTACTTGGGCGTGTGATTGTTGACCGGTATATAGGGTTTGGCGAGTATTACTTATATTTGATCATCAAATTGTACGGAAAAAAATTACTGTATATTTTAAAGAAATAATTATTTGACATCCAAGTTATGATTGTTTATTAAACTTTTATAGGAAAAATATTTTACTGATAATTTTGACAAAATAATTAATATTTAAAGTCAACCGGAAAGTCAAAACTTTCTCAACGCTCTCTATTTCAGAAAATCAGTGAATGGCATTGCTGCTAGTTTCGGAAATGTTCTGTGGGGATGTGAGGGAAGCTACCCTACTAAATGTCGCGCTGGATAATGTCGCTGGGAGGAGCAGTGTCCACTCACTGGGGCATATAAAAATCACAAGTCACGATTGTAGTATTTGATTTTGGAATGAATGGAAAACTGTATGATAACTGTTAATTGTGAATGTTCATCAGATTATACTACTTGAAGTATTTTTCTAGAGATTTCAACAATATAATATATATTTTATGTTCTCTTCATTGTGAATTACTATCAAACGATTCTACACAAAATATTTTTACTGGATATTTCTGCAAAATAATTAACATTAACCTGAATCTCAACACTCTCCATTATAATGTTTCAACTAACTTGTGAACTGCATTGGTGCCTGATCGTGAGAGTGGAGATTATCCCGGCCGGTGGTTCTCCAAGAAATGTTTTCTCTGGGTAAAAATATCCGAAATAGGAGCCTCAGGATTTTGATGATTCTTTCCGGACTTTGTAGGAAAGGATGAATTAAATCTTTCAAGTTGCAAGTATTAAAGAATGTTATGCTATTAAAGACAATATTTTGCAGAAGACACACAATTTTTCGTCAGCTGTTTTAAACCTGTTGCACCCACAGCGGTTTTTCATTCGATTTATTGAGTAATCTGCGTCACAAGATTCGCTCATAATGGAGCTGAACGTGAGGGTATGCTCTCGCGAACCTGAATGCCCGTTCTTTCTGCCGACATCTTTCATTGCACGTCTTGCATTTCTTCCGACGTCAGCTCATACCTTCGTGAAACGCCGCCATTCTCTTCATCTGCGCGATCGGCGCGTTCCCCCTCACCTCTTTCCTTCTTTTTCTCCTCCGTTTCGCTCAGTCTTGTCGCTTCCAGCCACGACCTCTCCTCCCTCCTCGACCACTGCATCACCGCCCCCGCGCAGGCATTGGTCGTAGTCACCCCCGCAGTCACCGCCTTCACAACGCCCCTGCCGCAAACTCAACCCCAAACGATTACTCTCGTTCTATCATTACACACTCCCACCTGCACTTACTTCCCATCCCATCCCTACTCCCACCTTCCACCGTCCGTAAAACCCCATCCCTTAACGCATTTTAGTATGATACGTCACAGCCATCGCTAATACTGCTCTTCCATTTACAGCCACGTGTCACCGATTCCATCTTCACCCCATATCCGCCGTTTTAACCGCGTCTGTCACCGCCGTTATCACCGACATGCCATCGTTTCCGCCCCTCTCGGTAAAAGCGGGTACACCATCCCTGCCTCCACGCTGGTTTCCGCTCCTCACATTCATCTTACGTTTTTAACACATACGATGCCCCCACCCCCTGACACTTCCATCGAACCTTCTGCCTCCCACCCCGATCACGAACAGCTCAGCCATCACTGGCACACATCAATCTACCCCATGCAGCCATGTATGCCTCCAAAGTCACCCGACTCGTTATCCGCTTCATCCATGCTGGTTTTCTCACTCCGGGCTCCTTGTCGCTGTCTAGTCTGCCTTTACGCCCTCCCGGGTTCCACCGTCCCAGGCACTACTGTCTCTGTCCCTGCCGATTCGGGAACCGCTATCCCCACTATAGTCGTCCCCGTTATCCCCATCTCTGTCCCTGCTGATACAGAAACCGCGCAGTCCCAGTCCGCACTTCCTTCCACGCCACCGTCGTCTCTCGACCACCATACCTGCCACCGCCTTATTCTGCCCAATACCGCAGTTTCTTCCACTCCCGTCCCTGGCCCTGCCCTCATGACTACCGACAAATCACCATCCTCCTGCCTCCTCTCACTATTGCTCATTCAAATAATCATTATCCACCATCGCCCAGTTTCTGCCCTTCTTCGACCTTATCCCCCATCCCCTTTCCTCCATCACCTATTGCCTATCACCTAACTCCACCTCCCCGTAAGCCCCAGGCACCGTCGCCCACGCTGCAGCCGCCCCTCCCACGCTTCACCACTGCCGCCCAATTCCCGCCCCTTTCGACCCTACGACCCCCATTCCACCACCGATAATACCTCCGCCATCCCCTAATCCCCAGGTACGTGCCATGTCTTCCGCCACCCCCGTCGCGTCCGCCCCTTCCATTTCCACACTCTATCGCCGTGTTCCCACTTCCTTCAACTCTCTCAACGCCGTTCCAACACCCATTGCATCCTTGCCACCTGCTAAGCCCCAGGCACGTGCCATGTCTTCCGTCACCCCCGTGGCGTCCACCGCCTATCCCCGGCACCTACCCCCAGTTCCCGCCTCCGTCGACCCTCCCACCCCCGTTCCACCATCACAAATTGCATCCCAGCCGCCTCACGTGCCACCGCTTCCACTTCCCCCTGGCAGCTACCCCTCCCACCGCCACCCCCGCCCCTTCCCCACCTCCCGTGCCCCGTTGCGCGCCGCACCCGGCAAGGTGCCGCAATATCGGCGGCTCGGCGCCGCGCCGCGCCTCGCCGCGTCGCGCCGCGGGCCGCAGCGGCCCCGGGATCCTTTAAATTGCGAAAGTTCCGCGAAATTAATTTCATAATTCTTTCCGCCCACTCGTCGCCGGCGCCGCACGCCCGTCTTTCCGGCTGCGTTTTATTTCACTCGCGCCGTGCGACCGCGGCGAACGCGCCACGACATATGAGGAGCTCCCCCGTCTCCCCGCAGGGAAAGCGAGATTTTGCTACGCGGCGCTAGATTGGGGCTGGGAGGGCGGGGAAGCTGGGGATGTAGGAGAGGAAATGGCCGCACTATTTCTATTCTTATTTTCTGCGCGCGTGCACAAGCAGCGTTTATCATATGGTTTTTCATATGGTTTGTGGGAAACGAGGAGAATTGTGTATCAACTGTAGTTGTGTAAGATTGGCATAAGAGAAAGAAATTGTGTCTCCGTTACGATATCAACCAATACTGAAAGTCAAATTACAATATTTGAGGTGAATGCGTTGTGGTAATTAGTCTAAAAGATTTTGGGTGTGCTGGTGAATGTAGCTGCAAAAATGCAACTTGAAAGATCACGATATTCGATGTTGCTACCCGTTACGGTGAGAAGACTTTCGACAGTAGTGAATATTTGGGCCACTCATGACCATCGCGTTCATGATAATTAATTATGAATGTTTTGGTTTAAATTGTGGTAACGGATATTTTGTGCGAAATTGAGATTACTTGCCCTCTACAAGAATGAGAAATAATGTCTACATTCAAGCGTTTTCATACATGGCACAACAAATGGCAGTAATAACTTTGTGCAAAAAGTTATGTTTTTTGTTACACAAACGAAATTACTGACATTTGGTATATATTATACTTCTCCACTCGAAAATGACCACAAAATATATATGGTTTAGTTTTTGCAATTTTAAATCATAAAATTTGTATAAATTCTTCTTTATTTTCTATCTTGTGGCATTATTTTGAACTTAAGTACGTTACATTTGCGTTCTCTAGGAATGTCGTTTCTAGTGGATTAATTGTGTATCCGCACGCACTGCACAGCAACATATAGAATCTACGAATTCTAATTTACCCGGTGTAATCTTACGAATTCCTTTACTTTGTTCATCAAAAACTGCACCACAATATTTTGTTCAAATGTCCCAAAATGAGTAAAGATATTGGCTTTTATAGTCATTTCTTGCATAGTACTTGACTTGCATAGTACTTGAAATGCAGTCTGGAGCTGAATGTGTGGCTTAACGTTCTTCTTTTTTTGGTTTTGTTGTTTTGACTAGGGATAGTAACAAGATGAGAAATACTTGGAACATAATAGAGGTATTAACATTTACCAATAGCAGGAGGTTAGCTGTAGCTTGTATGACTGATCTTGTTAATAAGCTCTTAATACTTTCCATACACAAGAGAAACGATACAAATCTAATATTATCATTTGCTAGTAAAGTAAAGGATATTTAGAAAATCATATTTTTTACTCGTAAAAGTTGTTGAAGATACTTTGCGAGATAATCAGAACAAAATACTTCAGTTTCGAAATAAACGGCTTCGCTCCCTAACGTTCTCCTGTAAAATGGCGACTGTTCAGATGTGTCAAACTTCTTTTACGCCGTCGCTATACAAGGCCATCAAATCATCAATTTTCCGCTTCAGAAAACGTTTGTGTGTCCATATCAACAAATAAAAGAGAACGAGCGCTGAAGAAGTATTACTACAAGAAGAGCTCGTTTTAATGTAATGAGAGAAAACTACAAAAGAAAGAGCAAGTGAACGAGGTACACAACGAACTAAAGGAAACGCTCAAATAAGCAACGTCTCAAAGTGCACACAAGCCGGAATGAAATAAGGAAATTGTAGAGGTACAAGAGCGAGAAAACGATAGCAAAGAGTCAGTCGAGAGCCTTTGTTAATGGAAACAAAGGGGGAACTTGCCGGTAAACTCACGAAATAAGGTACGCTCAGAAAGGTTACAAAGGTGCTGCCCAAACTTCCCGCCTAGTAATAAGAATTTCTTGCATCTCACTATAAATTTCCTTTCCGCTGAAGGAACCTGCGCTTAAGAAAATGAGTATGCATCTCTATAATGCATTTGCCCGAGTTCACGAGAAGTTTTCTCTTTGGCAAAGAGAGAGAAAATTGCTTTGGGAATTGGTGTCGGCTAGCAACTACTTGCCTGTTAACCGCGAGGTTGAAAGTCACATCGACAAAACGTATCCGTTCTATTTATTCATTCTGTGGAAGTATCAAATAAGCTTTCAGGTGGCACTGGGTTGGTAGAAATATGTATCTGATATTCAGTGGCAAAATAGACGTAGAGATAAATTTATGTGTGAATTTCGTGGAATTTATTGCTACTCGAAACTGCTATAGTATTATTTACTGAAGCACCGTTTCTGTGAATTAGATTTACATTTTATGAAAACTTTTTATTTACAAGCTCGAGCAAATTTTAGAAGAGCTTGAACTAATATGCTTCGAAGTCGTCGTGTTTTCCAAATTTCTATTTGATAATGCAAATTATGCTCAAATGAATTAAGGACACGCGTAGTAATGGCAGAAATAACGTACGCATTTTAATTTGATTTTTCTGTATTTTCCATTTCTATTCTTATTAGTGCTTGATCCCGTCGATTAAAAAGAATTCACTTAAGTTTTGCTAGGATGAATGGTGAGGTTAAAATAAAAGGGTGTTTTGAAAATCATATTTTTAGAGAGGGATATTTTGAAGAAATATTTCAATGTTCAAATGTTATAATAAGTATTAACTAGCTGGTATCCTAAACACATGTCGCACTGTTTAAATTATCTCTGTTGGGAAAGTAGTTAAGTGAGAATTGCTTATTGCAGGAACTCAACTTCGATCTTTTCGGACATTCCATTTTATTAATCGGCCATATCATCCAAGAATTAACATGACACCCAAAAAGGAATAATTGTATATATTGCGATATATGAAACACAACTTATGTCCCTAGGTGCTCTTCAGTGTTATATACATAGCGTTCTCGAGTCACGGACGACTGTAAAATGTGTTGGGTGTTGCATGTGCCCCTGGACCAATTTTAGAGAGTAAGTAGGCACAACTGGACGCCTGCAGGTGCGAAAAGCGAACGCTGAACGAAACTACGCAAGTTTTTCTCCAAAGTTGCAGGCACACTTCACAAGAATAAAAGAATCAAATACACTCGTTTTACACTGCTATACATTCAATATTTTAATGTCAATAATACTGCAGTAACATAGTGCAGCATATACCACAGTACAATAATTATTTTTGATACGAATGATGCAAGTGACACTTTATTTTGCCAGATGCATATTGGAAACTCCCAACTTTTACGAATGATATCAACTTATAAACAGGTAATGGAAGAAGCTTGCAATTTGGAAGCCTATTAATTTGAAATAAAATGCTCTCACTAACAACAATACATAAACACCGCTCTCACCACGAACAGTATATTACTGCGGTGAAGTCAGCCTACACTCTAACCTTACCGCCACAATCCCTACCATTCATCACCTCATGAACCCTTGAAAAGGAAATATAAACAAAAGTGTTACATATTTATTATTTAGGAACGTGGCGGTTGTATGTTATGAGTTCGCAACAGAACCGGGTGAACGCGACAGGAAAAACAACGTGCCGTCCCGCGCTCAACACCCCATACCAAAATTTCAGAAAATAAGGAAAACGTTACATGATGGATTTAACTGAAGTTCATTTCCGCACTGAGGGCATCAAAATTCATTATTGTAGTGAGTCTGAAATTTAAAGCAAATTCCATTGTTCCTCAGTGTTATGAGAATTTAATCGATACGCGCAGCATGGTAATAGACTGAACAACACAACTAATATTTGTATTTTTCAATTAATAGAAAGTTTTCCATTGATTTGAATTTTTTACCGATGTAACGTGCGCGCCGCCGGCCACTTATCTCTGAGCTTCAGGGCGCAGTCACAGTTTAATTAAATGGATCCTCGAAAAGCTAAGTTTTCGACTTCTCTGAGGTGACAGGACACTTAACTGGTAATGACGAGGAGAATGAGTAACTCTAGCTCTTTAGAAGGCAAAATCTTTAATAAGACTACAATATACAGTAAATGAAAGTGGTTAATGCGAGAAGCCAACAACCAAACTGCCAGAGCGCTTATATCAGACCCCGGGCAGGGCATGGCATGCTTGGTCAGACGCACGTGCTGGCAACTCATGGGAGTGGGGATGTAATGAATTTGTTTAGTGAGAGCGGGTTGAATAGCCCACGCTGTCTCAGAAGCTTCCGTTGGAGCTTCTTTCTGGCCTACGTGCGGAGACGCGCGCAGGATATTTCTGATAAGTGGCCCACACCATCCGGTCGGAGCTTTTGTTCGGTGCTCTACGTGACCTCGGCGCTTTTGCTTACATGTGCGTCTGCCAATTAATACTTGCCCTTTTAAATATCATGAATAGAGCAATTCATAAATGTTCAATGGCAAAATTATACAGAATAACATATTGCGTGTGGATGTGATACATGTTTGTCATACATGGCAAGATTTGAAAGAACAATGCACATATCTATATGACTGACAATACTTATATACTTACAATATATATTATACATTACACCGAGGTCCAGAGCATTGAACGAAGCTTTCACGTGAGGCTCATAGTTTTCTTTTAATTTCTGAGCGAATTGGGAAATGGTGATATAGATTACCGAGCTTACAAGCAACATTAGTGTCATGGTTTTAGAGACAGGGAAAGTAATCACACGGTTGAATCTCTATGATTCAGAAGGGAAGCGGGTGAGGACTATGGGCATTGAGAGGCGTGAAAGAACGAAAAATTAAAATCGCCAATCACCAAATACGTTAATATAATATATTTATCTGTCTACAACAAAATAATGATTTTTCTATGGTTAAATTAAATAAACGACAATTTTTGCTAACAATTTCATTTTATTGCTAACACTGATTACATATTACAAATCGTGTCAATTTGTTCACGTGTCATTGATTATATCTCATTGAATCCGAGACAACAATTTGAACATACATACGGTATTGAATATTTGAGGCACTCAAAATTAAATAATGGTAATGAATCTCAAGTGACATACAAGACAGATAAGTGATTATTCAAAAAAATATGTAATTTATATTGTCAATATAAATTACATAATTGTTATATTAAAAGATACAGCAAACAACACTGTATAACATTGCACTCTCTCTGTAAATTATGATTCCCTAATACAAACGAAACTAGTGGTGCTAAAAGAACGTACTTTCTTGCCCGGACATTCACACAAAATTACGTGAGAAGTACTCAAACATTCTAAAAATTGTATATCATAATATTTTGCTTGTAGGAAGACGCCGCAAAAAGTTTTGAACTTATAAGAATCGGTGTTTTGAACAAAAATTAGACTTGCACTGTTCGCTTAAACGTCCTTCGCGTAAACACTATCCAACAATAAAATTTGGAGCTAATTTTTGAAAATTGATGGAGCTAATTTTTGAAAATTTTCAAATTGTCCCCCCCTCCTCGGGGGCTGTATGTAAAGTACCCCCCAAAATTAAAATATCAATTTCAACTTCAAGAGGCAGCAATGCCAAGCAGATCGATTAGAGATTATCAATTTTGGAGAAAATCGGCTGAACGGTTTAGCCGCAACCATTGTTCCCAGACGGTCGGAGAGACAGACGGACAGACACACATTTTCTCGTCTTTCGAATTTTTTGAAACAAAACATGTATTCTGGCATGCGGCTACACCGCTTGTTAAATAATTTTTTTCCTAAATTTCGCAACTGGATTTATCCACTTTTTCGTTACCAGGGCTGTAATAGGAGGTTTCTGCCAAAAATTCAGTTTTTTTGCATTACATAACGTTCTCTCTAATGCGTAGGCGGTAGCGAGAAAGTAAAGAGGTTAATATGTCAATGTTGCTTGTTGAGTGGTTTACAATTGTCTCATCTCAAGCCCCTCTCATAATTGAATTTCGTAGTGAATTTGGATTAATTTTCTTTGGGCTTTGGAGTAAATTGATTCCCTTCAGTCGGGAATAGAACATTGTTTTCGTCTTGCGATCGATAAATTACAACTTATACAATTTCTTTGATACTCTCCTTTCAAAATTAAACAATTTCCCTTCGCAAGAAAGAGGGAGGCCATTCTCTCCTGGCAATTTGTAGAACCCGCTCTTGCGCGCCGCACTGCAGCGCGGGCGCCGGCCCCGGCATGCGGCTGCGGCTCCACCTCCGTGCACAGCGTCGAGCAACGACGCCGCCCGCCCGCCCGCCCGCCCGCCCGCCCGCCCGCCCCACGCGCTCCATTGTTATCCCATTCCCTCTGCGCTCCGCCCCGCCGCACGCCTCCTCGACCCTCCCCCGCGTGCATTTAAGCGTTTTATAAACACCGCGAAAATTACGCGTCGAGAAAAAACCAACTCTGCTACGCCCACCCGTCCCGCCCCGCCCAGCTCCGCCCCGCCCCGCCCCGCCCTGCCCCGTCCTGCCCCGCCCCTCCCCGTCCCGCCCCGCCCCGCCCCGCCGCTTGTTCGTGATTAGCGCGAGGTTAATTTCGGCGCACCTCCCTTCCTCTTCCCCGCTGCCCCGCGGCGGGTCTGTCCCTAGGCTGCGCGCCGGAAGTGGGTTCTCTTTTTTTCCCACGTTGGCGGCGGTGTCGCAGTGCCTACAGCTGCGGACTGCCCGGGAAGCTCGCGGGCACGAGATTTGCTCGTGGTGGCCACGGGACGTTTGGATCCAATTTCCATGAAATAAGGAAAGCATTTGAATACTTCAACGTTCTTACGATTCCGATTTTATTCGTTCCGTTCGAAACGAATATTATCTACCGAATCATTAACCTTTTCCTAATGTGCCATTGAAGTTTCACACACATCTCTGGGATAACTGGCGGAATTTTCGTATTTTCCTCATAATCTAGATAGATTTCATTTTTCACATTTGCAATATCCTACTTCTCAAAGAAAATACTAATCAATCGCCCCTTCCCCCCTTGAATCATTTACTTAGTGTTCCTTTCTCTACGTAAATATGCATACATTTTTGAAACTAATCATAGCATGTATATGTCAAAGAATTTTACAGAAATTTATTCTGTCGGAAGAATCGTATTTTTCGCGTTTTAAGCTTCACATAAATCCTTTATTTCGTAAATAACTACTGTTCTCACACTTCCCATTAAATACTTAACGTTTTTCTTTCAATGACGTCATATAAAATCTCGTAAAATCATATGGATCATAATGTAATTTTGAAAAACTTTTGTTTTAAAATGTTCAGGCTGTTTTTTGATATCACTTAAATGAAAAATATCTCAATGTTGTGTTTTTAAATATATTCTACCTTAATGTTATAGAGAATAAGTTGTCTAAAGTTGTTTAAAATATATAGGAATTCGAATTTTCATAATTCGAGAAATATAAGACTTTTTTTGTATTCCAGCATTATAAAAGAATATTTTCTGTTGCAAGAAATCGTTCATTATCATATCATCAGGCATTTTATGACACAAACGATGACGTATTAGATTTTATGTCACCTATGATTGCGTCATCATACATTCAGCCAATCGTAACAAGAGAATCGGGGAAGGTAGAGCTAAACGGAACAGTCGACCACCGTTTACTCGCACGATGTCCAATACCCGATTCGTCACTGGGAAGTGGTTTTGCAAAATTAAGTTTGATTCTCTTATATATGTATAACGCTGTTATACAAAAAACAACTCGTTTATAATGTTGCTTTATTACATTCGTACAAATTTGAAAACTCGCTCCTAAAGTCGTTCGTTATAAAAACATGTATACATGCAATAAAGTTTAACATTATAAACTAATTGCATAAACTACTATGAGATTATTCTAAGATTTTGTAACCAGAATATTCAGGACTACAGCATTTTCTCACTTCTAGTTCAGATTCAAATTTGGGTCAACCAACAATCCTTCTGACTTCGCAATATCAGTTTTACTTCAGCATAGGGATAAATTAGACGTTTCTACTCGTAACGTGTCATTGTGATGTGAAAGCCATTATGAATTGCATTTGTCTTTATATCTATCCATTAATTGCCCAATATCATTGATATCAGAAAAAATTACTTGGTATTTTATTGCCAAGCATAAAATGAATCGGGAAGAATCAGGAAATGCATTTTATTTCAGGTGTGGTGGAAACCTCTTCATAGAAAATATCTCAAAATAAGTAAAATGGTAGTTATTACATTATTTGTTCTAGTTCTTAGATGTTTAATTTTCACTTTCAATTTGAAAGGGAGTTTGCACATCACTGCCGATTCCAACAATAATTAAATCAACGGTTGCACAAACATCGGAATATAAACCGACGGTGTTCTATATCTTTGTATTCATGACGGCAACGTATCCCTTTTTTTTATTTTTACAGTGTTCTTCATGAACGTAGTACTTTCGCGATATTCAAAATTCTCACATTGACCGAGTTTTATGCATCCTTCGTTTCATGCCGTTGGATACTGCAGAGTTGTCTACCATTTTTTCACACGTTGTTGTCAGTACCCCGGAAATTCCGTTATCTTTTATTAGGCCATCAATTCTCTTCGACACTGAACCGATATCTCAGCTGTCGTCATGAATTTTACTTTCCCCCGCGCTCCTCTATAACCCTGTGTGCGCTTATAGGCAAAGATCATGCATTGCCACGTACCGTCAGAGACGCTGACGCGCCGTAAAATATGCGATTTTATCTTTTATCACATCTCCTTTTTTACGCGTTTTCTACGGGCGTTCCTTAGCCTACTTTTTTTCTCTTTCTTTTCGCCCTCTTAAAATTTTCGTCCACCCTTAGAAAGACGGTCGTCCTGTTCGTTTCTGGAAAGTGACGCCCCCACCCCCACCCCACCCCGCAGTCTACACAGAAAATAAGTCTCCGCCCTGGAGAATATATCCGAGGTACTATGTCGGATTACGTTCACGACATTGGTTCCAGTGAAGGAGGGCGCCGCGACATTCCAGCACGCACGCGGGGGAGGGGGAGGGGGAGGGGGAAGTGGAGGGGGGGGGTCGAGGAAAAAAAGAGGATCAGGTGGCCTCCTCTTGAGAGCCGCCCCTCCCGTGTTCCTTTTCGGGCTCGACATTTGCGTGCGACGGCCTGCGCCTGGGCGGGGGATCCCGAGCCGCGCGGAAGGGAAGGTCACGTTGCCAATTTCCTAAAATACCTCGACGACACGAGAGGTATTTCCTTTGATCCTCCGCGTTCTTTTTAATTTTAAATTCAGAAATGGTTGTGATCACTACTATATTTTAACTGTACATTTAGAATTGAAGGCAAACCATTTTCGATGTTTCAAAATTAATAATAACTAGCTAGATTCCTTCAAACACACTGAAGTTCGTAAATCATTGTTTTAAATATCAAAATACCTTAATCCTGGATCTCAACATGAAACGGACAACTATTAAACTACACGTTACAGTATTATAGGCTCAAAACTGTGCGTCAGTCAACATTTGTTAAGCACTGAATAATTTGCTTAGAAATTGAAATATTATCTTCAATTATATGGTGCAAGAATATTAATGTTTCAATTCCCTCAGTTTATATAGATTTCGTGTTTTTTCTCACTGGTTTCTGGTCACACACGCGGAGTACACATACGGAGTGTAGGGGGGAGCTGAATATCAAAATCTGTAATACGAGGTTCGACAAGGTCGCATTTCGTCGACTGTGGCATAAAACCTTGATCTCCTTTTAAGGGCATAGGACGCTTAATTCCCAACTTATGCACGTTGGTAAGGTGTGTTACAGCGTAACGGGTGTTGCTTGTGCTTGTGCTTTTTCATTATCTGCAAACTCAAATTATTTTCGTCTTAAATCTGTTTAATGCAGAAGAACGGAGCAATTCCAATTCCTACCCTGTAGGAAACACACTTTTGGTCTTGGGTCGATGGTTTATTAGAAATGGTACAAAACACAGAAAGAGAGAGAGAGAGAGAGAGAGGGAGGGAGAGTGAGAGTGTGAGGGGGAGAGAGAGGAGGTAAGTGAGCCACTCTTGGCGACCCTAGTGATTTTAAAGTGTAACCGACGCACCAGACCGATTCCTTAAACTCAAAATCAGAAAATATCAGTGTTTGTGGAAGTAGTGAGGTGTCAGCACACCCTGTTTAGACCGTTATTGGCCATTCTTGCAATAATATGAGATATTTTTCATAACCTTGCTACACAAAGACTATTTATTGGTAATATATGAAAAGGAATTTTATCACTAAAATTCGCATTTTTCGAATTTCGTATTATGCGTGCTTGTCAGGCATTTCCATGTAACACAACGCTAATTTAGAAAAAAAGAAAAGAAACATATTGACGGAAAACTACGCAGGCTCTGACCATGTGCAAGGTGGCTGTGGCTTTGGACGTTACCCACAAACTCAGGAAAGATTCGAAAACAATGAAAGAGTTTCGATATTGGCTGAAAAATAGCAAATGTTAAATTAGTTCTCATACTGTGCGTTCCGACTGAATACTTTATGAAATAGCAATTCTCCAACAAAAAGGGGTCGTTTATTATTAAATCGTAGGACGTGGAATCTTCACGTTTTTTTAGCAACAACATTATTTTTATGTTCTAGGTAACTAAAGAACTGTTTCACTGTGTATCCGTGTGTACTATATTATGCTACCGCAGTGATGTCCCCGTTAATACTTTGTTACAACATGTAATTCGTTGCAGTGTTATATGAAAGGATTTTATTTTTTTTCTCGAGAAGAGTGTCGTGCAACTTCTTAGGAAACCATTTGGTGTGGTTTTGTTCAGTAGCAATTTTGTTGTTGCAGCTTGCTAGTTAATAAAAAAATGTGTACGTAGGCTTTGCTTATTCAATGCGCAGGGGAGTTGCTGCGAGTGAAAACAATTTCATTGCCATGTGAAAATCAAATATAACCGGAATACTAGTGATTTAAAATTTGATTTATTTACATTCGGCTTACATTTGGGTTGGCAGGATAAAATATTTTTGTGGGGTGAAAATGGTATCGGTCACTCAATATTAGCTTGTTCGGGTTACCGTGTTTGCATGAATACTGTTGTTAAATGAATCTCTTGAAAATACATCTGTAATGGACGGCATCGTTTTCCGACCACCGAAAGGATTTTTTAACACAAGCGAGCAGCTACAAGATACTCATCAATACTATGTGTACGGTAAAATGACGTGTCTGTATTTATTACTGCACTAATGAGTTGTGGTGTATGTTTTTCTAACATTTTCTAGCAGATCGTAAACTTTTACTCAGCATAGTTTATTAAATATGACGTTACTCTTTCAAAGCTTATATATCTATCTGGTGGTTGAACTTTTATAATATCAAATGAACACTTACATGTTGATTTTGGTCTATTGCCTTCAATATTATTATTATTCTCTTTTTTCAATATTTGGTAATTACAAATAAATAATTGATTGTAATTTGATGATTTTAACGACATGGCTAATGGGTTGTCAACATAGATACATGAAAGTAATAATAAATACAATACCAATGTAAGTACGTGTTATTGTGACTTCTTTGAAACACATAATTGAATAAGTAAATACCAGGACGGTGTATTTACCATTTTATAAATTTTGAGAAAAACGTGTTTATATTAGACTTTATTTCAGTGCCAATGTAATTTCATGGCTTTGATAAGCAATTAAAATGCCGTGGTTTTAATGATGACTCAAAGTATGACGACTTTACAGTCATATTAAATTAAATGAACTATTTTCTCAGAATTTATAAATTGTCACTGTTCTGGTTTTGCACCCATTCAATTTAACAAATTATAAGTGGTGAATTGCATTATAACGTCATCGCCACATCAAATTAAAATGAATAGAAAAAAACAATGACCAAAAATATACACAAAGGATGATTATGTACTCTCTTTTGCTCCTTTTACTTCGTAATGCGTATAACACATAGGACACGGGTAGATCCAGAACAGATCTAACGCTTCTAGTACCTTATGACATCCTCATTTGTATTGCGTATAAAACCAAATTAAGTAATCGCACTTTCTCTTCTATTCGTTATGATTAAATATTTTTAATGTTTATAATTTTATGACAATTTTAGTTATCTATTTCCGACACGAAGGAAGGTACGAGGGTACTCGTTACACATCCTGCTTCTCCGTACACTGTATAAGCGGTATACCATCGATTGCAACCAATAAGGAGAACTCGTAGTGAAGTCTACATGGCGAGGCGGCTCAGAGTTGTAATTGTGATTTAAAAGGCCTACGTATAACCCCACCAAGCGAAGTGTTAAACTGAAGAGTGACCGGTGCATCGGTGAATTAACAGCGGCGACAGTTGCGTTACGCGTTAGCGCCGGTGCCGTGTAGTCTGGTGCCTTCGTGCTCCTCTTCCAATGTAATAAAAATGTCGCATTGCACAGTACGTGATCCTAATTAATAAGCCCAATTTTTCTTACAGATATTTTTTACATTACGTTAATCACACAGAAAGTACTTAACAACTTTATGACTCATTAATGATTTCAAACACATACATTACGTTGTATTTTATGGGATTCAGGAA
Source organism: Gryllus longicercus (assembly GCA_038098605.1). Classification (NCBI taxonomy): domain Eukaryota; kingdom Metazoa; phylum Arthropoda; class Insecta; order Orthoptera; family Gryllidae; genus Gryllus; species Gryllus longicercus. The sequence continues at coordinate 345,082 of JAZDUA010000826.1, forward strand.
CTGAAATAATATATTCGGGGATGTTTTTCTTTAAATCGAATAATGGCATGTACTCATGATGTAGAATTTGTTGTGTAGTGTGATTGGCATATGTGGTTATTTTCAGGGACTCAAAATACTTCTATTCTTCAAATCGTTAGTCACCACCTCTGAATTTCTTCGTGATTTTAAATGGATCGTCACGTATATTGTTGAACATACGATGGCATTACAAGAGCGCCATATATATGGGGCCTTTGGTGTAGATCAGAACTTCAGTTTGCAGTTGCACGGAGTATACAAATAACTCTGTCCCTTGTCTGCAAAGCAAAGCAAATCAAAGCACAGTGCTGCTGTCATCATCAGTCCTACTGTCCGCTTGTTTAGGTTATACTTAGTGCTTCTTCAATACCCCGACGAGATGAAGTCTGGGGGAAGCTCGTGTTACCCTTTTACTTCTTACTCGTGTAACCGTTTTTTTTAGATAATGAAGATTTCCAAATACGTTTATATTGCTTTTTTCATATATGAGCTAAATTCATAAGAAAAAACTGAACAGAGGAAGCGCTGAGAAAGAAAACTAGGTAGGGAGGCCGGAAGTTAATTTTTTTCAGGGAAGACGAGAGTTACATTATAACATTCTGAAAAATATGACATCCAACAAACGACTATCTTTCAATAGATGCCAAGTAAACATGAGCAATTAACCAAATTTAAACATAAACGATAGTTATCACAACATGCGGCAGTGTGGAGTGAAAACAGACTTAATAAGGGTGGCCCTCACCTGCCGTCGTTTTATCAGCCCTTCCTCAGCACTATACGTAAATGTAGACTTGTCAGAATTTTAAATAATTAAATACCGTAAATTCAAGTTTTATAATATAATATAATAATATTTATTTTTTCTGCTAATGAGCTTTCGCTCGGTGGCAGAGTTTTTCAGCACATATACAGAGATATTAATTACATATTAGTTACATACATATATATATATATATATATATATATATATATATATATATATAATTATACATTAGTTACATACATATAATATGAAAAGTACAACTAAGTAAAAACTATCGAAAGTAAAACTAAGGAGAATGTCTAAGAAGGCCTAACATACACGGTTATTTTGCATCACACGCAATTCTCTAGGCGTTTCCGGAAGCAACGCACATTGGAGGGAAAAGTCGCCAGTACTGCAGCAGGTAAACTGTTCCAGTCAGTTATTGTCCGGTTGACAAAAGAGTATTTACCTACGTCGGTATTTTGATTCCTATATTTGATTTTGTATGGATGATCTCCTCTTCCGAAATATTGAGGGTGCCCTATCCTAGTTCGAATGTCATTTAACGCTTTACATCCAGTGTACGCTTTCAGAAGGTTTACTAGTCTAGCGATCTTTCGACGTTTGCCTAAGGGTTCCCACATCTGAGTTTGATCAATGTTTTTTCCAACAAGTTTTATTGCTCTATTTTGAATACGGTCTAACAAATTTATCTGCCCAGCCCTATACGGGTCCCAACACGCGGAGCTATATTCCATCACCGGACGCACAAGGGAAGTATACGTTAAGCGCTTTGTGTTCGCGTTTCCTTTCCTCAATATCCGCATTACAAAATGGAGTGATTTCCAAGCTTTGCGCGCAACGTGATTGATGTGGTCGGACCAGTTCAAGTCGCTACGAATAATTACCCCCAGATACTTAAAGCTACTAACTTCAGGCACAAGTTGATCTGTAAGTGTGTATTTTAGTGAAATTTTGTCACGTTTCCTACTGAAGGTTACCGCTTTGCATTTCTTAGGATTAATTTTCATTTCATTTTCTTCCGCCCATTTCATAATTTTATCGAGATCCTTTTGCAAAATCTGCCGATCTCGGGCGTCATGTATTCTCCGGTATAGTATGCAATCATCTGCGAAGAGCCTAATCGTTGAATTAATAGAATCGGAAATGTCATTAACGTATGCTAGGAATAGACATTTTTTAAACAGAATGTAATTGAAAATACCAACAGTATTACACGAAAAAACAGTTGTTGAATATAATATTCCTCGTTACAAATTGAACGACGTTCATTGAGGAATAAAATTCAGATGACGTAAAAAAAGAAATATATACTTCCATTTACAATTTTAATATTCATAAAAACGAGCTTTCTACCAAGAATTCAAACCATATTTTAAGAAAATCAGTTTGTGTTGATCAAACTGCACCTTCGGTTAGTTTATGTCGCTTTTTTTGTATCCACTTTCACTCTCGTTCCTCGTTGACTGTTTATGTACATTCCTTCCCTCCCTCCTATTCCCAATCGACGTCTGATCCCCTCCGCCACGTTCATCACCATCGGAGCTCCCCACCGCAACCCCTCCCTTCCCTCTCCACCCCTCTCCTCCCCCACCCGCACCGTCCCCGTCTCCGACCGTCGCGGAGGCTGCCTATTTTTTAAACACTGCACAAGTCGACGGCGGCGCTCGTTTGTTAGCCGGCGACAGATACAAATTTGACGCGCGCCACCGTCCTCGCCCGGCGCGGCCCTCCCCTCCCCTCCCCTCCCCTCCCCTCTTCCTCCCCCACGCAGGATGTTCATTACGCGGGGCGGGGAGGCGAAGACTCGCTACCGCGCCCCGCGACAGTTACAAATCGCCGCCCGCTCTGCAATTGATGTTATTTATACAAATTATCCGCCCGCCTACTCGCCCGCCCTCGCCGCTCCTCGCCCCCCGCGCCGCGTCGCCCGCCCGGCCCGGCCCCGACCTCGACGCCCACCCGGCCGCCCTCGGCTCCCCGGGGCTGCCGCCACGTCTCCTCCATGGCGCTATTTGCTCCGTCTCGTGTTTCTTGCCCGCCCCTCTTCACCTGGTCTCTTTTCATCGGGCTGCCCACGCGCTCATCCGCACCCTAGCAGCCCTGCCCAATACACATCTAGCCGTACTTCATCTCCATTCGCCACTATATCTTAACACGCCCATCAATAACTTCTTTGTCAACCCTTCCTCTGTCAAGCGTATATCTCTCAACGCCATCTGTCAACATTTCCTTTGTCAACATTTCCTTTGTCAACTTCTCCTCTGTCAACGTCTTCTCTGTCAATAGCTCCTCTGTCAACTTCTCCTCTGTCAACTTCTCCTCTGCCAACTTCTCTTCTGTCAACTCCGTTGTCAACATCTTCTCTGTCAACTTCTCCTCTGCCAACTTCTCTTCTGTCAACTCTGTTGTCAACATCTTCTCTGTCAACTTCTCCTTTGTCAACTTCTCCTTTGTAAACTTCTCCTCTGTCAACTCCTTGGTCAGCATCTTCTTTGTCAACTTCTCCTTTGCCAACTTCTCCTCTGTCAACATCTCTGTCAACTCCTAGTCTGGCTCCCAGGGCCCTGTCCATCCCGTCCACGGACCATCCTGCCACGGTCAGCTCCACCCATCATCTGTAGTCTCATTTCTAAACCACACTTTGAACCCCTCCTCTCCCAACACGTCTCTCTTTCCATCACATTCTCCTCCCGCCCTCTTCTTCATCCTGCCCCTTGCCCCGGGCCCGTCGCCCATCCGTCATCGTTGCGTTTACCGCCGCGCGTCGCGCTACTGCCGTCCTCCGCCTCCACCGGAAGCGCGAGGACGCCGTCGCCTCCTTCCGGCGCCGGAGCGTTGCGTCGGGCGTCCAGCAGAGCGCGCGCGCGCGGGCCGCCGAGATTTTTCTTCTTTGTGTTCCTCCGCGCGCGACGCGCGGATCGGCGTAATTTCTGCCGCAGCCACCGTCGCCTGCGAGCGCTGTTTTCGCGACGCGAGCGTGCCGTGTTTTGTTTCCGCAGAGGAAGCTAAATTGCGCGAGAGTTGAGAAATGGGACGAAAGGGGGGTTTTGAAAACAAGGTCTTACTCACGGTCGCGGCTGTCGCCCTGTGTTTTTTTCCTCCAGCTTGTGGTCATGTGGGCGTCTAAGATTGCGAGAGTTGTCAAGGGTATGGCTATTGTTATTGTAATGTATCCGTAATATCCTTGCTTTTTGTTGTTTTGAAGTAAAAATATTCAGTAGTGAAACTCTTTGATAAATGAATATTTTAAGTGCATTTTTTTGCTTTAATGAATTTCTCTATTGTATCCATAATATTATCCAGAAACATTATTTTTTTAATTCAGCAATTATTTTTTGACCATTTAAAATGTTTTAGTTTGCATGTTCAATTGTATTTGGGAAAGGTTAACGTTTGAAAAAGGAATAGACCAAGTCGTATGGTATTGTATAAAAGAATGTATGCATATCCTCACACCCATTCAAAAAGAGAAGAATGAGCGATTTTGCTCTGAATCTTTATGACTCTATATACTTGCCATTTTATGAACAGCAAGTGTGCGAAGATAAAACTTTGCTCTTTTTGTAACTAGCTCTAAATCTTTTCTTCTGCTTCAACGTGTTTGCATGACCATTACTAAGTCTTTACAATTTAACTCGTCGCATAACACTGTATTAGATTTGGAAATATCTGTGTTATACTATAACGAACAGAATACTTATTTCGACTTTTGCTTTCATTCACTTCAGTAGCAAATTTTTATCACCACATAATTTGTGTTCAAAATATAAAAATAACACTGTAAAAAGGTATTTTAAAAGCATAAAAAAACGTTAATACGATTAGTTATATACGGTCAGAGAAACCAAAATATATGTTTTACAAGAAGACGAGCATTCGTCATAACACGTAATTCGACAAAAAAAATAGTATCGCATCGTTATAATAATCTGTAAAAGGGCATGATAGTTCTTATTCTTATCGGCCCTCTTCAGTATTTTGTATCACCCGTATTGCTACATCCGTAAGTTATATTGTCACACCCGTAATTTGTAATGTTTGTAATTTTCAGTGTTGGGCCATCTGATTGCATGAATCTATCCCCAAAAATAATAAATATCTACATCCATATCCATCTACCTCGAGAAAAATTAAATATGGATACTACGAGCACTTAGAATTTAAAACGTAGGTATCATTAGCGTCGAAATCTAAAGCATGTAGAAAACCTACTATTCCATCTGGATTCAGGCAGAGGTGACTCCGTAAGAAGGGAGAAGAGAGAAGAGGATATGGGAAAGAGGAAGGGCGAGTGTGTAGGAGGAGGGAGAAGTGAGGAGAGGATATGGAAAGGAGGAAGGAAGAGGGTGTAGGAAGAGGAAGAATTGAGGAGAGGATATGGGACGGATAAAGGACGAGGGTGTAGGTGGGAGAAGTGAGGAGAGGATATGGGAGGGTGAAAGGGCGAGAGTGTAGGAGGAGGGAGACGTCAGGAGAGGACATAGGAGGGAGAAAGGGCGAGGGTGTAGGAGTAGGGAGAAGGGTGGAGAGGATACTGGAGGGAGGAAGGGCGAGGGTGTAGGAGGAGCGTGGGGAAACGATGGGGTAGGTGGGGATGCGGGAGCGAAGAGCGCGTTTTCGAGAACGGGGCGGGGCGCGGCATTGTTTCAAAGGGTGGGGTACGTCGGTGAGGGGCGAGCTTTGGGGGGTCGGGGAGAGTGTGCAATTCAGGCCGCGCGGGCCGATTCAAGGGGCGAATGGCAGGGCGAGAGCAGCTGCGCCGCGGGCGTGTCGTGTGCGCGTGTCGGCCGCGGGCGAGCGGGGGCGTGTTCGGGGCGCGAACACGAACCCTCGAACACGCGTCCGCTCGCGCTCGCGTCCGAGCTGTCCCCGCCGCCCCCGTGGCCTCCGCCACCCGAAGCAGAACGCGCGTCGGTCAGAAAGCCTCGCTGGCAGACGAAAACATTCGGGATGTTCCATGCATCGCTCCCGCCCGTCCCACGACGACCAGAGGGAAGGTTACTGTTAGAGCCAATTAACTCAAAGCACGCGGAGAATCGGAGTGTTGCGAGTGTTGGTGTTGCGGCGGCGATGGTGTAACGGTTAGCGTATCGGACTGTTGTACCCCAGTTGGCTGGTTCACACCCGATCGAAGCCGTGGATTATTAAGGGCGAAAAAATCGTATGACTTCCTTCGGAGGGGAAGTAAAGCCGGCTGTCCCATGTTAGTAGATTTACTGCATGTAAAAGATCCTCAAGCCTAAATGTAGCCTCTGAGCTAAATTCAAATCACCTGTTTCTCACCCAAGAAATACCTCCTTTCTCTGCTAGTTGGTGAAAGAAGCGTAGCGAAATTTGCGTGGTCAGGCGGAAGAGCGGACCTGATTGCTACGTGAAATAAGGCATCAATTCAATTCAATTCTTCTTTAATCATTAGACTAGAAGGGCTTCTTGTGAACTGCTGAAGTTCTAGTGAATAACTAGACGGAAAATGAAACAATAAAATTATCGAGATTTTTATTATTAGTATAAGATTGAAACAATCCGGAGCAAATTATGAAAGACACACAAACCGGTATTCTTCTCCGTTCAGGTGGAGTGAAACTTATCGAACGAAAGTTAGTACCTCAGGGGAATGCTTTCGATTGTTAGCAACGGTAACACCACGTCCGCAAGTACAAGGCACACGCACGTAAATAAGCTAGGCGTAGGTGGTCTGTACGTAAATAAAGTGTAAAAATGAAACTAATGAAATTATTTGAACGCTGCATATTTGACACTCTCCATTACGTTATCATTGTCACAGAAGCTGTATGCTCTTAGTCGTGAAGTAATTTACATCATACCTCGATCTCACATAGGGAAAATTTCAAACTCATTTTGTGGTGATGTTGTAGCTACTGAAGGGTTTAGATTCTTAGGATGCCGCAGTTTCTTCATTGCTATCTTCTGTGTGTGATTTGTATCCTGCGATGGTGCACATATTTAACTTTTTTTATGTGTAGAAAGAGATGTCTGAACATCATATGATTCATTTTTTCGGTAGTACATTTCCCTCTCCTGCACATCCATCCCTCACCCACTTCCATTTTCATCTTGTCTTATTCTCTAAGGGAGTACAGAACTTCCTATTTGAACCGAAACAATACAAATAATACTTGGAGAGACGGGAGCTGCGTCGTGAGTGCAACCGGTTGCAGTGACTAATGAAACAACTAAGATTAATGAAGTAGTTGGGTAAATCATCGTTGTGTGACCAATCTCTATCCGCATAGGTGTAATATTTTACTAATTTAGCTACCTTTATTAAATATTCTACTCGGTGAATGCAAACATTACTTTTGTAATTACAAGATTTGTTGTTTTTTTCGGATCATTCTCTCTTAGTACCACTTCTGAAACCCGGCTGGCTACGTCATGGCTTGATGAAACCTATATTTAAAGTAAAATCCACAACAATATTCTTTATTGTTACATCAAAGATTTGATAATTAATCTCTGGCGAGTACAAACAAATTGTTTCATTGCAACCTTCGATGTTCCGTGAGATTTTAATGCTTAAACTGTAGGACCATGTTATATCATTTTTATTGAATCCTGAGCAAATGATGCCCTTTTAAGAGGTCACGCCGAGAGGGGAGGTCCATCAGTCCCAGAGAGAATGAGAAATATTTTATTCCTTAACATTTTAATATTGTATAGATGTTTTTATTTTAGTTTAAAGTTAAATCAACTTATGTTTTTGGTGTTACATTTATTACGGTATAAATCCGTGGCCTCTGACTACATGTTCACTATTTAGCCAATAATATTCACAAATTCTTCATTTATTAAATTGAGTAACCTGCTGTTTATCGTCCGTGTGTCACTCATTCACGGTTAGACCCTTTCCGAGATTTCCGAGAGATTGTTGCAACTAGGATGTCGTTCGACCCATGTGGATGTATAACTGGTCACTTTTTCGAATTTTCAGTCTTATTAAAACCTCTTTAATTAATATATATGAAAGAAATAAAAATTCCCCACACTATGGTAATAACTACAAATCGATACTTCCAAAAGTTTGCGTATGAAATGTTGCTTTTATGAATACAATGTTTCCTGTTATTTAAAACTACACTATCTGAACTAATGATCATAGCAGTTGACGAATCAGAAAAGATCATTCGAACATTCAATCGTAAAACGTGTTAATGAACAGCATTAAACTTCGAAAATAGTAACGAATAAAATTATCATCAAATGAAATTTTTAAAATATTTCAATTACTGAGATCAATTTCAGTTTGAAATTGTGCTTTCTCTTTTTGTTCCATGATTTTTAATACAGTATCACATACATTTTTTCTGTTTTATTCTTAATATAATTATTTAGTACTGTTTTCTTGCTGGGAGACACATACACATCCTGAGGCCATTTGTAATATACAAGTTAAAGAATGTAATAAATATTGATATGATTAGTACATATCCATAGTAACATTTTATTGCGTCAATAACGTACTTCGAGTGAACTGCCAGAACCGTCATAAGAAGAATTGTACAGTCGGTGAAAAACACCTGGCGAGACTCTTATCTGTCAAAATACGGAAACATTTTTGTGACAAATGAGCACCCGACTGTGCCAGAAGGACGAAAACAACTCGGAGAAACTTTGCATACTTCAGGGTTTAATTTTGCTCTGAAACTGTGTCATCCATACATCATTTCTCTCCGCAGATTTGGTCTGCTTCAGTGACCAACGTCCTCGTGACCTACTCTCATATCTTCAGGTCAAACTCACCGTAACTTATTCGTACGGTTCATGTAGTAATAAGAATTTGTATTTTTTCAATTAATCAGAAAATATATTTATGATAAAAGACATACACTCTTTCCATCCATATTAATTCATTAATACATTATGGGTTACCTCACATTCATTTATTTTTGTCACAATTAATGGTTTCCCATATGTTAAATATCTAAACATCTTGAAGATGCGAATCAGGTCTAATGCGTTGGCCAGTTAAAAAATAAAATTAAATATTGCATATTCGCTAAAACGTTTTTTTTGTTGTATGTGAAAGTAATGGTACAGAACGTTAAACATCAAAACGTCTCTGTATTTCTACATTAGAGTATTTACTTCTTGTTTTTTCAATGATTTTAATTGAGTCATCCTATTGTATCTTTAATGAGCCTTGGAATGGGAGCATTATTTCCTCATGATCGTGATTTTCCTTGCAGAACACGTTTATATTATATTTTTAGTATTTGCTCAACGTACATTTTATATAAATTTGGACGTTATATAACACAAGATGTAATACTTTTTTAAGCGTTAAACGATGAAGAACTTTCCAGATATATTTCATTTAATATTCTATATTGGTGGCATAGCAAAATCGGAACAAATATAAAGGTTATTGAGTTAGATATAAAGTGTTCACATAGATTTTTATCCTTTAGTAACACCTTTTTTTCCATATAGAACGTTTTCAGTTCCACCTGTAGCCTCAACGTCCCTGGCAGCGTTAAAATATCGAACGCTGAGTCCTGGGGACAAATCCCATTCTGCAAAGCTCGTGCAACTTCCCTCATTTGAGGGGCTTGCCGGCTGTTTTCCAACCGTTTCCTGTATATTTCGGTTTGACGATTGTTTTTGCATAATGCGGTTGGATTTTGAAAATATCGTGTTCGCAGTTGGGTGCAGATTTCGGGGATGTTATGCTTGTTAGAGGATTTCGGTGCTTACAATTCGTTTACAGTTGGTTCCCTCGGTTGATGTTGTTGTGTCGGGAGCGATTTCGCGTGTATCTGGAAATGGGCTGTTTTATTGGGACTGATTTTCGGCAGGAGGCGCGCATTAGCGAGCATGATGCTGCCATATTCGATTGGATTCGCGCTCCAGGACCGTAAATTTATCCTAACAATTTCATACCGTGCATGCCAGAAGTAGAAAGTTGCCGAGTCTTACAAACATTACTAATACATTTCTAATTTACCTTCACATTGAATTTACATAATTTGCTACACGAAATAACAAAATTGCGAGTGCTTGTTAAACTTGCGTCTTTTAAGTAAGTGAAAAAAATATCAACACAAATTTATAAATTCAGTGATAAAAAATCATGATATGCAATGATTACACAACTTTGGGATGATAATCGATTCCAACATATATTATGAGTTTAGAATTAAAGGAAAAGCGAAAAAAATCACCTTTATTTGCAAACCCTGGATTCAAATTCAGAGACAGTATTTTTGCAAGAGTGGCAAAAGAATAATAAAAATAGTATTGCAAACACAAACTCTCATGTTAGGTTAAGATATTATAGCAGTGGTGAATCAAAATAAGTTTTTGCATATAGAGGAAAATAGATCCTGATTTATTTGTAAATCCGCAAGATAAGCTCACATCATAAGCTATATCCGACGTCGGAAGAATTAAAAAGAATATTTACCCTAGGAATATTATTCGCTGTTTTATCTCAGGGAGAAAAGGAAGCACAAATAACTGTTGCAATCTTGTGGGATACGTATACCACAAAACGCAGAAGGAAAACCTCATTCATCTTCTTTAATGTTCGGAAGCAAATTTCATGCCATGCTAATCTTCAGAATTAAATGGTCATCAAATGTTTGGAACGAATTAATGTCTGCCTTGTTTCCTGATATGATTCACGACATCTAGTAATAAGACACATTTTTTTATAAAATGCAAAGAGAAGTCCACAGAAAACAACACATTTGTTACCTTAATTTCAATCTTATGCTTTATTTTATACAAAGGCAACAAATAATACTTATTGTTAGTTATGATAAAGATTTCAGCATCTTTCCACCTCATCGTACAAACTGTAAGAAAAGGTCACTGATTTATAGTAAAGCCTAAAACACAAAACTAACACACACGCGTGCTCACACACACACAAATATCTTGACCTCTCTCATTTCACTAATGCAAATATGAAACCCTAATGTAGCAACTTTAAAAAAGACACCATCGTGTGAATCCCCCCAACCCACCGACGCCGTATCCTCATCCCACTCATATCCTTTTTTGAACCCCTACGGCTTCCAAGTCACATTACAGATGGAAGGCGTTTCTCATAAAAAATAGTGTCTCCGAGTGGTCAATGCAAACCCGATGTTGCAGAGTACTGTAAGAAAATGCCGCTGATTTATGGTAAAGCGAGAAACACGACACACGCCCACACATACAGAGAGTCGCATTCTGCTTAGCGACTGGCTGCCGGGGAGGATTGTGTCGAGAGCGGCGTGGCGGGGAGAGGGGCTGGAGGCGCGGTCTAGGGGGTCCACCGCCGCCGCGGGGGTCTGACTGCGGGCGGGGATGGGGCGGGGCGGGGTGGCGGCCACAGTGGGCGGCGACGCGGGCGCCCCCCGCGGTCAGCCGATGATTTATCGCCGGCGGCGGGGGCGGCGGCGGGGGCTCCGCGTGGCCCGCGTCGCACAGTTTTGCAGCCGCGCCATGTTGAGCATAATTTCTGCGGCCCTCGGCGCCGGCTGCAGTGCGGCCCTCGCTGCGGCTGCGGCCGCCGACCCTGCCTCTCCATGTCCTTCCCCGCCGTGCACCGTTGTGTCCTGCCCTGCCCTGCCCTTCTCTGCTTTGTCCTGTTCTACTCTGTCCTGTCCTGCTCTATCCTGTCCTGCCCTGTCCTGCTCTGTCCTGTCCTGCACTATCCTGTCCTGCTATGCCCTGTCTACTATGCCCTGCTATGCCCTGCTATGCCCTGTCTATTTCCCTACCCTGACTTCCTCTCTCCTGCCCTACTCTTCTCTACGCTGACATGTCCTTCCCTTTTCTGACTTCTCTACTCTACCCTGCTGTGCCCTGCTCTGTTCTATTCTGCCTGCCCTGTTTTGCTCTGCCCTGCCTCGCCCTGCCCTACCCTACCTTTCCTTTCTGCCCTGATTCGCCCTGTTCTTTGCCCTCCCCATGTCCTATCCTGCTCTGAAGGACAAAGAAGGTTGGGTTTCACAGAGTACATGCTCAACCTGTATATTAGTAAGTTCCTAGTTTTGGATGTTAGTGTGGCGCTAAGAGGCTCCGTTTCCGCCATGTTTACTCAAGTATCAGGAGAGTTTGAATTGTGGAATTTGGAATCACGAATCTTTTCAAAAACCTACAGTAATCTACTCAAAACTCTCTATAATTCCATATTTTATTGTAATTGATATTCAATTCTTGAATGTTGTCTGGTGAGAGTATCGGGCGAAGATATTACACTGGAGCAACCGTTTAGATTGCGCAACTCTTCGTACTTAGGAACTGTAGTCAAAGGACGAAGCAGCCGTTGCGAAGGGTCTCGTGGGGGGGGGGGGCGAGTCCGTGTTCTTCCTTGGCTCGCGCCGCCCGATCGTCTTCTGTCCTCGGCGGCGCTTCCGGTGCGCACCTTGAGCGTCTGCTCGGGGACATCTTCCCTCCCGACGAAATCCCCGCCGCGAACTCGCAAGCCGTCAGAAGTCAATTACGGACTACACGGGAGCGACGCGCGACCCCTTCGCTAAACCTTCCGGATCTAGGGTGCATTCAGACTTTGCCTTCGCCCTTCCCGACCCGCCCTCCCCGCTCCGCCCTCACGGCTCCGCCCTCACGGCTCCGCCCTTCCCGCTCCACCCTCCCAGCTCCGCCCTCACGGCTCCGCCCTCCCCGCTCCGCCCTCACTGCTCCGCCCTCCCCGTTCCGCCCTCACGGCTCCGTCCTCAACGCACTGCCCTCTCTGCACCCCCTCCCTGCTCCGCCCTCCCTGCTCCGCCCTCCCAGCTCCACCCTCACAGCTCCGCCCTGCCCGTTCCGCCCTCTCCGCTCCGCCCTCCCCGCTCCGCCCTCCCGGCTCCGCCCTCCCCGCTGCGCCCTCCCAGCTCCGCCCTCCCTGCTCCGCCCTTCCCGCTCCGCCCTGCCCGTTCCGCCCTCTCCGCTCCGCCCTCCCCGCTCCGCCCTTCCTGCTCCGCCCTTCCCGCTCCGCCCTGCCCGTTCCGCCCTCCCCGCTCCGCCCTGCCCGTTCCGCTCTCCCCGCTCCGCCCTCCCAGCTCCGCCCTCCCTGCTTTGCCCTCCCCGCTCCGCCCTCCCGGATCCGCCCTCCCGTCTCCGCCCTCCCAGCTCCGCCCTCCCTGCTCCGCCCTCCCTGCTCCGCCCTCCCCGCTCAGCCCTCCCAGTTCCGCCCTCACCGCTCCGCCCTCCCCGCTCCGCCCTCCCCGCTCCGCCCTCCCCGCTCCGCCCTCCCCACTCCGCCCTCCCCGCTCCGCCCGGCACGTGCGCGCTCTGTCCATTCGCCCCGACCGGGAGAGGAGGCTCAGGCATCAACTGAGTCACTGCAGTTTCTCTGACCGAGAGGTCCTACGTTCGAGTGCCGACGGTGGTCGGATTTTCGACACTACCTTGTAAGCGAGGTTGAATTCAGTCACTGTCTGGAGGAGAATTCTAGCAGCCGGCTGCTCTGGTCGGTAGTTTCCCGTGGTTTCTATGATCAATACTAAAGGGATTCTGGAGAAGTACCCTAACCAAACGGGCCACGGACCGCGCGCGATTTTTCCTTCCCATACGTTGGCTAATGCCCAGCCCTTACACACATTTACACTTACATGCACTACACTACCACACATGCCGGTAGGGAGCTTAGAGCTTGTACCGGCTGGGGTGGTGTCCTGCTGGTTGGAGGTACTTGGCTGGGGAAAACCCCGCTAGTCGAGGTACTGCAGTGTGACTGGTTGAGGAGGAGGATTTGGTACGAATAAATGTGAGTTAGGTGTCATTAATGTGGCCGTGGAAGGCGGGGCACGTATGACATGGGGAGGTGTAAGGTACGACGGGAATGAGAGTGGCATCGCAGGAACGGACGCGTAAGGACAGTTTGCAACTGTTTCGGAAAGGAAGGGTGTGGGGACGAGAGCGTGTTTCGGAAGTATGGAAACTGAGTTCGTGGATGTAGAGCGTTGTGGAAGGGATTGTATGAGTCAACGTAGATGGAAGTATCCAATGTCATGAAAGTTGGTATTTTGAATAGTAAGCGGAGGGTAGGTCTTCCCTTCAGTTTTCTTGCAATTCTCTTTGCTTGCATACCAACCTGTTTCTCAACCTGATATTTTTCTTTGCCTTATCTCGTATACCGAAACAAAATGATACATTCACTTGTCTAGCTATATTTCCAGTTCCGGGCTCTAGTACTTCTTTAACGATTTGAAATAAAGTTATCACTTTCGTTATCACTATACGTTTTCTATTTCTATTTTGCTCGCATTTAGATGGCGTCCTATGTAGCTGATATGACTTAAAGAAAGGCTATGTTATCTCAACTCAAAGTTTGTTTAGCCCCGCATGTACCGCCTAGGTAATACAAATCCCTCACGGAAAATTGCATAAAACAACCTCATCGCATAAGCAGATTTCAGGTTCATCCACGCTCTACACCAAAACTTAAAAAAACACGCAGTTTCCGAACGAAAAACATAAATAGATCGTGACTTCGCTTGTGGTTCCTTCTTCATCATCCACACGATTGCGAATGGGTCGCTCAGGCTACCGCGCACCCATCTCATATCTGCTGGCGCTCCTTCAACCCTTCCCCCTACCTCGGCGCCGCCCCCGCCGCCGCCGCCCCCGAGCCCATCAATATGCATGCCGGGATTACGCTGCCCGCCCGGAAATGGACCTGGCCCTTCGCGGGGAGTATCGGCCCGCCCGGGCCGTCCGCGCCGCCCTTCGCACAAAGGGTCCCGGAGCCCTTTCGGACGCCTCCGAGGCGGCGCGGGGCGGCGCGGCGCTGGGATTCTCCCCGTGGTATTGTTGGCGGATCACGAGGAAAGACGCGATAAGGCGCCTTCGGTTTCGCGCGAGCGAGCGGAGGGGGGGGTGGAGGATTTTTCCTGTTTCTTCCGGCGATAATTCCGGTGCGGAACTGGAATACTTCGTGCGAAAATATCCTTCTTTGGCGCAGATAAATGTCGAACATAATTAAGATTTACAAACCTTTCGATTAAGTTTTGAAACTAACTGGATAATCACACTACTCAAGTTATTCTCTAATTGTTACGTCCTGTTGCTTGTATTCTTTTAACCCTAGAAAATATATGGTGAGTCCAATTGACTCTCACCCCTCTGTAACACGATACTAATCTTTTACTGTAATACATTTTCTTCTGTTCTTTCAAATATTCCATAGAAATGCAACCCATAGAATAAAATGCCTGAAATACAAATTGTTTAGGGGAACAATTATAGAGAAACTGACGTCAAATGTTTTTGCTATAAAATTCTCAATCAATATGCAATTCATGGAAAGATTGTTTCATATTTTATAAATCAAATGTTCCATTAAATCGTTATTTATTGTTGCAACAATATAAGTGTCATGTTAAAGTAAACAATAGTAAATGTAAATTGTTGTGTATTATAGCTTTTAAATAACTTCATCAAATTTAATACTACACAAACGGAGAGATTTAATTAATTTGAATTCACCTTTACGGTTTTCATGTTGAAAATATGCAGTTGTATGGTTCTCATAATATATTTCGTCTCATATTGTTTTTGGTGTTTACTTTCTCTATATATTACATCTCAACTCACATCTTCTTTCTCAAATTTTGAAGGCCTTTTCGTTAGGTAATTTCAAAAAATTGCTTAAAGGTATCATGCACAGTGTAGACTGGCATGAACGTGCAAAAGAAAGGAAGCGCAAAAATGTAAAATATTTCCATAAGTCAGAGCTTGTGAGATTTTTATTCGAAATTCCTCAAATATTGGCGATTCTTTAAAAATCCCAAACATAAAAAATTCGTAATTTTTTAATAAAAACTTCAAAATAAATTCTCCATTCAAATGTTACGTACAAAGCGTCTGGTATCTGTACTTCACCAGTATTATAAGAAGATACAAAATCATGCTACTTGTATTGTTCAAATTTTCAGCGTATGAGTCTAATTATTTACTTGTCTAATTACTAAGAATGAAAGTATCACCGTAAAACTTATAAAGTTATATAAGTATCACAACTTCATTGTACGAGTACTTGTCCAATAATTGTACATGATACAATTATTCATCTTTATAAATAAAAATCAACTTTCGTTTACTTCACCGAATTTTATTTTGCGAACACAACACTACTTCCTGGGGGTTTAAAACCCACTATCTGACCTCCTTATGTTCAAGTTGCAAGCTGTTGCAATTTGCTGACCAAACATGAAAAGTTAGTGATTTTTAATAAAAACCTAGATATAAATTCCCTATTAAAACACCAGATATAAGGTACCTGGTATTCGTGTTTCACCAGAATCACAACAATACAGACACTGATGCTATTTGTTGTTCGAATTTACGTGTTAAGGGTGAGTGTTTCTTACTTTAAGTAATAATAAGAATGAAGGCGTCTCCGCGGGACTTATAATAGTCACATTAATATTACAAATTCATTATACATAAAACAATAATCCAACTTGATGAACAAAAAACAACTTTCAATTACTTCCCCGAACTTCATTTACCAAAACACAGAAGTACCTCGTGATGGGGTTTGAAACCCACAATCTGGCAACTCTGGCGCGGGTTGCAAGCTGTAAATGTGCGGAATTCACGACGTCTCGGCCATTCGGTCGGCGCAGTATAGCCGACGTGACCCCTGCGCCGTTAGCCCTCGCTCTCCATCTTGGCGCCAGTTATGGAAATCCGCCGCGTGAGCGCGAGGGGCGGGGGCCCCGATCGCGATGCGGACGGGCTAATATTTCGTGCGAGTGGCTGCCGCTGGAATCCGGTTCAGTCCGTCCGCGGAAATTCTCTTGTCTTCGCGGCGGCCGTTTCCGCGCGTGGAAGCGTCGCTGTTAACGGCCGCGGACTGTTAACGGCCCCTGCGACTTCCCTAAGGGGCGACGCGTGACTGGAAGCCGTTTCGGGATTGAGTGGGCAAGGGGTTCTTCAAACCGTGGCTCTTTGAATCTCTCAGGAACCGCTCGGGGAACATTTGAAATTTGGAAGGCATTGTATGCTGGTTTTGTCATTTAAATCTTGGGAAAAGAATTACCTTCCCAATTTCAATTTTTTAAACATCTTTGGTATTTCTGCTCTGCTTGGTTGTTCACGAGTGTTGTAAGTAAATTACGTCTCTGCTCTACTAGTCTGTCGTGTGATGAGGTAAGTGTAATGTACGCAGAAGTGCGTTCAAGCGTGGAGCAGAGAGATGCAGTGCAGTGGAATGCAGTGTTATTTACCGCATTGCGGTGTAGTATAATCGTGCAAACTATTACGTTGTCTGTTTATTGTTACTATTAATTATTATTATATATACTAAAGGCATTTGCCCAAGTGAAATTATACATTACTCGTAGTTGACGTACATAATCAGCAATATGAAAATTATTTGTAACGTTGATATCATTAACAACAACAAAACGTAAACTAAATGATATTTACATTAGTGATAAACAATTTTAATTAGCTGAAATATCTTATTTTTTATTTTCAAGTTCTCAAATAATTATTTCTTTGTTACACTGAACTTTCATTGTTATTTCTTATATTTAGAGCTACGAGTATTCTATATTTATTTTTCAAATAGTATCTGCCGCAATTGTATTGAACTATAAAATATTCGATCTCTGTTCTCCCATAACGTTATGAGAAACATTTAACTTTAAAAAATTTGTTTAATGTGCTAAACTCCATCAAAATATTTTGAATTTTTTCTCCACCTAACAGTATACCGAAATAAGAAATATGCTTTGTTTCATCATTAAAACCACAGCTTTTCAATTGTTCATTAAAACCACGAAAATACATTGACACTGAAATGTAGCCTGAAATAAACACGATTTTCTCACAATTTATAAAATGTCACTTATACCGTTCTGGTATCCATTCGTATAACCATGACTTTTATAAGCTAAAGCAGGCAAAGTTAATGGAATGAGAGATCGCACGTGGATCATGTGATATGACATCACTATGAGACACAATAGTGATCTAGGTGTACGTGGAGTACGATGATAAATCCATCATAGTTCACACGTGGGTTTTCCCGCCCCTCGCGCCGTCCTCGCTCCGCCGTCCTTATGAGGCGCATGCCCGGAGGGTGGTTCTGCTGAGGAAGACGAGATCGAAGGGCGGCGGCGACGGGGGCGGGGGGCGGGACGATGCGCGCATTTTGATTAAAATAAGCTGCCAGTCAAAACAATTTGGGAGCGAATCATGTATAATGCAAGGATTCATCGGAGCGAGCTCTGCTGCCGCAGTAATTG
Organism: Gryllus longicercus; assembly: GCA_038098605.1. Taxonomy (NCBI): domain Eukaryota; kingdom Metazoa; phylum Arthropoda; class Insecta; order Orthoptera; family Gryllidae; genus Gryllus; species Gryllus longicercus. Next base: position 363,088 of record JAZDUA010000826.1, read on the forward strand.
CTCCTGTATCCAATATCCCCAGCTCGCGCCTCCCCGCCACAGCACGCCACGCCACGCCACGCCCCTTCCCTCATCGCCACGCCCCTTTTCGATGCTTCCCCGACTCCTCTCTCAATCGCCTTCGCTCTTCTCTTCTCCTAGCTCCTCTCTACCACAATCCGCATCTTCTCTCTCCTCTCCGTTTCTACACACTCCTTGTCCTTTTCTTTCAGCGGCTCTCCTCCTACATTACGTCCCTCTCCTGTCCCCCCTCCCGTTCTGCCACGCCTATGCCCCTTCCCGATTTTCCAAATTACTCTCTGTACCTCACTGGATTTTTTTGCTTTTCTCCACTCCTCCTCACATCGTCCCTCTCCCTTCCGTACTTTCTTGTCTAGTCGTGCTCGTCCTCCTTCTTTCTCATTAGTTTCGCCCCTCTCCTCTTATCTCGTCCCCACCCCAATTCTGAATCTCCATTCTTCCCACGCTTTCATGCAACTCTCCGCACTTTTCGGATCCTATCGGTGAATTGGCTCTGGACAACCTCTGGTCCTATTGCAGCGTTTCTGACAGGGAAGTCCTAGGGTTCGAACTTTCTGACCCTCCACTCACTACTCTTCCATACTGCCTCTGTATTACCAACGTTCTCTTCAGCGCGTCTTCTATTTTTCCACTTTCTCGCCTCACTTCGTAAGGAAATATTATACACGTGCGCCGGAAATGGCGTTTTTTCGCCAGTAAAAACCTCATTGCTGGACCCTACTAAGCGGATAAACCCTGTGCCTTTATGTAGTAAATAACTTCCTATAACACGTTGAGTACTCAGCATCCATGTTTCGAGAGTCAATGATACCAAAAAATCGCCATATTGGCTGCGTGTCCGTCTCTCGGCCTGTTCGTCTCTCTGCCTATACATCTCTCCGGCTGTCTGTCTCTCTGTGTCCGTATATCTCTCTGTCTGTCTGTCTGTCCGTCCGTCCGTCCGTCCGTCCATCTGTGTGTCTGCCTATCATGGTCAATGCTAGCGCATAAACTGTTCGGACAAATTTCTCCAAAATTGATATTTCCCGATGGAATTTAAGGGACCTGAGTCTCTTCCAATATGAAACGGATATTTTGATTTGGGGAAGGCTTAATTAATGAAATCTAAATTACATCTTCAAAGTTTTCTCGAAAATGGCTTCAGTTTTTTATGAAACTTGGTCTTCAGATAGAAGATAGAATTAATGTTAAAGTTAAGCTTAAATATAGTGTAGGTATTATTTTTCTTGAATACCCTGATTTACCGAAAATTGTAAAGTTCAAACTTTTTTCGGCTACAATATTACAGATAAAGATGTTTTCGTAATAAAATATGTTGTTTAAGGACAGAACTTGAGATAAAGACGTATAATTTTTCGAAAATAATAATAATTAAGGGTGAAATATAGAAAACAGGTATTTAAACATTTTAAATACTATTTTCTCAAAAACATCACTAATCACTTTTTATTTAAATTTTCTTCTAGGACTTTTTCCTTGCAACATTTTAACATCGCAAAAATTCAAAATTGATAATAGAAACTTTTGTTTAAATAAACGTTGTTCTAGAAAAGATCGAAAAGGCTCCTGTAGGATTTTTTGGAAATAACTAATATTTTTTGTGAAATTTCTGCTTGAATTTTATTTTATAAAAAATTCTCCAAAATTGCTTCAAATTTTCTTTATTTTTCACTACTAGTTGTTGCTTCTGTTTCGGTTCTTGGTGAAAAACTTACAGTTTATTTGCCTCTTCGTTCGTATCACCTCTTTCTTTCGAATTAATCAACTTTTCCATTTCTTATGCTGTTTTTTGACCTACTAGTTATTGAAGTTCCTCTTATCTTCAATAATGTATTATTTGCCTATTTTCTTGAACGAAGGATTTGTACGTGCATCGTGAAATGTTCTGAACCTTAAATGTACTGAACTTTTAATCGATCTTGTGTTTAAATTCCATTCCAAATATGAAAGTTGTATTTTTAAAACGGTTATCTGTTCATTATTTCTTTTATATTGTGTTCAGATCAAGTTTTAATGGCTTAGAGAAAAACGTCATTGTGATATTTATTGATTGTTACACGTTTCTAGTAAATTAAAGTTTTATTGCTAATTTCCCGTAATTATTGGTGTTTTTAATAGAATTAAAATTAAGATACTCGTATAAATACAAACTATTGTTGGGAAGTTAAATGAACTATCACTTTAATAGATAACCAAACACTACAAGTACTGAATGTAATGTCTCATCAGATCCTACGAAAACAGAAACTTGAAGAACCAAGCCGTTTCATTTGATGAGTTTCCTACCTGTTTGAAACTTCACAGCAGAGGAAGACCTTAGCATTCCAGCAATTTGCTTTGGAATCAGACCAAAGAGAAATTACCAAGAAAGGTAAATGAGAGGTACTGCGTTTCGAAGAAGCAACTTTTCGGAACTCGTGTTCTAAGGGCTTCCAGTTTAAGAACTTCTGTTTCGCCTCCCTGGTGGATGACAATGAATTTTCCGCGCCACTGTATCGGGGCTCTTAAAGCGGCTTTGCTGAGCGCTGCTTTTTAAATGCAGGATTGCTTTTTTTCGATATAACGATTAGAAATCCTATATTGATAATATATAGGAAAACAATGTTACGGAACGTTAACCAATGTATACTACAATAGATATGTTTTCAAAAATTATAAATTAAACTAGCAATGCGGTGAATTTTCTCACATTATTCACTTCTGTAGAGTACAATTCTATGCAAATGTGGAGGCAAAACGTTCACTATTCACGCTAGAATATTGGATCACTATTTTCAACATTACAATGTGAGTAAAAGTAAAGTACGTATACATTTTTATGTGTGAATTAGTTCTTAGTTCATTGTCGTTGTTTTCCATTACCAAGAGAGCTTGCCCTGCTTCCTTGGATACCAAAGATATTAAAACAAAACATACGCACGCAAGCTTTCAAATGCTCTAAAAGTAATTTATAAATCTGTCTATTCTAATATCGTTGTTATGATGCTATCACTTGTTATAATAATTTTTAAAGTCTGTCTCACCGAACACAAAACTCCAAGTGTATTTGAAACTACATTTGTTTGCCTAGAACATGTTATTGATACAATATTCGGAAGGATATCATGTTTAAAGGTATAACAGTATTCCAAACCCTTTGAATGGTATGCATCTAACGTAATAGAAGTGAATTTAAAGTAACGTACTATTCACATTTTAAAGACTTCTAGTATATGTTTTGTTGTCATTCGGATATTTAGTTGGTTTATAACAGTTTATTCCAAGGCAATATTTCAGAAATAAATTCAAACTGAAGAAGCGTTTTGTTGCAATGCTGGATTGTCATGTGCCCCTCACTTGTATTTTCCAGTCTTGTGTCACATGTTTGCTCTGCTTGACATTAATTATAAGCTGACAGGCCTCGAATTGTCAGATTCACAATTATCGCTTAACACTTTGTGATGTGACAATCAGATATTACAATCTCTGTCAATTAGATTCTCTCGTTTGTAACGAGAAATCTGTAAATTCTTGGATTGACAAATGTTCTGTGTGAAGTATGGCAAGAAGCGTGGCTTTACTTTATTCCCTGCTTCTACAGTAAAAAGGATGTAGTATGTTCTTGTCACGGCATATAAATTTATTATAAAATTTCGACTTTTAGAAACGAATTTTGGGAATTACTTTTTGTGAATTATTTAGATATTAGAAATAATAATCCCAGTTTCATCTTTCCAGATAAAGCCATTGTCAAACAAAACAATACAAAATGTTTCAATGAAGATACTAAAATCCACATTGTTATGTTTCTTCAGATGCTAAGCTTTCTTCGCAGTAACACCATACAGAAACAAGATTCACAGTCATTTCTCTATCGTATCACGCTTCCAAATACCGACAGCCACAGAATATCCAGCTGTTGCGTTCATATCACCTCCCCCCTTACCACTTCTTCCATCGCCGCTGAGCATCACCTCCCTCCCATAATCTCTCCCCCATCATCCTTACCTCTACCATCTCCGCGGCTCCGGCGGCCCCACCGCCTTCGCGGTACCAGCCGCCTCGCAGCCTCTGACCCGTCCACCGCCTCCTTCCTTCCACCTCACCACTTCTCCACCCCTCCATTCTCTTTACGCCTACACTCCCTCCGCCTCTCTACTCCCTTTACCCTTCAACTCCCTCCACCCTCCACCCCTCGACTCCCTTTACCCTTCAACTCCCTCCACCCCTTGACTCCCTCCACCCCTCGACACCCTTTACCCCTCGACTTCCTTTACCCTTCGACTCCCTCCACCCCTCTACTTTCTTTACCCCTCGACTCCCACCACCCCTCTATTCCTTTTACCACTCGACTCCCTCCACCCCTTTATTCCCTTCAACCCTCCACTCCTTCCCCCCTCCACTCCCTCCACCCATTTACTACCTTCACCCCTCTACCACCTTCACCCTTCTACTTACTTCACCCTTCCACTACCTCCACTATTTCCACTCTCTCTACCCCTCCTCTTCCACCACTCTTCTAAACCCTCCACCTCCCCACTCCCACCACAATTCTACTCCTTTCACCCCTCCACTTCCTTCACCTCTCTACTCCCTGAACCCCTCTACAACCTCCGCAACCGTTTCTACTCCAACCACCCTCTACTCCCTTCACACCCCTCCTCCCACCAACGCCACAGTCTCTCCACCCCCCTCCCCCTCCTCTCCCCTGGTGCCGCGCACGTTCTCCGGTTAGGGGCCGCCGCGGGTCGTAATTCGGGCAGCTAACTCATCTGCGACGCGCTCCGCGTGCGTCGGCTCGGCCGCCCCCTCCCCCTTCCCCTCCCCCCTTTCGCCCACGCCCCTCGACCGCGCCCGCCCCCGCGCCCGCGCCCACGTCCCTCGCTCCGGCCCCGCCCCCGGCTCTGTTGTTCCTCCTGCGGTCACGAGCTGCGTTGTGGCCGGCAATTGAAGAACTCATCTTTTGCTCAAAAGATTTCATTCTACGTGGAAACTTTCGCAGATACCCTTTGAGGATGCTTTTTGGTCAGAGAAATTACGAGAATTATGTTACGAAAAAACGTTGTTACGCGATTTAATGCACTAAAATGAGAAAGAATAATCACTGTTTTTCTTTTACTCTAGTATTTTAATTGAGAGATTTACATCTCAATGAAAAATATGTACTCTGTATTTTTCTTTTTTTATATAATCCCAATGTATGACTCAATCTTTGGGCGCAGCATTCAAGGATACGTGCGAGGTTTTATCCCCCGAGTAGAGAGAAAGAGAGAGGGAAAGAGAGAGAGAGAGAAAGAGAGAGGGAAAGAGAGAGAGAGAGAAAAAGAGAGAGAGAGAAAGAGAGATAGAGAGAAAGAAAGAGAGAGAAAGAAAGAGAGAGGAAGAAAGAGAGAGAGGAAGAGAGAGAGAGAGAGAGAGAGAGAGAGAGAGAGAGAGAGAGAGAGAGAGAGAGAGTATTCGAGATCACTCTTAACCACTACAGATTGTCCAAAAATTAACGCACATTTTTGCAGGACATTTTTTTTTCAATATTTATAAAAGAATTCATTATAGACCTGAATAATGTAAAGCACTATGAATGACTCTGTTTTGTTAGGAAAATCTCTAGAAAACCTGATATTTACGAATTATAATGCTTTGAGTTTCGGAAAGTAGGACAGTTTGGAAAGTTTTCGGAAAGTAGACAGAAACGATTTTCGTTAATTCTCCTGGAATTTAAGCTACAATCCTGAGACAAACGGTCTTTACTTTTTAGGACTACTATGTATTTCACACTCTGAAACGATTATAAATTTGTATATTTGAGATATGACGACTTGTCGTTCTTTCATCCAAAAGTCAGCGTATTAGGTGATAAGAAATGCTAAGGAAATTGCAATAGGAAAGCATGGCCACATTCAGTTAAGGAAAGAATACGTTTGAGAATAGTTTAATTTAAAAGGGAGATACGAAACTTACTCCCAGTGTAATGTAGAAAAGGGAAGCGAGAACTATTCCGGAAGGATGCTTCAATTTACAAAGTTAGGAAGTAAAGTTACATCAACAACTTGGAAGAAAGTTTGATCTTCTTAAAATTGCAAGTCATTTTTTAACCCTCAACCGGCATACTGGGGTATAGACCACCCCACACAATGTTATATTGTTTTAATGGACAATATATGACAATACTGACCTGTGAACTTTACGAAAATTCGTGTATGCAGATCATCTATGGATGTGATTCTTTTCATTGTTGCGTTCGTCAATTCTTGTTATTTTGAAGTGGATTCGGCGTGTCGCGGGCCGCACTGAGCCTTTTACGTATGTATTTTTTATTTGAAGCACTTGCATTCCGTACATTTAACCCATTTGTAATGAGGTATAAATTCATATAAATGATTTTAAATATTAATACACTGCTTAATAAGTAATATAGATTTTCTTTGGTAGGAAAATGGAATTTCCGGTAACCAGATGTGTGGAATGGTACGAACCTAAATGATTAGGAGTTAGTGATAGAAACGAGTGAAAAGTATGTTGTAAAATAAAAATGTGTATGTTTGAGAATTAAAATATATACTAGGTTTGTAAAATAAAACAATATTTGAGACATAAAGAACCTCTAAATCGTATATTACTTTATGGGGTAGGTGAAACCTCAGTGTGCCATTTGTGTATACCGGTTGTGTATACCGGTATACCATTTGTGTATACCCATAAGTATGCCGGTTGAGGATTAATTATTTACGTATTGGGTGTGCTTTTATTATTTACTTAGTATTTTCTTAAGTAAAAACTGATATTTTCCATCTACTTCTATTTTATTTTACTTGCAAACGTATATTATCTGAGTACATGTTTATGCACACGCAGTCATTCGCATTTTCCTTAGAACCACATTCCTCTTCATTTTTACTTTTCCATCATGTATACTACTAAAGTGTAGGGAAGAAAAGTATTGGAATCTCCTGAAATATAAACGATTTCGAATTTGCGGACACAAAATCCGTCCTTTTCTTTCAAAATCTTTTGAGCTGAAATTTCGCACACACGTCAGAATTTCGGACAATTAATAATGTTCCCAAGATGGTTCAGTTCGGTGCAAGTGGCGAGGAGAAAGACTCAATTTTACACTCGGAAGTAAGGATGACAGTCTCTCAGTTTGTCGTCTGAACAGCATCCGACTCCAAATCCACGAACCTTGGTTTCACTAAGCTACACTTGGGCTCGCAAACATCTCCTCCAAAAACATTCACATTTAGAGAATGATATTTCTGCATTGCTGATCTGGTGGCCGAGATCGCTAAGGCAGTAGTGCCGTGGCGATCTCGTACCGAAAGATCGCGGGTTCGAGTCCCGCCTCGGGCATGGTTGTATTGTGTCCGTCCTTTCACCCCCTATCATCATCACCATCATCATCATCATATCAGGGAAGGCAACGGGAAACCACCCTGAATAATTTATACCAAGAAAACCCGTTATGGGTCACCTAACTTCCGTATATGGAAGATAGGACCAAAGAAGATATCTGCATTACTCGATTTCAATACGTGCAGAAATTGAAAGAAAACGAAGCAGCCTCCAGCCCATATTAATATCCTTGAACCCATTAACGTTAAGCTGCATCCCGCTGCTACTGACTGCCGCCGGCCGCGAGGAGTTGATATTTTTCGTTTAATTATATTCTTTGTACATTACAATTTGTATCAATTTTATGTTGGGTTTCCGAACCGCACGAGTTTGACTCGAAAGCCCCATGCGGCGAGCATGACTCGTTGTGGCCTCCGTTATACTATGTTATATTATTTCAGTGTTTGTAAAGACCGTTTTTGTTAATATTTTAAATTTATTGCCACATCACATGTATTAAATTCATACATGTTATATGAAAGTATTTCATTTGATATTTTGTGTATTTGTGTTGTGGGATATAGCATGCGTGCAACGTTTTTGTAAACTATTGTGTGTGGCTTTATTCAGCAGAATTTTTATTGCTTCTGGCCTCTAGTAATCTACTGATATCATGCAACTAGGTGATGGGAAGCTCACTGCACTTGGTCTCAAATGCTGGAAATAAAACTGTCGGGAATGTGTGATTTGTTACGTGCTTACAGAACACACAGGACTGGGCAGTGAAGTAAGTCAATAGATATTTCTTGTTCTCTTCCTTCTTCTCGTTTTCACTCTCTTTCGCTGCCTCCTCCTCGTCCTTCTCCTCTTCCTTCTCTATGCCACCCTTTGCTTTCTCCTCCTCCTCCTCCTCCTCCTCTTCATCATCATCATCATCATCGTCATCTTCTTCTTCTTCTTCTTCTTCTTCTTCTTCTTCTTCTTCTTCTTCTCCTCGATGTCCCAGCAAATACTATTCTACATGTTGGAGTTGCTGCTATCTGCAAGGATGTAACGCATCACATCAAGGAAGTTGTATATTCGACAAACGACAGCGATTCGCATTTTAATATTATTAGTGCACCAGAGGGATCTCATGTTTTTAAGGTTTTTTATATTAGGAATATCTGCTCCCTGCTTCGTCCCGTTGCTCGGGCGCGGCGCGGGCTGCTCTGGGCCGTCGAGGCCCCGCGTGGGCTCCCAGCGCTCGAGGGCGTGGGCGGCGCGGGGGCGGCGCGGGGGCGGCGCGGGGGCGGCGGGGCGTCTCAGGAGGCGCGGGGCGTGGCGGAAGGGCTGATGAGCGCGTCGAGACGAGACGCGACGCGACGGGACGCGTCGGGGGGGCGGGTCACACGGGGGCGGGGGCAGGAGGGGCGGGAGGGGGCGGGTGTCGCAATGAGCGGGATTAGGGCCGGAGAGCACTCAGGCCGAGACGCAGACGCGCTGTTTACCGCTGCCCTCTTAAGCGCCGCCTCCTAAGACCGTCGGCGCCGCCCACGCGCCGCCCCCGCGCCGCCCACGCCTTGGGCCGCCGGGAGGCCGGGCCCCTGGCGGCGAGAGCGAAGGGCAGGACGCGAGGCGAAGGACAAATACGGTGAGGTGTTGAGGACATGGTTGTACGGGGTGTGACCGCGTTGGAAAAAGTTAGGAAATGTCTCTTTCACGAGAGACTAGTTGTTTTTTCAGAAATTGATATTGATTTTGTGATGAGAAAACTGGCATGATTGACACCTTGAAAAAATATATAAAAATAAAGTATGTTGATTTAGAAATACACTGCACAAACCCAGAGGGCATGTATTGTGGATCAAGGGAAGCAGTTTTCCTCAGAGAACCGTGGGTCCAAGAAGCCGGGATGGCTGTGTCGAAAAACCTGCGACGGCTGTATATCAACGTGTACTGAAGTCGTGAAGGCAGCTGATTTTCGGCGAAAAAATAGTGAGACTGAACCTTTGGACGTAAAAATTGCAAAATGAAACCCAAACAGGGCCAAATGTTTAAAAGCATTCGGTGGGAAATTATACATTAGTAAAGCGGTACACTTTACAAATCATTTTAACTCAACACTCAATTATTCAATTATACTATTAGGACCAACAAATCAAACGCTGAAATAATGACACATTTTTCAGGACCTCTTTTTCATTCTTTTTGTAAAATATGACCCTCTTTTGAGGGACTACTTCTGAAAATGTTTGTATCCTCAAATCTGCTTTTCCTTTCTGTCTCCAAGATAGTGACCATCCGTGCAACTGTAATGCTCACCTACCACAGGGCAGATATTTTTTATACATCCTAGCGTAGAACATGAGCATTTTAGGATGCGTTTGATCACGACTTTTTAATAGTTGCTTTACCAGACCCCAATCTATCTGCCCTCTGTGTTTGTGCACATTTTTAAACGCCCTTTATATGTCTTTAATAGTTAGTGTAGAAACGCTAAAGAAAATATTGTCTCAACTTTAAAGACGCCATTTTCGAAAGGATTGTGGAATGGGAAATGAAAAGCCATAAAATCAATTGCTCCAACGTTAATATACTTGTTGAATAGTAAGATAGTTGTAGGTACGTTTGTGCAAAGAAACTCAGCAGTCTCAATGTATGTTGCTCTATTAAAATCACATAAAAATGGGAGATGCTACTAAAATAAAACAGATGGGACACCTGCAAATGCAATGTATTTACTGCGACCAGGTGATTGTCTTCGATATTAGAAAGCATGTCTATTTTCTACAGATGTTAATGAATTTGAAAGGCATCCTAAAGAAGTTTCTCTCCATCAATATTCAAGAAACTTCTGTCTGGCTCAATGATATTCTTTCACATATTATTCATAATACAAACTGATGATAGTAGAACACTTCAGATATTATGTATATGACATAAATATAAATGTCACTGTTAGAACAGCCATAAAGTGACACTAAATGACACTAACACTAAATTGTACTATTGATACTCCTTGCCACTGACAGAGGAGCAGTTGACAGTAGTAAAGTTATTCAACCAATTTGAATGACATACATTATTTTCTACAGACGTTAATCAGTGCATATGTCTTTTTATGAATATTATAAATAGACAATTTATTTAATTTCTGCATTCATTTACCTTCCAAGTTGTCTTGAAACACACACATTTCACATTTTTATTCAAGTGTAAATTAATCAAATTTGATTAAGCGTTTTTCTAAAGAAGCGCTGGTATGTTGGAATTTTTCAACAAAATTACTCCACATTCTTTCAACAAGTTAACAGGGAAAGCAGTATCGGTTTACCGGTTTTTTTTTCTGCGAGTCGTTTCTTCCCAATCCAATCACGAAGAAACCAAATTCTTTGGGTAAACCTCAGAAGTTGTTGGAAGTGAACTCCAACTAATCTTAGCCTCAGTAGCTTTCTCTTTCCGTTCGCAGCTCAACACTTCACTCGGAAATTTCCACTGAAGCGTCAATCACCATCGACAGCTTCCGCATTTTCCCCTCGGGCGGCCATCTTTGCTGCGCGCGGCGTTGCGCTTTTTTTTCTCTGTCGGCCATCCGAAGGGCGAGTTCTGGCAGCGAGCGTTGTGGCCTCTCGCCGCACGATGGCTTGAAAGGCCTGGAAAGTGGGCGAAATTCACTCTCTTTTGCGAAATGTACGGGCACCTATTTAGCACCTATTTAGCGTGAAATGTCCCTTGCTTCATGTTTCATTCAATCTATTCAGAGTTTTGTTTTACATTTTGGGACTGTTGTAACCGAAAGTGGGAACGTTTAAATTGCTAGTCAAAAGTTCACAGGATTTTAGGATTCATATTACTCATAAATATTTGTTAATGTTATTAAATTGTATTTTTGTGTCACAACTTTCTAACGACATTGTTTTAAAAGTCATGTTTATTTCTGTCATATTTGATGTAAATATTTTTAATGTTAAGTCTCGTAATAATACGAGAAAGATAAAGGAACACGATCGTGATGGTTTCATTTCGAACTTCTTTTCTCTTAGTAGCTTAATTAACTTGTAATATTCTAGTTGAAGAAAATGACAGCAAGAGATATCGCGTAGTCAGTGACCTTGCTCTGTATTCTGAGTTGCCTTGGACATACAAGTAAAAAGAACCAAGTTTCATTTACCTCATTTGTGTAGGAGAACTGTTTGAAGACGCTTTTGTCCTGTGAATGAAGTGAACATGATATCGTTTTGACTGCTTCTAAGTTGGTTATCAATGTCTTTTGAACAACGTCTACAAAACCTCCAGGAATAGCAATGCAATTGAAAGATGTGTGTTAATATATTAGTTTTTAACTTTGTATCTGATTTTCAACATCTATTGAACGTATTTTTCAGTACCTCCAAGAAGATTAATTAAATTGTATTAAGTGTGTTAAAATCGTGCGCAGATAATTTCTCACCCCGTTACGCCACATAAAAATTTTACTTTGCTCTCTGACTCTATAAATCAAATCAAAATATCCTCTTGTGGCAAAAAAATGGGCATAAAACACTTCTCCAGGAAGATACAGTGCTATCAATTTAGTTCTACTGAACACACTTATTTTTGTCCGCTTTGTTCTCCAACTCCTGCCATAGTGCCGGAGCGGCGCGGTGCATCCGTCAAACGTCGGCCAATAACTTCTTCACGGCCGCGCGTAATTAACTCCGGGCGCTGCCGCGCACGGCGCAGCGAGCGCTCGTGACGTCAGGCGGTAATGACCGCGCGCTTTACGGCAGGGGCAGGCGGGTGGCGGGGCCGGGACCAGGGCCACGCACAGTTTTGAGAGGGGGATGTTGGCGGTCAGTGCAAGTTATCGCGCGTGCTACGAGCAGCGCGGGGTCCGTGTTGGCGGTGCAGTTGGCGCGGCGTGGAGAGTGCCTTGCGTAACCCGGGGGGGGAGGGGAGGGAAGGAGGCGATGTTTGTGCAGACGGACGGCTGGATTTGGTGGATGTGATGAACTAGAGATATAATGATTAAGGGTTGTTTTAATGCGGAGAGTGAAGGTGACCTAGACAGTACAGGCTATATGAGATATTTAACAGGTGGCATGACGAAAACGACAGATGTATAGGCAGCAATGTTATCGATAAGCAGAAAGTTTACTAAACAACAGCTTAATGGAGAAGTAATGTGATTGTTTAAATATAAACCTAACAACCACTAAATAAATTAACGTATCAGAATGTGGACATCTGTATCTTAAATTCTGTGTAAAGCAAGTTCTAATTTAAACATTATTTTCTATTAGAGTTATCTCTTCCTTTGTATACTTATATTGTCAAATATGTTTATAGTCTTCATGCATTTTCCTAATAAGTATACTTCGGAGGTGACACCATTCCTTTTAGAATAGTCTAAGAACTGGTAAAGTAATGTATTATTACTACTTAGTACTCATATTACATTAGGGGTGACAGATGCGAGGTGACGATAGAAGTTTCAGCACTGCAGCTACTTCTGATTGACAGAAGACATACACCGTACTGTGACATATAAGTGCAATCAGCTGAATGTGAAAGTCACGATACATCAAGTCATCCATTGAGATATTGTCTCATATTACTTCACATGTCACGTATGAGACACATTGGTTTCATCTCATACATTAAGGAATAGTAATGAGATGGCCCTGAAAAGTTGCAATGATCGTAAGGAAAGCGGCGCAAATATTGACTAGCAGCGCCAGCAATGACAGTTTACAAGAAAGAGAGGTGCTTTTTGTCCCTGGAATGCGCTGAAGACCCGGTGCGCTTGACGGGACTGGTGTCTGGTGGGGCAGAAGAAGCATCGAATTAAATGCAACATGGGCCTCGGCAATTGTGTGTTTTTTCTGATCAGTACAAGGCGAATGCCTTTTTGGCGGCGGCGATGGTGTGACGGTTAGCGAACCGGACTGTTATACCCAAGCTCGCGGGTTCAAACCTGATCGAAGCCGTGGATTTTTAGGGCGACAAAATCCTTCGTACGCCTTCCTTCGCAGGGGAAGTAAAGCCGGCTGTCCCATGTTAGTAGATTTACTTGCATGTAAAAGATCCTCAAGCCTAAATGACGCCTCTGAGCTAAATTCAAAATCGCCTGTTTCTCGCCCAAGAAATGCCTCCTTTCTCTGCTTGTTGATGAAAGGAGCGTAGCGAAATTTGCGTGGTCAGACGGAAGAGCGGGCCTGATGGCCCGAGTCTCGCCACGTAAAATAAGGCAAATTCAATTCGATTCAATTCAATTCAATGCCAGAGGAATATCTCAATAAATGATGCGTTATATCTTCTTTCTCATCCTTGACCCCTGCTATCTCGTTGCACTCCCACTTAGACGTGCATGCACTACACTACCACACATGCCAGGAGGCCAGTCGAGAGTTTTGACCTTGGCCTGGCTGGGGCATTGCCCTGCCATCGAAGATACCTCAAGGGGATAACTCTGCAATCCGATGTAGGTCTGCGTCAGACGTCATGTTCCAGCAAGGAAGGAACACGGCCACATCACGGGTTATAAAATGCTTAAAAGTACATTTATGGGAATAACTAGCACCCCCTGTTGGTAGAGCGGGGTGGGCAGAGCGGGGTGGGCAGAGCGGGGTGGGCAGAGCGGGATGGGCAGAGCGGGGTGGGCAGAGCGGGGTGGGCAGAGCGGGGTGGGCAGAGCGGGGTGGGCAGAGCGGGATGGGCAGAGCGGGGTGGGCAGAGCGGGGTGGGCAGAGCGGGGTGGGCAGAGCGGGGTGGGCAGAGCGGGGTGGGCAGAACGGGATGGGCAGGGCAAGGAAAAGACTTTTCACGTTTTCACTGCATTTAATATATATCCAAAACATTATAATTCTTACTTCAATATTACTGCTTTTTGGCATCTCACAATTTATAGTCTTGCATTGAATTCTATGTTTTTACCATCTCTTTCTTTCAAAGATAAACAAAAACATTGCTGTAGTAATCAATGCATGACGCTATTGTTAAAAACCTATCTGAAACGTCACGGCGGTAGGAGCGTGGCGGTGTGTGAGGAGCGAAGTGGGGCGGGAAATTCGGGCGCGAAGGCGGAGGCCACAAGGATGGGTTTATGCGTGTGTGTGTGTGGGTGGGTGGGGGGTGCCTGAGTGGCAGCGGGAAGCCGATGTGGCGTTGTCGGAAGCGGCGGCGCGCTGGAGCGTGTTTTTGTGCATTGTGACGGATGACGCGCGTGCATCACCATACGGGAGCCGCTGGCGAGAGGGCGAGGCGCGCGCGCGCGCGGTGAGTGGACGGGACAGGACGGCGAGTGGACGGCGTGTGGCACAGCAGTGGCAGCGGAGGCGATGGGCGCTGGCGAGGGGAATGCTGCCAAACGAGTCGGTTGCTGAGCGGCCGCGGCCAGCGTCGAGAAGAAATGTCGGTGGAAGCTGCTGATAGAGTTACGATCGTAGTTTGTTGATTAAGTGATTGTTTCGTATTTGCGGGCAAGTCGACTTCTGTAGTTGTTTCTCTGTAGTGCATGTTTCATCACGGGAGGGGACGGTTTTCTTCTCCCGCTAAGTGGTGAGATCCGGCGCCGCTCTGTAAGTAGGCTTGCGGGAATTTTCCTGGCCAGGTATATCTCACCAACTGGACATCACCTCCAGTCCGTACAAGATTTAAGCTCCCAACTGGTCCCCCGTCATGTGTTGAAGTGCAGTACATGTAAGTGTGTGGATGGGTGAGTGTGTTTGCGTGCGTGCGTGCATGCTTGTTTGCGGGCGTGTGTGTTGTTAGGGTACTGAAGTCACCGGATGTTGATTGGTGAAATCACGTAAAACTACTGATCAGGTAAGCCGACCGCTATAATTCTCTTCAAAGCAGCGATTGAATTGGCAATATATGGTGGGGCGGGTCAAGGCGGGGAAGGAATGTGTATACGGGAAGAGAGTGGGCAGGAATCGGAAGAGCAGGTCAGAGAGGGTAAGGGCGGGGGGAAGGTTTTCAACCTGATATCAAGCTAGAGTCGAAAATCCTGCATCCGCCGAGGCTCCAACTTTTGTACCTCCCGTTCAGAGTCATTGCAGTGACATCAGTTGATGCCCTAAACCATGTATTGAATTGAATTGAATTGGCCTTATATTACGTGGCGAGACTCGGGCCATCAGGCCCGCTCTTCCGTCTGACCACGCAAATTTCGCTACGCTCCTTTCACCAACTAGGAGAGAAAGGAGGTATTTCTTGGGCGAGAAACAGGCGATTTGAATTTAGCTCAGAGGCGTCATTTAGGCTTGAGGATCTTTTACATGCAAGTAAATCTACGAACATGGGACAGCCGGCTTTACTTCCCCTCCGAAGGAAGGCGTACGAAGGATTTTTTCGCCCTTTTTCGATCGGGTTTGAACCCGCCAACAGTCCAGTACGCTAACAGTCCTTGGGTACAACAGTCCAGTACGCTAACCGTTACACCATCGCCGCCGCAATGTAATCCCGTTTTTTTGGTTTTCACTATGTCGTAGTTACTTAGGTCGTGGTTCTGGCGTACGAAGGTAGTGATAAAAATGATAAGGTGATGGTGAGTGTGTTAGTGAGACTATAGACGGTTGTTAACCAAATCGAAATGGTGGCGATACTGTTGATTAGAATAATGGAGGAGTTGTGAGTTTCAACTTTCTTGTACGAGGTTGCAGGTGAATGCATAAGAGCTATTGTGACTTGATACGTTAGAGGGAGGAAGATAACTTAGTAGAGTCAGGAAGTGAGTCAGAGATATATTAAACATAAACTTGAAAAAAATAATAGGAATAGATGAACATTGGATAACGATAAGGAGATTATATAAACTGAAGCTCTGGGTAATAAAAGTTGACGTTGAATAGATGTTGAAGTGCTTTGCGTGTTTACTATGTGTAAACAAGAACTACTACTTCGTAATTTCTGCATGCATAGACATTTCTTTATTCGCTTATGCACTTAAAGGAATATGGTGAGCATGTCTAAAATGGTGGGATGCCAGCGAATTGGCAGAAATACGACTCTAATCGCCTATATCAGCTCTTTCAGAGTTCTGCATAGGTGATTTCTTCAACGTGGACGTCGGAGTGCGTAGGCGTGGGAGGTTGCGTTCGCGTAACGTGTGTGATGGCGTGGACGAGGGACTTGAGTGGCGGCTATGGACGAGTCCTAGGGGGCGGACATGGGCGTTGTCGAGGAGGTTTCGTGGGCGTTGCCGTGGGTGGTAAGTTTGACACTGGTGTCTGTGTGTGTGACGTTGGCGTCAGTGTGTTCGGCTATAACGGCGATCGCACGGGCGTGGGCGATGGTATGGACGCTGGCGTGAGCATTGGCGATTGCGTGGACGTTTGTGTTAGAGGACTGTCGTCGTGAGTGTGCAACGAGTGACGTTCGTTGACCAGAGGCTGGGGGCGGGTGGGGCCAGGCTGTGGGTGTGGGGGCGCAGCTGGCAGTGGGCGGCGGTTGTAAACAAGGGAGTATGCGTGGGGGGGGGGGGGGGTTGGCGAACAGAGACAGGGGGAGGTATGTGTGAGGTCGTGAGTTTAGCGTAAATGTGCAGTTTTTTTCACCCCACTTTTTATAGGTGGGTGTAGGCATATGTGACGTCGTGAGTTTAGCGCAAATGTGTGGGTGTCATTCCACCTCATTTTTGCGAATAGAGGCAGGTGTAGGCGTGTGTGAGGTCGTGCGTTTAAGTAAATGTGTGGGTGTCTTTTCACCTCACTTTTGCGAATAAAATTAGGCGTAGACATGAGGTCATGAGTTTAGCATAAATGTGTACTCACTTTTCACTTCACTTTCGCGGGCCACTATTCTAATCTCTGTAACATACACGCTTCTCTTTACCAATTAGTCCATTCAAAACCATTATTCTTCTTTGAATACTTTAGACATTACTTTGCACCATCCGAGAACTCTTAAATTCCACCGATAAACTTTAGTTTTCGGTGGAATTTAGGATTCTTCTTTTCAGATATATTTTTTATAAAACATGAAGTACACAATAAAAATGTAACTGATAACTGTTAGTTCTTAATGTTCTATAAAAGACATTTCACATTGTAAAGCATTCTCGTTACTACTATACATGAATATCTTTAGTTTTCTGCAAAGGTTCCAAACCATATATCTCGTTGTAGTTCATTTCATATCTTTCAATAACAAGGTCTCTTGTTTCGGCGACGCACTTATCACATCTCAAAGCAATTTTGCAATTTATTGACTTTTTCCTACGAGTCTTAAATTGCATTTCGTGCGTTAAAGAATGTCTCGAAAAACAATAATCTTTCGTGACATAAACCATTATTAATGGTATATTAAATATTATTTAAAAATAATATTGATGAACGTATTTGGCATTTTTGGGACGGATAAATGCATCTGTTACCAACTACCTGTGTTTCCCAATACTTTGCCCTATTTTATTATACCTCCCGATGATGATGGTGGCGTACGGGGAACGTGACGTATTCCCATCACCGTACCTATCTTATTTGGCCTACCAGAACCTTCTTTGGTCAGCACAGCTATTGATTCAGACAATTCGTATTCGAAAGCTTCAGTTTTATTTTTTGCCTCGACCAGAAATCGAACTCGGGGGTACGTCACAGAAAGCTGGGACGCTATCCATGAGCACCGAGGAGCACTAACCTGTTTACGAGATACATTTTTACAACAATATAGTATTTAAGTTTTCTTAAATGTTGCAGCAGGCGACGTGCGACGTGTGGGGGAAAGGAAAGGGGCGGCAGGCGAGGGCGGGTCTTTGTCACGTGGTTGACGTGCAGGGAGCCGGTGCGTGGCAAGCGGCAGGGGCGGGTGAAGGCCTGGACGAGGGTGTGAGCAGCCGGTCGACAGCCAGCGAGGGCGTGACAGGGCTGCGTGCGGACGCGTGTGTTTCCGGGTGACGTCCCCGCGGTGATTTCTTGTTTGCGTCGTACAGGGGGCAGTCACTTTCCGCTACATGTGCCTCGCGCTGGATTTCTGTTTTTCGGCTCGGCTTCTTCTGCTGCTCAGACTCGCATGGGAGACCCTTGTCTCGTTTTGTTTAAGTGGTCGCCTGTAAATATATTTTATTTCCTTTTCTTGAACATTTGTGTCCCATTCAATGTACTCGTTGAATTGTATTCTAGAGTATAGAACCTGGGTCAGTTTTTAATTACTTTCTCTGTATATCAGATCAGATATAAGCACTTCCATTTTTCGACTCACGTTATGCGTTGTAAATTTTTCTTTAGCGAAGAGATGTGATTGTGGTTAAAATATTTTAGTATAATACTTTTAAATTTTGTTCATAAAGTGGAGACTTGTGAAACCACTTATGACAATCAGAATGTATGATTACCTTACAGGAAACATGCTATTTCTTATGTTCTGCTCATCTAACTAGCGAGAAAAAATTAAACAAATTCATTAATCTTTTGACATGACGAGTATAAGTAATATTTTGCCCTTTGTCCTTGTAATATATTTGTATGCATCCATTTTATTATTTGTTAGAAATGTTTAAGAAATGAATCGGTAAAATGTTTACTTGAAGATAGCATATTTGTTATATTTATAATTTTTAAAAGTGAACTCTATTTCAGTTCTTCGTCTTCTCTTCCATTATTCTACCACTGATCTTCACTCAAAATATTTACCAAGCGCATTTTATATTTATAAAGCAATGATGCTCTGCATTACAAAATAAATAACATTTGAGTCAGTTATGATTCATTTTGCATTTTATTCTTGTGATTTTTTTTCTTCTGTTCATGAATCTTCCTTACCATCTATTACATACGGTTATCATTCATTATCGGCAGTTGTCACAACACTGAAATATTCAATATGGTTTCACAGTAAAATCCAAAATGCGCACACTTGCAGCGCTTTGATTATCATTTACCCCCATCGAAGCAGAGACAAACAATCCATCCCTTAAATAAACATAAGTATTACAGCCGAATGTGTTACGTAGACTGACAAATACAAACAATATCATTGCGGTAGTGTGTTTCATGATTTATTAGTACATTAAATTGGCTGTGCTGTCATAAATGTTAATAAAGTGTTCAAATGAGTACTCCATTCTCAATATTATCAATACTTGTACTATCCTGAACTAGACTGATTTAAATCCAAGCTGCATACGTGAGAGTGTGCATACGTATATTAATGTGTGGGGGTGTATTACTCAATTGAGCTGTGACTATTTTTTCAAGAGCCAGCTTTTTCTAAAATCTTTTTTTCAAACACAATTACCTAAAGGAAAATTGATACAGGGTAAATTATCAAGTTATGAATTTTAACTTTCCAAACACGTTTCCCAAAAGCTAGTACTGGTTCATTTAATTACCGTCTACATCACTTACATCACTTAATTAGTTTTATTTGCATAACAAACAGAATTGTGTTTATAGAAAAAATTAAATTTTAATACATTTTATTTATTATTAGAACACTTTATTTTAGGTCATTAGTTTTTTGAAAAAATAAATTATAAAATAAATAGATAAGATAGTGGGTTTCAAATGACAAAAATTGTGAGCTGTTAATAGTCCAAATGAGAAAAAATCTAAATAAATGGAACAAACTTGTAGATAAAATATTGTCTATGCAAAATTGTGATCATGAGACTACAGTAATAGTGTGTAAATGATACTTATCGTAATAAATTTTACTTATTCCATGAATATAAGAATTCACATTGAAACCCAACTCCAACCTATACTCGAGATTTGCTTAATACTCGAGAGTCCAAGAAGTTCAAACATAGCTCGGGCGCAAGTCTTTTCGCGCACGTACCACATACCCGAGTATACTTCAATTCTGGGAAATGAGATGTCTCCATTGATGTGGCTGTATTGTGCTGACTCTTATTGGCGATTTTGAGAACTATTTTGCGAAATGCAAGTCAGTAATGTCACTTGCTTTTTGTGGTAGTTTGCAGTGCTCGACCGTGTTCTGTATTGTGGCGCGTGCGTTGTTTAGGGTTTAGAACGTTGAGAAAGCCAAAAAATGATATTTTTTGAAAAAACATTTGAATTTAGCTTCGGATAACTTTGTAAATTTTTTGGTGGGGGGGAATTAAATGAAACATGTGAAAATTCTGATTCAGAAAAGTATGTGACGTTGCGCAAATTTTTTATGCTGAATATTGTAATATTTTCAAGTACGTCAGTAAAATATAAAAATAGGCACTTTTACTTATTTTTCATTTGTTTTCCAATCACAAAAAACCCAAACTTTCTAAAAGTATTAGGTATTAATGCATTTTTCTACACCAAAATTATTACTGATGTCACATAAAATAATCTTTAAATACCTTGTTTTCTGAGACACCTGTCCTGGAATACCTGACACAAGCACCTGGAACTCAAAGTGTTAATGCGATAAAAAAGTTAATTTTCGACACCCATGTGCTAACACTAAACGACGAAAGTGCGTTCTGGCCAGGGCGGTCGAAGCGATAGAGACCGCCGTTCCCCCTCCGCCCACACGCGTGTAGTTCGCCCCTTTGCGGCCGCATTGTCCCAGGGCGAGCGCCAGCTTAACCCGGTGGCCACTGGACAAATTTCGCGCTGACGCCCACCACCACCGCACCCGGCTTTGTTTGCGCCCGCCGCCGCGCTTTTTATCCTTTAATGTGCCGACTTTAAAGGGCCTGTATTTTATAGCCGAATCATCAGTAATTCATAATTCGGCTCGCGTGAATAGCCGCGGTGCGCCGCTCGGGGCGCGGCCTCTTCCCGGGGCTGGTGGCGCCGCGTCCCCGGGGCGAGCCCTGTGGAACACCGGGGCAACGCCGCGCCGGTGAAGTTGAAACTTAAACCCTCCGCCACGCATGCGATTGGCTGTTATACAATTACAGTCTGAAAAACTGAGAGTCCGCGTGTGAATGTTTGAATTTTATTGTAAAGAATTATGTTATGTTATTTGTTTACATTTTCCGGTGATCCAAGTAAAGATTTGGCTGTTCCCTCTTTCTCATAAGTTGATATGTTTACGTTTAATTATTCCATATATTATTTTTCTGTACACATGTCCTTTCATATCAAAATTGTCTTTGTTATTTTTATCTTTTAACTCTGACATTCATGGCCTGACACCTGCATTAGTTCACTACAATCATCAAAGGCATAACTTTCAAGTCGTTTTCTTATTGTGTATTATTTTAAAGGTTTCTTTTTGGATTCATTCTCGGTAACGTGAAAGATTAAGAAGATCATAGCATAATAGTTGATCCTATAAAAAACGCAACGCATATAAACTTAACATAATATGTAATATAAAGGTATCTTACATGCACAAATATGATGAACGTAACACATGATGGAGAGACTACTCATCATAAAGTCAAGTGAATTTTTGCAAATGGACGTGTGTGCGTAGCCTCTGCGCTCTGATTGGAGCTTCATACTTTAAACACTTATATATCATTAGAACTGTGTGAGATGTGAGACATTTCGGTACTTATTTAATTTGAACCATTCATAACAATATACTTTAGCCTGCATATAAAAAATCAACAGTTCATTCAGAACAACGCGCGCCAAAGACACAAGACCCGGCTTTCCGGCTGCATATAAACACGCGAGCGTTCATTTGAGTACATCCCTTCCGTTCCTTTTCTCATTACAGCCACTGGGATTCGCATGCGCTGGCGCGCACACAATCATCTTGCTGGAAAAAACCCGCCCGCGTTGGAAGGGCCTGCCTTTGGCGAACGTTTCTCTTAACTCCCCTCCCCTCCCCTCCCTTTCCTTCCCTACCCCGAAACGGGCAACGCTCTCCCTGGCGCGTGCAGCGTGCCTCATCGAGCAGGGAGCGTTGATTCGACGCATCCAAAGAGACGAGCCTCCCCCCCCCCGCGCCCCTGGCCGCCTTCATTCAAGTGATCTGCCTCGCAGGACGAGCTGGGGGACGTGGCGGGCAGGAGGAGAGGGAGGAATGGAGGGGAAGATTAACGGTTTCCGTTTGTGAGGTTTTGAATTACAAACTAGAGCAGGCCGCTTCGCGGGAGAGGAGGATTCTAAATAATAATGGCGGCGAGGGAACAACGGTAATTACTTTGGAATGAGCAGCTCCTGCCATTCGCTCTTTCTTTCGCCGTCAGTTCGCAACGTTGTCTCGATACTTTTCTCTGACACTCATTAGTAGTCCTGTTTGGGTTTAGTTTTCTGTGAAAACATACTTGACGTCGATGCTTTGTCCCTTTCCGCTTATATTTGAAATTGTGTGCCTTAGGTAAAAACACAGTTTTCACATGAATCCTGATTTCAAGCTGATTGTATTTATCAATTTTTAAATAGAAATACTTTTGAAAATACGAGAGAATTGATTGCGGGAATTATTTGCGTTTATTATTTTATTATTAATGAGTTCATTAATTTATTTTTCAAACATTCTTCCTGTATTTCACTCCCTCTTATTCTCTGCTTTGTCCTTAATATCGAAAAATTTATTTCTTTATTACTACAGTAGTCCAACTTTAAAAACAATAAGCCTCTCTTTCTCCTCCATCTGCACCATCTGTTCTCCCCTCTCTCCCCTCCCCTCTCTTCCCCTCCCCTCTCTTCTCCCTCCCCCTCCCCCCCCTCTTCCCCCTCCTCTCTCTTCCCCTCCCCTCTCTTCCCCTCCCCTCTCTTCCCCTCCCCTCACTCCCACTCCCCTCTCTCCCTCCCCTCTCTCCCCTCTCCTCTCCCCTTTCACCTTCTACCCCACGCTCACACCTCCCCTTCTCTCTTTGTCCCTCCCTCTGTCTCCCCCCTCTCCCACCTTTCCCCCACTCTTCCTCCCTCTCCCTCCCTTTCCCCCTCTCTCACTCCTCCTCTCTCCCGTCCCGTATTATGCATTGTACTACTGTACAATTTATGTTTGGCAGTACCCGCGTTTAATGCACACATTAAAGATTTCCCCATTATACGCGTTCCGCATTGAGCAAGTTTTGCTGTACTTCTTAGGCAAGAAAGCAAAACTAAGGAAAACGTTCAAAGATCGGCCTTAGAGACGTTCGTGTGGCAGGTCGTGCGCTGTGCAAAGAGGGTTCCTACCTTTGCTGAGGTCAGCGTGTTGTATCTCCCCCAGCTGTCCATGCAACGATCTGTTTGCCGTGTGTCCCAAGCGGTTTGAATTGCTCCCTCACTCCCCCCCCCCCATCGTCCCCTACTCGGTGACCGGTTTGGCGCGTCACGTCGCGCCGCGTCACGACCCCCTGTGTGACAGCAGCAGCAGCAGCAGCAGCAGCAGCGGCGCGGGGGTCGGGTACAAGGGGGGGGGGGCGGAGCAAGCTGAGCTACGTTGTTATTACCGCGCGCCCTGACGGAGGAAAAACACGCGGAGCGCGCAAAATGGGGTGTAATCAGAATAATTGCGCGCTTGTCGCAGCGGGGTTAATGCCGCTGGTAATCAAGGCAAATTGAGGGGTATCGGAGCGACGCCATCGGGAGCGGGGTGGGGGAGGGGACAGGGGGGGACGAGGTCGGCGGATGTCGGATTGCGGGTGACCGCACGACAGTGTTCCAAGGACGCGAAGACACTTCGTTGTACGGCACAGCAGCTCTGTCAGCCTTAATCCATTGAGCGTTTGTGTTTGCAAGGTTACTTTGCCCCGCGTTAATAAGCTGGGAAGTCGTGAAAATTTAACTGTGTATGAGGGGAACCTTTCCTGTCATTCTGTCGTAGTACGAACTAAACTTTTGTCGTGAATAAATGGACACCTCAGTTTAGTACATTTTAATCATTGCTCACAAATAACGTTTATAGCATGAATCGTGAGGCAACTCAACTTATTTTGTCAGGGGAAATGATTTTATACTCTTTATACTAGGATTTTCGATATTGAATTTTCTCGCATTACTCAGACCACAGAAATAATTTAACCTGTCGCTTTATACTCAAATATTAAAAAAATATTTGGAGAGTCCAATGGTAAACTGTTCTTGTAGGAATGTGATCAGAGCTAATTATTTACAGGGGTCAAAGACTTGTTTATCTGCGTTTTCAGACTGACACTTAATTTGTCTGTGGGTATAAAGCCCAGCTAGTGAGCGTAGGAAGCTCAAGTCCAGTATTGACGCTGTATCTGCAGCGATTCTGATCGAGATGTCCTAGCGATCAAGTCACAACGGTGGTAGGAGTTTCGACACTAGATAGATAGCTGTATCGAATTTAGCCGTTGACGCGAGGAATTCTAGTGGTTGGCTGCTCTGGTGAATTTTCCGATCATTACCAGGCAAGTATCGGAGTAGTACCCAAACAAACGGGCGACAGAGCGCGCGCGATATTTCCTTCTTCCTTGTCTTTTCCTCTCCCCATACACACTCTTACACTATTTCATGCTCTACACTATCACACATGTCGGGAGAACAATCGCGAGCTAAGAGGGTGTCTCGGCTGGGGCAGTACCCGGCTGGAGGAAGATACCTGTAGGAGGACACCTGTAGGAAGACATACACGCAATTCGCAAATTAACATGTAGTGCGGTGCCGCATATCACAACCCACCTGGAAAAGAACATTGCCACCGCCACCAGAATAGAAAAACATTCATAAAGGGGATTAATGGCCATAACAGTTTATGTACAGGTAGGCTTCCGCGGCTCGAGTCCATTACTTCTAGGCTGTCCGGGTGACGCCGCGTCGTTGGCAGATAGGCCGACGTTTCGCCTGTCATGTCGCAGGCTTCTTCAGGGTAGTGAGACACGTCACTACCCCTGAAGAAGCCTGCGACGTGACAGGCGAAACGTCCGGCCTATCTGCCAACGACGCGGCGTCACCCGGACAGCCTAGAAGTACGGCCATAACAGTTGACGCGCCCGAAAACATCAGTTAATCCAACTCTATTAAGTCGGCACCCGATCTCACCATCCTGTGGTGGAGGAAGACTGTTACCTCTCGGGATAATAACATGCACTGCACTGGGGGGACTAATTGTATCAGATGCTGGGCCCGGGAACATCAGTCAATCTAGAGAAGTACTTTTAAAAGTGATTTCTGATGTGACTCAGGGCTCATAATCACGCATTGTTTTTGACGAAGAGCATAATCCTCGAAAACAGCAGGATGGGTCTAAAGATATCGTAAACTCTAAATTAAGCACTTCATGTAAAAGTATTATGTAGGGTTAGGAGCTTGATGGTAATGTTCAGAGAGTTTATTCAAGGTAAATTGAGGATTACAACAAAGTTTTTTAAAATAAATTTCTTGAGAGAAGAAATGTTTAACCGTTAAATGTTCGTCAAATTCTCAAGATGAAATGTCACTATTCAGAAACGATGCGGGGTTCAATTTTGAGTTCACTAGAAGGGGTTCACTAGAAGTTCTAGACCTAATTGTTCCTATACCTTTAGGTGTTTCGCTTTGACTGCTTATCCTTTCAGTTTAATTAATTACATGTGTATATGTGGTGTGATGGTATCTATATAGCATGCATAATCTTTATGATTGACGTTAGAATTATGAGATTAATATTTCGTGTTAACTGGCAGGTATGAACTCTCTAAGCACGTGGCGCGTGCAGCTATCGCTTCGCAGAATTTCACTTACTCCAGTTTTTCTCCTTAGGCTATCACACTATACTCCTTCCTTTCTTCTTGATAGACCCGCCGAAACTCGTGTCGGTAGCTTGCACGTATTCTTTGCATGCTGTCTTTTTGATTATATAATTGTGGGAAGAAGTTGACCACATTTTAGACATTTTTCCTAAGATTAATCACTATTAAACTTAGTTCAATTGTCTTGGAATTGGATATTAAATGTCCCTCGTTCCTTACGAGTGTGTTGCATAAAACGAAGTTTGAAACGTATGCCTTCATATATTTTTTTAATTAAACGTTTTTTTAATTAAACGTTACCTTACCGGGTGGGGTAAAGTTGATCTCTAACTTATTTTGGCCCTAACTTATCTTTAAAGAGTACATTGGGTTAATTTGACCATTTACATTATATTTAAAAGTATTACAGGTAGTTTAAACTATTTTGTAGAGAAATATCATCTAGAGATACTTGCAAATTATCAATATATTTGTTTATAATATAAGGATTGGCTTCAGCTTGCTTTCATTCGATATTTTAACCATTGAGTTAAACTTGGATGACAAGTCATGACACTTATTGCTCATTTCTTCTCTGGAAAATTGTCTTGAAACAAACAACCACGTTTCTTCTATTCTGATTCAAATAGTTCTGTACAAGCAAACAAACATCGTTCGGTGCAAATGCCAGATGGTAAATGGCATTCACTACACACTTTCAGACCATCAAGTAACATTGACTCTTTAAACTCAGGCAAAACAGGTGGTATTCCGTGGGCCAGTGGATGTAAGTTCAATGTCCTGCAATGTACTTCTATGAACATTATATTTCTCCGCAGCTTCTCTTATGGGAATGTGATCTCTAATAATACTTTGTACAGCATCTTCCATTTGAGTTTGTCCATGTTTGAAGAGAATTGTAGCTCCTAACTTCCATTTATAACGTTTGTGGCATCTTTACCCTCCAAAACCTTCAAAACTTAATTAAACTGATCTCTTATCGACAAACCGTTATTTTTCAAATGTCAACAGCAACGTTTATGCCTTTAATCGTAATCCAACTACGCGTAGTAATATAGTGTAATAAGGAATCTGGAGAGAAGCTGTTATCTCTCCCATTATGCACACATAATTTTATAGTTTTTGACGATAAATTGAGTGAATGAATGAGTGATTGAATTAAATGAGTGATTGAAACAACTTTTATTGCATTGGACACGTGATTTGATCGGCAGTTGCTGGTTGGTAAGCACCGTTTCCTTCCCGAGATATTGCGCCTTTTCGCTGCTCTATTTACTTTAGTTTTTACAGGAAACGTTAACACAATACTTCAACCGCCTTTCTTTCCTGTGCTCTATCCAGTTACCTATATAAGTGCTTTGAAAGCCATTGACCATGTGCTAGTATCACAGGCAAAGATGACAGAAAAGTGCTATTGTGGACGTGCGACCAAAAAAACTGATTGTTACTTTCTTGCATGTAAACGCAGTAGTTTTGATGATTGCACCAGAAACAATCACAGTTATCTTTTATTACACCAGCAATGAAAACGGAATAGGAAGAGATTGGCACAACTCACAATTTTGAGTTGTTTAAAGTTTAGGATACCAATAACCTTTACGAGTTACCCTCTTCTCATCAGCCCTATCATCTCAGGATTATGGGTCTCCGTCTTTTCCAGAATCAAAAGACTCCATCTCATCAACGGCCCTCTTTCTCAATCAACATTTTGTTATCAATTTTCACTACGAATGTTAAGATAACACTTTACTGGATTTCATAGCTGTTCACTGATTTCCGTTATATATGTCGCAAATGTTACGAAATGGAGTACATCAAAACTGTATTAGTGTGTTTAATGACTACCTCTGTCTGACCCCTTCAATTGGCAACCCGTGAATGACGGTCGCTTTTGTCAGGTGCTAACCAGTTGCAATCATGATTGAGACGGCAGCGTACCAATCTGCCACGTATTATCCTCGCTACTTATCCAACTCTGCCTCACCATGAAAGGGGAAATTGTGCAAATTTGGGGGTAGGTTTAAGTTTTGAAATCTCTGCAATAACCGTCCAACTGTATAAACACATCCGCTAGACTTCATTTACCCGATTTCTGGAATTTTAGTGACCGCACAAAGAAGGCACAGAACGGCTTCTGGGACGTCGGAGCCACACTGATTGTACGCGTTCCCTAAAACTCCAAAAATCATTCGTTAAAAAGAAGCGTGTAAATCGGATCAGAGACAGTATTTCACACATTCGGAAAGATCACACTACATCAATGTCGGAGATTCTCTTGAAAGCTGCAAAACACTTCTAGTGAAAAATTATTTTTGGAAAACTGTGAAGTTATACTGACATAACGAAACCGAACACAGGAACGAACGATTTTCTCAATTGCCGGTGCCTTTAAGGTTTTAACACTCCTTCATACATGAAAAACAGTCTAAGCAAATGAGTTGTACTTAAAGATGGCATTTGCGTACTCTTATTCACACACACTTAATGGCATTTCTTGTTTATGTCACTTTTCTTATAGGATAGATTATGAAAAGTAATTAATTTTAATTTAATTTTTATTTTAAATTTAATTACTATAAGTTAATTACTAAAACTACTTATTTCTAAAACTTGTTACTTAATATTAATTGCCAAAACTACTTATTACAAAAAGTATTGAATGACAAACTGACAATAACTCAAATAATTAACTAGGTTAGTCGTCGGTTTACAACTGTCAACGTCGGTTTACAAATATCAGACACGTCTGTTATTTGCTGATTATTGGTCTAATGACGTTAATTGTGCGTGACCACCGTGATGTTCTTGTGAACTAATTTCTTGCCTAACAGTAATCTTCATTTCATACTGAAAGGGATGAATTGTATTTTTACATAGTATCAGTCAACTCAATTTGTAAAAAAAAAAATATCCAAGATATGAATTAATATACTTATTCTCCTACATTTTCGTTCAAACATTGCTCTTTAATTCCCGAAGTTGCTTAGTTACAAAATTTTCCCTGAGGAAATAAGTGATGTCGTGTTAATTGCAAATTCCGCATGTAGCTTTCTCGGCAAATGACGCCGTCGCGGGTTGAAAGGATCCTGTTTGTCACGCTCTGTATTGGAATCACCACAAATGAGCCTCGTAATGGCAGTTTTACGTTCTAACAGTTACGGTAACGACTTTGTAACGAGGTGTAGATTCAGATCATTACGGAAAGAAATGCAAATGATAAAGGAAAACTTTCTAATTGTTTCATTTAAAATGTATTTTCGTAGAAAAGTTATATTTATGGTATCGTTATAGCCACGTAGCGTATCTGTGGCTAAAAACTACTTAAATATGATACGTATTGATGCAGTCAAAATATTTTACCGTACAAATACAAGTTCAGAACAAAAAACTGAAACATTCTCGCTTCTGAATTTGTAGTCCTAGTTGCGTATTGCAAAATATTGTTATGGGTCCTGTGATTGCACGCTATTTCAGAGCACAGATTGCGAGCACACAATATTCATGCGCATTCGCGTTAAAAGCCGACTATATTCGTTTTGTGAATAATGCAAGCCAGCCGTACATGCGGCATGCCCCAAACTATTGTCTATACCAACTATTGTTCTCGTGTGATGTTTGTGCTGACACTTTAGCGCGAATCGAGATGGTTTAAATGATGTACAGCTCCCATTGACTCGACGCAAACGTGTTCGGTAGGCAAGGAACAAGCTAGCTCGCCGCATATGATATACGACACATACCCAGAGGCACTTTTATGCTCGTAGGCATTGTGATGGAATAATTAATCAGCTGCGGTGTGTGGAAAGATGTATGTTGAGAAGGTTCTGAAAATGCCTCTTTAGGGCTTTTATTTGCCTTGGATCCAATGTATATGCATGTGTATCTAGGCTTTCAGCATATCGTTAATTTATTTGAAAGTGGAATTGGTCAGAGGTATATTATTTACTTTTGCGAAATAACTATCTACAATATTAATGTATAGTATCAGTTTTATTTGCGACCTGCTATATCCGTGTATTCCAGTTTATTGAAGTAGGAGCAGGGCCGGATTTAACTTGGTGGGTGCCCATGTGCTGATTTTTGGTGGAGGCCCCCCCATATATATTATATGCAGTTGGCGGCTGACAAAATAAAATCTATGTGTCAAATATGTTTAATTAAAAAAAATTTTTTGCAAATAATTTTTGCGTACAATATTTTATTTATAAACCGAATATTTACAACACATTACAACTTAATTATAATAACTAAACTACAGGAACTTTTCTTGCTTTTCTGTAAGCAAACTCTTCAATTACATCGTCGAAAGATAATTCTTTTAGAATATCAAAATTGATGTTCAAAATAGAAAGATAATTAAGTCGTTCTTCTGTCATACTAGTTCTCAATCTATTTTTTAGAAGTTTTAATTTTGAAAATGATCTTTCCATTGTACAATTTGTTATCATTAACACAAGATAAATTCTTAAAATAATTTCTACATTCGAAAACGCGTCTTGTATTCTCTTCTCAATTATTAAGTTATACATAAAATGTTCCCGACTTAAGGCGCTTTTAGATTCCTCATCTTGTATGAATTGGTTAATGAATTCTTTGAATTGGATCAACTCAATTCCAAGATTTTCATCGACGTCGTCTACATAAATTTTACTAAGGTTTGTTGCGTGCTTGATTATTTCATCTGAACTAAGGTTGCCTAATTTTGATAAAAAACCAAACCGAGAAGAAATTATTTCATACGCAGAGACACGTTGATCTAAAGAAACTAAAAACTGGTCAATTACTGGAAGGTAACTTTTCACTCGAAATTCTTCAGCAGCTGTTAACTGAACGTTTGCAGAATTTCCATAATCTAATGGAACCAAACGAACATTCCGTTGTCCTTTTCTACGTATTACATACTCTGTTGTCCCAGATTTTTCCATTCCTAATTTTTCATAATATTCAAAACTGTCGCGCCTTTCTTGAATAAATAATCTCAACGATTTAATAGCTGCAACAGCAGTATTCAAATCTAACTTGGAATTCTGAAGTACTTTATTTGTGTCATTTACTCTGCTCAAGACATCATTCCAAAATACTGCATAAATTGCGATTTCTAACATATTCATTTTGCTATATAAAGCTTGTGCTTCACTACGAGTTTTAGAATTTTGAGAATTATCTTCGAAGATTTTTAGAAGTGCAGCTTTAATTTCAGAATATCCTCGAACTAAAGCTTTAGAAGCATCCGCTCGACAGGACCACCGCGTTGTATCTATTCTTTTAGGAATGTAAAAATTGGTTGTACTGTCACTAGACTCAGGCGATTTTGAAGCTTGTTCTTTTAGTAGTTTATAGCGACTTGTTGAGCAAGTAAAGAATACATAAATATTTTCCAAGAAATCAAAAAAATTGATTGCATTTGCGCAACATTCTGCAGCTGTTTTTCCAACCAAATTCAGCGAATGTGCTGCACATGGAATCCAATCTGCTAATTCGTTGTCCAATTTAATAAGAGCTTGTAAACCATTGAATTTACCACTCATGTTAGAGGCATTATCATATGACTGACCACGACAATTTTTTATATTAAGATCATTGTCATTTAAAATACTGATTAACCCGTCATATATCTCTTGTGCTTTGTGACCTTGATTTGGTAAATAAATCAAAAATCTTTCAACAGGAGTGGCATCTTCAATGTAACGAAATACTATTGACAGCTGATTCACGTGGCCTTCATCAGGTGTCGAATCAACTGATATCGAGTAGTAGCGAGATTGTTTAATACGTGAAATAATTTCTGCAAAAACACGTTTTCCCATTAGTTCAATAATCTCATCACAAACTTTTGAAGAAAGGCAGTTGACATGACCACTTCCTCGGTTTGCTTTATCTATACAAATTATACATATTATGTATAATACATACCTTTTCCTTAAATTGCACACTAGTTACAACTATTTTGCACACACTATGTAACTATTCACCTTTATTAAAATATAGTTAACTCACTTCCATATGCGATCGACAATCAAATACGACTGTCGACTATGAAATAATTTTTAAAGGAACAAAGGGTATTTGTTTGTGAAATAGGAGACATGTATTTTACAGTTATCAATCGTTTATTTATGGTGAAGTCTTGAAACACAGTCATATTCGATTATATATTACTTCGGACTATAAATAATCGGCACATATTAGTAAATGAAGTCAGATAAAATACGATCTCAGTAAAAGTAAAGTTTCAATAAATTTATTGCATTTATAAACTTTCAAATCAAATATATCTAATCAAAATAAAAGTTACGTTATTCATAGTATAAAATCAGATCGGCTTAGCCAAAAGAGCAAGTCGAAACCGGTGATCATGTTTGAAACACGATATTCGGTTAGATTATGTGCGTTTAATACTGAATAAATCATAAATAACTTTGAATACATACTAAATGAGTAGATATTCTTGAGACTAAAAATGCATCATGAAATCTAAATTTAAAAAATACAAATTACTACATAACAATGAAATTAAAAAGTTTTTGCAGAAAAATAGACCAAAATAAAAAAATTTTAATTTTTTATTTGGTGGAGGCCCCTTTTTGGTGGAGTGCCCTGTGCTGCAGCACTGTCAGCACATGCATAAATCCGGCCCTGAGTAGGAGACGTCTATTTGTAGCACGACCAGTAGTCAGGCATGCCGAATTATATAATAATATTATTCCTAATCAAACGTAATTTAAATATACGAGGACGTTGGTGCGATGTACTGAATAGCGGGTACATCAACGTAAAGAACAACAGTTTATTGAGCATTCGTTTACTATAACCCTGTTCAAACTTATACCATTACAAGCCAGTTCAACACTCACATCGTAGAAAACAAAGCGTTTGTAGAACAGGCTTCGTACTCAATATACGTTCCTAATTACAGCGCAGCTCGCCACTCTCCAATAGACTATACAAAGCCAGGCAATATAACGTAAGCTGTAGATAGTTCACTCCAGACATGAGCTCTTACCACTCCCCATATCAGGTTGCCGTCACCCTCTATTGGATTACCAACTACTCCATACCTTGGCATCCACTTACGTTACACCAGTGACACTGACCGGGAAGTTCTGGGGTTCGAATCCCGACGATGGCAGCATTTTCGTCACTGGCCAGATAGCTAGGTCGAATTCGCCCGCTAACTGGAGGAGAATTCTAGCGGCCGGCTGCTCTGATCGGTTTCCGTGGTTTCTCCGATCAACACCAGGCGAATGCCGGAGCAGTACCCTACCAAACGGGCCTCGTACCGCACGCGATCTTACCTTCCTCTTCCTCGTTCTATTCTCACCCCTTACACACACACACACACTGTCATGCACTACATTACCACAAATACCGAGATACCGCTCGGGAGTTTAGAGCTTGTCCCGTCTGGGGCGGGACGTGTCCCGCCAGTGAGAGATACCTGGTTGGAGAAAAACCCTCGCTAGCCGACGGTAGGTCGGCACCGGATCTCGCCGCCCAGCGAGGAAAGATCACCGCCATCTCCCAAAAGGGAAACATGCACTACACGTACGGGACTAATGACAGCCGTGGACGCGCCAGGAATCTCTAATAAAAAAACAAAAAAACGTTTTATTGGCGCTCGCACCCCTTTTTCTATTTGGGGTGACACCCATGAGTCGCCTGGAGCCTTTTGTTAACGAGACTGCTTCGTAGGGCACGTGAGCCTCCAAAACCCGCGGAACCCTGCTGTTTGTGCGACATGTTTAAATGTATCCATACATACATAAAAATTAGGAAAGGCACTAACAAAAACTACGCCAAAACTTGCAACGCAGTAAAAGCATATATTTGACACATTTACTGAGCATTTTTATTTCAGCATTCACCACTTCTTCTCTGATTAACGATATGAGAAAAATATTATACGCTCCCATAAGGCATCCAGTTCAAAATGCAAACACCATTTTAAATAACATAATTGTATATTGTTGTTATCTTACACTTGCTGCATATTTAATATATATATATATATATATATATATATATATATATATATATATATATATACATATACATATATATATATACATATACATATATATATATATATATATATATATATATATACATATACATATACATATATATATATATATATATATATATATATATATATATATATATATATATGTATATATATATATATATATATATATATATATATATATATATATTGAAAAATACACTTAACAGAGATTCAATGTTACTTCAATCGTTCTTCGTTACTTTCATTCAATCGTTACTTTTTCATTGTAAATTAGCTGTTTTGAATAATTACAAAGTTTTTACGACTGCATTATAAGAGAAGCATATATTAACTCCATCCATCAATGTTATTTCTTTTCATGAATACCTCATGTATTGTAATATTCTAAAAGTACCCTTTTAATGATCGTGTCTAGACATGTTATCTATTGCGTCTTACACATTCCTTGCTTAACTTCCTGTATTAAAAGTTGATATTTTTCTCAAACACTTGTTCATTAATTTATCAGAAAAATAAATTATATATCCGTAGCATCTTTTGTGATTTATTTAATGGATGTTTTTCCTCGAGGTATGGTACGAGGTATTGGTATGACATTAACTCAATATTTAGGATTCAATTGACTATTTAATAAATTGTTTTTTGATTGCCATTCTTCTCTTGTATTTTTCATTGGTCGTATTTATACGTTTATTTCTACCGCTGCATTTCCCTGAAGTGTTTCTACGTCAATGTAACAAAGAATTCAAACCTCCTCTTGTCATTAAATCTACTTGTACTAACTAAAAAATCTCTGTTATGCCCAAAATATGCAAATATTCAACATTTCTGATTCACAGTGGTTTTGTCTGTTCTCTATATCTTGCTGCTCGCCTTACCTTAGATCCTATGGAACATTGATTAGCTGACTAAACTGATATACTGATATAGCTGACTAAACATATATATATATATATATATATATATATATATATATATATATACATATACATATATATATATACATATACATATATATATATATATATATATATATATATATATACATATACATATACATATATATATATATATATATATATATATATATATATATGTATATATATATATATATATATATATATATATATATATATTGAAAAATACACTTAACAGAGATTCAATGTTACTTCAATCGTTCTTCGTTACTTTCATTCAATCGTTACTTTTTCATTGTAAATTAGCTGTTTTGAATAATTACAAAGTTTTTACGACTGCATTATAAGAGAAGCATATATTAACTCCATCCATCAATGTTATTTCTTTTCATGAATACCTCATGTATTGTAATATTCTAAAAGTACCCTTTTAATGATCGTGTCTAGACATGTTATCTATTGCGTCTTACACATTCCTTGCTTAACTTCCTGTATTAAAAGTTGATATTTTTCTCAAACACTTGTTCATTAATTTATCAGAAAAATAAATTATATATCCGTAGCATCTTTTGTGATTTATTTAATGGATGTTTTTCCTCGAGGTATGGTACGAGGTATTGGTATGACATTAACTCAATATTTAGGATTCAATTGACTATTTAATAAATTGTTTTTTGATTGCCATTCTTCTCTTGTATTTTTCATTGGTCGTATTTATACGTTTATTTCTACCGCTGCATTTCCCTGAAGTGTTTCTACGTCAATGTAACAAAGAATTCAAACCTCCTCTTGTCATTAAATCTACTTGTACTAACTAAAAAATCTCTGTTATGCCCAAAATATGCAAATATTCAACATTTCTGATTCACAGTGGTTTTGTCTGTTCTCTATATCTTGCTGCTCGCCTTACCTTAGATCCTATGGAACATTGATTAGCTGACTAAACTGATTTTCACACAAAATAATGAAGAAACAATCAAGCGCATTTTCCATGAAATTATAAATGTCAAACGGTGTACAAATCTTGCACTCGAAAGAGTACAATGAATCATTCCTTGAGGGTTTATTCAACAGAATATTTCTAGTTGTTTAAGAAACAAACCGGCTTTTTGAAATAAATGGTGCTTCTAAAGACCAAGTGCTGGGAAAAGGTTATAGAATATATACTACATAAGTATTATAATTTGTATTATATATTATAGATTTATGTATTATAGCTTGAGGCCCTCTAAATAGCAAGTACGGAGAAGCGATGCATCTCATATATTAATATAAACATTCCAGGAAGAAGACTTGAAACATTCCTGGAACATTAAGAAAAGTATTGTTGGAATTAAGGTAATTAATAATCTCATCATAGCTGATGAAATTGTAGTGAAGCTCAGACAACTCCAAAAGAAATACTTCCAAAGAACATAAAACCTACATTAGAAAACCATTAAGCAAGTTTATGAAGCCTTACGTTGCATCTGAGCTGATCACAAACAATCTTACTAGACAGAATGAACTTGCAATTAAAATGCTGAAGATGGGGAAGACGGCTGAAAGTGATGGTATCTTGCCAGATTTCCTGCAGAAACTTCCTCAAGCTCTACAATGGTTATCCACCGTCATGGTAAAATAATTAGGCGGAGAAACTTGCTAACCTCTTGGAAACGCTAACATTATCTCCATACTGAAGCCTGGTAAATCCGGTAAAGAGATTTCACGTTATCGACCCAACTTTGCTAAACGTTTTCTACGACCTGTTACAACGCATCATGTTAAGTATAATATCACAGAAATTAGACAGAAGCCTCACTATCAGTCTATTTTCTGTCCTGAAAGAAGATGCATTGACTAAATGTTATCGTTGGTGATATATATTGAATATGAGGTCGACAAAGAATACTATGTAGGTATAGTTATACTTGTTAATAAATAATTGTAATCCCAAAAATACTATGAGTGTAGAATTGTAATTAATTAATTTATATTTAAAATATATTCAGATTCTAACATCCTAACATACCAAAAAAATTACAATGTATATTGCAAAAGACCGTACCAACAATCATTTAAAATATTTTATTACGTATAGTGCCAATTATTTCCATTATCTTAATTTGATTGTTTATTATATAAGAATTGTCTATATGTTGAATCATTTATTATATATATATATATATATATATATATATATATATATATATATATATTGTGACGTACCTGGTGATGCCGGGTATCTTCACTGCAATATAACACTAAGAGAGGGTGTCTTTTACGTGAATGGGTCCTAGGATAAGTCGGTGCAACGTTGGGGAAGTTATTCATACATAGAAATACAATTATGACAAGATTTATTTTAAATCAAAGTTACTATTTACATAATCAGACACCGTTTTTATACTCCGCCTTGGTACCAAGATTAAGAGTAAAATACAACTTTCATACCTTCGGGGCCCCGTTTGAATACCTATGAGGTTCGTCGAGCCGCTCGTGCCGACAGGGTTGTCGACCTCTGCTACTGCTGCGGGCCGTCGGCAGCAGATGGCGTGGTGATCATCCACGGCTGATGCTCCAACAATTCTTCCCCGAACAGGATCTTGATACCTCGGCTGCGCACCTTCCTCGAATCACTGTCCATTAGTGGGTTTAATTACACGACCCCCCGCCTACTCCGTATACTGGTCACAGTTCTGTACCGCACGCTTTCAAGAATGTTCCCTCCGCACCAACTAATAAGAGCGACGTCAATTATTTTACCAACACTAATCTTTTACTATGCTGATACTTCTAATGTTCTGTTTACATGTCCATTACTTTGCGATTCCTAATCACATAACTATGTCGCGTATTACATGCGTCCATTCACTAGCGGAGAGCCCTCGCTGCACGTCCGCACTGGTCGCCGCTCTGCTAACGTCTCCACTTCGCCGGCCGCACGTCGGCACATCCTTCGGCGGCGGCCGCCCCAATCCAACTAACGAACTTTTTGCACGTGCGCGCTGCCACGCTTGTACCCGCCGTTCTCACGCTCGCCTCCCGGCGGGCACCGGTGGCGGCGGCGACCGTTGCCGGCTACCCGCTGCTCGCAGCGCCCGGCGCTCGCACCGCGCAGTCCAGAATAGCTATTGAATTCTTACACTAATGATTTAATTAGTGTAATGAAACACATAATCTGGGTTTCATCACCCCCCCCTTTCTTTTTTTGAATTTTTCCCGCTTCTGGACAAAATTCACACTAGTAACATCGTCACTGCCGATGATTGCACTCTCTTGCATATTGCTCGACGCCCTATATACACTTATAACCTAAAATCGAATTAACATGTGATTACGTATATTAACACTAATCTTGCGCTTATTCGCACTTCACTATTTTCCATCCATGTTGGACCAGGTTTCCGATTTGAAGCTTGTAATGTCCTACTATGTCTTGTCTCTTGTGCGACAGTTCATCCCCATTTTGCTGACAGTGATTTCCTAACTCACAGTTGTAGGACATAGCTTCCAGCGTGTTGAACACATCTTGATAGGTATCATCCCATTTCCAGCTACGACCTCTTCTACGTTTGTACCAATGGTTGACCATACCATCACTCTTCCCTCGCCCCTGACTTCGCTCCGATCTTGACCTGCCTACATCTCCTTCACTCCCATTCGTTGGGGCGTCTGCAGACATAAAGTTGTACCCCTCCAATATCTTCAAACCCTTTCCTAAATCGGTATGATCTGCTCTGCTCAGTAGGCTTTGCACGGTGACAGGATACTGTCGCGTTGACATGAAAATAATTCCTTGATATTTTATAGGAGCAGATAATGTTTTTGGCTCCATAACGCTCTTCGTTCTGTATTCACTACGACTTCCCGTGATGTAGTTGTGATGGCTATTCCTCTGGTCGCTCTTGATGTTTATTTGGGTTTCTTCATTCCGCTTTCGTACAGAAATCTTGTTTTCAACTTCCTTCAAAAATTTCGGAAATATACCAAAATTCTCTGCCCATGTCCTCTGGCGTTCTCTTCTAACATTGGGTGTAATAACTGGATCTTGTATCCTTCCAATATGTTGTTGATGCTAGGTGCCGTTCTTCTGCTCGCAGAACTACCCTAGGTTTTCCGTCCCATCTCCCAGAGATTTCATCGACTTTGGAGGCATAATTGGTGTCACCCCATACTTGACACTTGGCGACATTTTCCCGTCTTCTTCCTGTTTAAACTCTTCTTGTCCTCTTTTCTCTTCGCACCCTTGTATATTTTCCACGATTTCTTCTTCTATTATACGCTCCATTTCTTCTATTTTCATTTCCATTTCTTCTTCCATTATTAACTTCAATTCTTCCGTTTTCACTTTCACTTTATAAACATCCTCCTCGGTCTCGATTTGGACCTCCACCGTTTTGCCCTCCGCTGTCTTGACTTCTTCATGGATTTGGTTCGTCATCCCCTCGTTTCTATCTGTTACCGCTACCCTAGCATCTACTTGATGGCATGATTGAAATTTTAGCACCTCATCTTTCCTATCCAGTTCCTCCGCTTTCCCATACGGTTTTTCGCATATTTCGATGAGCTTCCTATTCCGTTCTTCTGTGATTCTTCCCATTTCTTCTGCCGGCTTCTTAATCTGTTCTTCAACCACCTTCCCGTTCTGTTCTTCTATTAGTTTTCTATTCCGTTCCTCCGCCTTCCTATTCTGTTCCTCCTCGGATCTTTTCTGTTTACCTAATTCTTTGCTCTGTTCTTCCGCAAACTTCTCAATCTGCTTCTCCGTTTGCTGCCTCAGCTGTTCTTCTAATGAATCTTTTGCCATTACGCCCGTACACGCTTCGTACTCTTCGTCCATCCCCAAGTCAAATCCTACCGCCTGGCTCCCCAGTTCTACCACCTGCCGTTCTAGATCTATATTTACTCTGTGATCGACCAGAAAATCCATCCCTATGATTACCGAATACAATAATTTTTTGACTACCAGGGCCACCATCTCATATACTTGGTTGCCAATCCTGACTTGAAACATAATTTGTTTTGTGATGGGGCTTGACTTCTTCTGAGTTGCCCCAATCACATACGCCCTATTCATAGGCAAACACATTACTTCTTTTCCTGTTGCTTTTAACTCCTCATACATTTCTTCTGATACTACTGTAGTCGTGCACCCTGTATCCACCAAAGCTTCTTTAATTATGCCTTCACATTCTATCGATATCGTGGGACATTTCCTGATTCTGACCGCTGAGTTCTTACATCTCCGCCACGGTTGGGTATCGTAGGTTACCGGCTGCATAGCGTTTATGGAGACCGCGTTTACGTCATCGATTTCCGCGTCCGCAATGGGGCCACCTATCACCGCGGACTCTATTAGTTTAAATAGTGTCCTTGATCACTACTTGTGCCAGGCTGTGCTAATCGGTCGGGTGCATTCCCGCCCCCACCTCGCGTCTCCGTACGGTTTGAATTAGATCTATTCCAGTCCGGTCTCTGGTTCCCCGGCTCTGGTCTCCATCCGTCTCCCCCTCTTCCGCGTTGGTTTCTCTGGTAATCATTGCTCCTATCATTCCCTTGCCCCTGGTTACGTTCCGATCTAACCATATTGACATTCCCTTCATTTCTGTTCTTTGGTACGCCTGCGAACGTCAAGTCGTACCCTCCTAACACATTCTGGAATCTTTCCAGGTCGGTGTGCTGCACACTACGTAAAAGATTCTGCACTGTGACTGGGAACTGTCTCGTCAATACACATATTATTTCCTGATCGCTCATCGGTGGGGATAGCGTTTTGTATTCCATAATACGCCTTGTTGCGTATTCCCGCAAACTTCCCATGGACTGGTTGTAATGATTATTCATCAGGCTAATTTTAAAATTAATTTGAATTTCCTCATTCCAGTACCGCTCAAGGAATCGATCTTTAAATGCCTTTACTGATTCGAGAAATTTATCAAATGTATCGGCCCATATCCTTGCGTTGCCTTCTAACATTAAATATAATAATTGTATTTTACACCTTTCCGAAGTATTGATAACATCTAGATGTCGTTCTGCTGCCTTCATAAATATACATGGATTTTCTTTCCCGTCTCCTGAAAATTTTAGTGATCTTGGAGGGGTAAATGGTACCGTCCCGCTTGCTGCAATTGGGGATGCCTTGCATTCTTTTATTTGTTCAATCTCTGTTCGTAGTAACACAACCTTCTCTTCGCATTCCCGCTTATTCTCCTGCATTTCTTCCTTGACTACTAACTGCATCCTTTCAATTTTCTCGTCCTGCTTGGCGGTTTTAGCATCTAATTGCTGGCATAACTTATTCTCTAATTCTCCCCCCATACTAATTACTTGAGATTCTAACTCCTTTTTCTGTTTCCCTAATTCTTCGGCAGTCCATTGCTCATGACTTTCCACCCGCTCCGCGATTTTGGTCATCTCATTCTTCGTTAACTCAATTTGTTCTTCAGCGCGTCCTATTCGCCCCCCTATTGCATCTAATTTCCTATTCTGTTCTTCTGCCAGCTTCTTAATCTGTTCCTCTGTGAATAATTTCTGTTCGTCTAATTTCCTACTCTGTTCTTCTGCCAACTTCCTAATCTGCTCCTCTGTGAATATTTTCTGCTCCTCTCCCGACCTTCTAATCTGCTCCTCTGTAAATATTTTCTGTTCGTCTGATTTCCTATTCAGTTCTTCCAATATCTTCCTATTCTGTTCTTCGGCCCACTTCTTCTGATCTTCTGACTTCCTATTCAATTCTTCGGTCATCCTGCTCTGTTCTTCCCCCCTTTTGCTCTGTTCTTCCAACATTTTCATCATCCTCTGCATTAAATCTAAATGGGTATCCTTTCCACCCCCCCGATTTGGATTTCCTGCTGCCTGGTTCATCGGCGTTGATGTCACGTCTACTTCGTTATTAAAACTATCCCCTGACGTATCATCCAACCGACTCCCAATTCCACTATCCCTGCTTTCCGATGAAATGCTATTATCGATTCCTACATCTCTCTCTCTTACGTCATCCACCTTCTCCTCCCGGTCCAGCACTACATTTTGCGCCTCCATTCTGGTACTTTGAGCTATCCAATCGATCCTCACTTCGCTAAAATACCGCACAAATTTTCCACTTGCCTCACCTACCAACGATATCACAGTTATCCTATGAAGTAACTATATCCGCCACAACACTGTATCCTTCGTGAATGGATTAATTCACACCTATTTCAATTGCTAACTAATAACGGATAACCCTCACTCACCACCAAAACACAATAACACTAATTCAATAGCCATATAAATTTCCACTCACCTACCAATGCATAACATAATCCTTACAATACATAATATTATTACCATTGAAACACATATACACTGCTAATAAACTCATTAATACTATTACACAAAAATGCTTTCAAATTATAGTAAATCCCTTATTAATTGAAATTACTTTTCAACACACTTATTGCTATATTATGTACATAATCATCACTCACATTTACATGTCATATCTTCTCCCTGAATTTTCCTCAATAGTATCATATAAATATTCACAATAAACATTCACACTGCTGGTATATATTTCCCAACCTGGTATCTTTTCTAATAAATTCCCCACACTTTACCATCACCAATAAATAATGCACTACTACGTGAATGTTCCCAGCAAAAAAAAACAATTTTGTGCATAATTTGTACAACACTATTAACCACCTTTATATTCTCATAAGAATTATTACTACTTCCCCATTTCTTTGATTTCCATGTTATAAAAAAATTGCCAAGCCATTCAAATATTATTAATATGTCTTACAAAATTTGGAATTCTATTACATTATATTATTTGTAACATGTACATGTACAGCCTTCATAACCTCAGTAACTACAATATTAACTATATATTGGATGCTCACAAATAATTGCCTATGTCAGCCCGTAATTAATTATGCAACAACATTTTTGTAATTATCAACATTTCATTATGTTTACTTGACTTATGCATATTTTGCTAACACATGTATTGTTACTTTTTGTTGTCTACAATAATACACTTCACTGCCTGCTTCTCATCTGTACCCTGCACTACTATACATCAATTACATGCACATTATTTTCCAACATTTCACCAACTTCCCTAAGGCCACATTTCTTAACTATACGTTATCCACTTGTTCGGGCGCCAACTGTGACGTACCTGGTGGTGCCGGGTATCTTCACTGCAATATAACACTAAGAGAGGGTGTCTTTTACGTGAATGGGTCCTAGGATAAGTCGGTGCAACGTTGGGGAAGTTATTCATACATAGAAATACAATTATGACAAGATTTATTTTAAATCAAAGTTACTATTTACATAATCAGACACCGTTTTTATACTCCGCCTTGGTACCAAGATTAAGAGTAAAATACAACTTTCATACCTTCGGGGCCCCGTTTGAATACCTATGAGGTTCGTCGAGCCGCTCGTGCCGACAGGGTTGTCGACCTCTGCTTCTGCTGCGGGCCGTCGGCAGCAGATGGCGTGGTGATCATCCACGGCTGATGCTCCAACAATTCTTCCCCGAACAGGATCTTGATACCTCGGCTGCGCACCTTCCTCGAATCACTGTCCATTAGTGGGTTTAATTACACGACCCCCGCCTACTCCGTATACTGGTCACAGTTCTGTACCGCACGCTTTCAAGAATGTTCCCTCCGC
Organism: Gryllus longicercus; assembly: GCA_038098605.1. NCBI lineage: Eukaryota > Metazoa > Arthropoda > Insecta > Orthoptera > Gryllidae > Gryllus > Gryllus longicercus. Next base: position 406,505 of record JAZDUA010000826.1, read on the forward strand.
ACCAACTAATAAGAGCGACGTCAATTATTTTACCAACACTAATCTTTTACTATGCTGATACTTCTAATGTTCTGTTTACATGTCCATTACTTTGCGATTCCTAATCACATAACTATGTCGCGTATTACATGCGTCCATTCACTAGCGGAGAGCCCTCGCTGCACGTCCGCACTGGTCGCCGCTCTGCTAACGTCTCCACTTCGCCGGCCGCACGTCGGCACATCCTTCGGCGGCGGCCGCCCCAATCCAACTAACGAACTTTTTGCACGTGCGCGCTGCCACGCTTGTACCCGCCGTTCTCACGCTCGCCTCCCGGCGGGCACCGGTGGCGGCGGCGACCGTTGCCGGCTACCCGCTGCTCGCAGCGCCCGGCGCTCGCACCGCGCAGTCCAGAATAGCTATTGAATTCTTACACTAATGATTTAATTAGTGTAATGAAACACATAATCTGGGTTTCAATATATATATATATATATATTGTAGCGATACCAATTTCATCATACAAAATTTCATAAGGCTGAGTTCTGTTGGGAAATGAACAGACATCGTTGCACGTGCAACCCCGCCTATCGCGACACTCGTTTGCGCCCCCGGCACATTAAGAAAGTCGTTACAAGGGTCAGTCGTCGAAAGATTCACTGCGAGACGCACGTGTTCGCCCGGCCAGCTGCGAACCTTCTAGATCGCTCTTGAAATCGACATCCAGGGAATCCCAGAGCGATAAATTCTTTCACGGACAACGCCTGTCTTGTGCAAGCATGTTCTAGAAGGAATAGGAAAATTCTGGACGCTCACAGTGATGCAAAGAGTTGAAACTTCCGTGGCTTCCCCGTCGCAATTGGTTGAAATAACGTAATGCGACATTTCTTTTGGCCAATAGCGACGCAACTATCATAAGAGCTAGAACATGCGAGAAAATTGGGTGGGGCCAAAAGTTAACCTAATACGATTCGACTTATAAGAATATCAGAAGACGCAGGGCAGTCGGGGGAGAAACTTCTCTGGGGGGGATATTCTTCGGTCAGAGGCAAGTGCGCCTCTGTCGGACTTAGAAAATTTCAGAAGAGCTTGGGCATCAGACGGGGCCAGATCATTTAGACGCAGGGCAGTCGGGAGAGAAACTTCTCCTGGGGAGTAATTGTTTCATCGGGGAGAGACCAGTGTGTCTCTGCAAGACTTAGAAAACTTCAGTGCGAGCCTGAGCTTTGGGGCTGATAACAATTGGGAGAGAATTTCTCTGGGGGGGTATTATTCGTCGGATAGAGGCAAGTGTTCCTCCAAAAGACTTATTAAAAGGGGCAAGACGCAGCGAGTAGACTGCAGCAGGGAGAGAAAATTCTCTGGGGGTGTTATTCGTTGAAGAGAGGCGAACGTATCTGAAGGATTTCAAGACTTTCCAAAATTGTATTTGAGAAGGACACATAGTTATTTACTCCGTGCCTGAGGTCGGGAGAAAATCCCGACGATCTTCAAGTTCTACCAGAATCTACCAGAATCTACCTGAATCTACCAGAATCTACCAGAATCTACCAGAATCTACCAGACAGCGCGGTCAGACTCCGTTGAGCGCCGCAGACGCCGTCGCTCCACTGGTGACGTCACGAGAGGGCCGCTCAGCTGTTGGAGAGGGGTGGCACCGCCACCGCTGCGTTCCTGCCAAGGCCGCATCCGCCCCCCTGGTCTCCGCCGGGTCCGTCCCGGCTGCATAAAAGAACCGTTCCCAAGGCAGTATAAACCCAGGGCATTCACCCCTGTCAGACTTATGTAACGCAGTGCCGCGCTATGGCACACTGATTTGTAATTTTTTTTTATTATTACCATTGTAATATTAAGGATAATTCTTTCTAGTTTTTTAAGCTTTACTGTGATGTCTAACATCTAATTTTCTTTTCTTTCTAATTAATCTCTTCATTTCTTTTCTTTTTTTTATTTTTTTCAATTTGTAAATGTAACTTCCCTGGGGCATTTTAAATTATTTTGCCCAGGAATAAAAGTGATTTTTACCAGTGATCAAAGTGTTTGTCTCGTACTACCTTTGTGTCTTGTCAACAATTCCTTCCATCACCGACTTGAACTATAACCGGGCCGCTAACCGTGTTTCTCTAACGCGGTAGTGTTACAATATATATATATATATATATATATATATATATATATATATATATATATATATATATATATTATAGTGTCATGGGTTTTATTAGAATTGTGTAACTCTTGGCAACGATTTGTTGAGTGAAGATAAGAGCAGGCCACTAGCATCCTCCGGCGGTGCAGTGAAATGTAATGAGATCGGTCCGCGTAAATCCTCCCGGCCGGAGTCTGGTCCCGACTCCGCTTGACGCGCGCGTCAGAGTGACGGGGCTGGGCACCGCGGCCTCGGCGGCCCGGGAGCGGTGCGGTGCGGGGAACGGGGAGTAGCAAGGGGGTTAGTGGGGAGGGGGAGGAGCGGCGGGGGCGGGATGGGAAAGGGAACGGTGTGCCGACCTGGCAATGGTGGGGCAGGACGAGGTCTGCGAGAAAAGGGAACGGGGGGCGGAGCGGGGCTGGGCGGGGCGGGGCGGAGCGGGGCGGAGCGGGGCGGAGCGGGGCGGAGCGGGGCGGAGCGGGGCGGAGCGGGGCGGGGCGGGGCGGGTAAGGCAGGGCCGGTAAGGCGGGGAGGGTAAGGCGGGGCGTGGCTGGGGTGTCGCCTCACCATGACCCGGCAATGGGGGCAAAGCGAGGTCTCGGAAGGAGGCGTGGGCGGAGTGAGGGAGGCGACGGCGCGCGGGGTGGCAGGGCAAGGTCGGGGGAGTGGGTGGGGCCGGGCGGGGCGGGATTTGCGGCGCCACGTGACCCGGGCGGCGTCCGTCGGCTGCGGCCGGGGAGATTGCGGCGGAGGCGCTAGCAACGCGAACCGCAGCGGCGGCGGCGGCATCGGCGAGGGCGGGGGCGGGGGCGGGGGCGGCGTCACCGCACGTCGCGCGGGCGAGCATGAATAATGGAGCGACGCGAAGAGAGCGGCGCGCGGAGCGGCCGAGCGGGGAGCGAGTGGTGTTGGGTGCGAGTGATGCGGGCCTGATGCGGCGTCGGATGACGAGCAGCGAGGTAGCAGAGTGAGAGAGAGAGAGAGAGAGAGAGAGAGAGAGAGAGAGAAGGACGAACGATGTACTGGGACTAGGATGGCGCGCAACGAATAACAGAGTGAGGTGGCGGAAAAAGAGGAACGGGAGGCGAGAGGCGCTGATTGAGAAGGTGGAGAAAGTGGTGGTAAGTGAGTAGTTTGACGGGGAGGGAAAGCGTGGGCTGGTATGTACAAGTAGGTTCGATGCGGGCGGTGTGTAGATGCTAGGAGGAAGATATCTGTAAGCGAGGGGGTGTGGCGATAGAGTGTTTGCGGCTAGCAAGGAGGCATGAAATAGTGTGTTGGAAGGAAGAAACCGGAGGCGGGGTAGAGGGAGAGGAATACGATGACTGGGAGTCTGGGTTCGGGTTACCGGAGAGGGAGATGGAGGTGTGAGATGGAGTGAGCAGAGGTTGCGAGATGTGGTAGCAGGTAACTGGGGTTTCTTGCAGGTATGGTGGAGCAGAATAGAAGCAGTAGGATTGCGGAGAATGTGATGAAGAGCAGGGCACGGGGCAGTAAGGAGAGAGTGGTGGGTAGTGGCGGGTAAGAGAGTGGCGGGAAGTGGGCTGTCGAGGAACGGGGTGATGGAGCAAGATATCGGGAAGATAAGGAGGGGCGGGTTGACAGAGTGGAGGCGAGGGGAGGAGAGTCGACGAATGAGCTGATGGGGAGGAAATGGGGGGAATCAGTGCGATGGAGAGCGGAGTAACACGGATACGTGTGGCAAGGAGCGGGGAGTTGGGAGACAGGGAGTAGGGAGACAGGGAGTAGGGAGACAGGGAGTAGGGAGACAGGGAGTAGGGAGACAGGGAGTAGGGGGACAGGGAGTAGGGAGACAGGGAGTAGGGAGACAGGGAGTAGAGAGACAGGGAGTAGAGAGACAGGGAGTAGAGAGACAGGGAGTAGAGAGACAGGGAGTAGAGAGACAGGGAGTAGAGAGACAGGGAGTAGAGAGACAGGGAGTAGAGAGACAGGGAGTAGAGAGTCAGGGAGTAGAGAGTCAGGGAGTAGAGAGACAGGGAGTAGAGAGACAGGGAGTAGAGAGACAGGGAGTAGAGAGACAGGGAGTAGAGAGACAGGGAGTAGAGAGACAGGGAGTAGAGAGACAGGGAGTAGAGAGACAGGGAGTAGAGAGACAGGGAGTAGAGAGACAGGGAGTAGAGAGACAGGGAGTAGAGAGACTGGTAGAGGAGTGACGGGTAACGGGGTGACGGAAGCGGACTGATGGAGATAGGGGTGCGGGGAGCGGGTGACGGGGAGTTCAGTGGTGAGTAGTGGTGGCGGGGAGTGATACTGCGGGGAACGGAATGGAAAGGAGTGGGGGCGAGGTGCTGACAAGAAGAAGGGTGACGGGGCGCAAATTGATAGGGATCGGGGTGGCGGGGAATAGTGAGGCGGGGAGGGGGATAGTAGAGAGTAGTGTGGCGGGGACAGCGGGGAGGGTGGCGCGGAGCAGCGTGGCTGGGGAACCAAGTTGCGTGGGAGGGCGGGTTGGAGCTGTTTGCGGACGGAACCTCCCCTGCGCAGAAAAGTGCCAAGGTGGCAGCGCGTATGCGCCGGGTGGTAGCGAGGTTGGCTGACGACTGTTGGGATGCGGCAGCCGTCGTGCGTGTGTCGGCGAGGAGCGGCGCGTTGCGAGGAGATGCGGAGGGGGTTGGGGAAAAGGAATAAAAAGCGATAGGAAGCGGTTTTTCTTTACGCGGAGGTGAGCCGTCGAAAATGGAAGCGAGTGCTTTCGAGAGCTGGCATCTGGCGCGGCGGCGCGTAGCGGGGCGGCTGGGCGACGAACACGACCGCAGAGAGCGATGTGGCAGGGGGAGCGGGAGAAGCCGTGAGGGAAGAAGAGAGAGAAGAGGAGATGGATCGCGGCGGGCGACGAAAGGAGGAGAAAGTGGAACGGATGCGTGTTGGTGCTCTGAAGGCGAGAAGTGTGCGGGGAGTGGGAAGGCGTGGCAGGGTGGGGCGGGGCGGGGCAGAATAGAACAGCTCAGGGAGAGGTGGGCGAGCGGGGCCTGGCGGGAAGATGCTGAACGGAGCGTTGCGGGGAAGGGGGGGGGGTGACGGAACCGCAGGACTCGATGTCTGGTTGCGAGCAAAACTACCTCTGTGCTTGGATCTGAGAGGTTTTGTGGGAGTGTGTGTATGTATGTATGTAATTATGTATTAATGTGTATGCTGCAATTTAAGCAGGCATGTCGGTAGGGATTTGACGTAATTTACTTAAAATTCTTCCAAGTTCTGGTTCACCTTTTCACTGAAAAAGCACGTGATAGAAGATTTTTTCTAAATTTAGCAACTGGATTTATGCACTTTTCCATTACCCAGGCCCTGTAATAAGAGTTATTTCTGCAGAAAATTCTCCATTTTTGCGCATTATTACGTAACTTTCTCTCCACTCCGAAGAAAGAAAGTAAAAAATAAGTATTATTGGATCTGACATCAGTAAATGTACTTAAATTACATGAGTTTGGGCAAAAATAATTTTACAACTACGGTACTGATTGGATTTTATATCAATTATTTTATTTGGATATTATTGAAATGTGAGAATTCTTTATTTCATAAAAGTAATTCTCAAAGACCTCGGGTACGATTCTCGGTCGGGCAAGATTAAAGTGAGCGTTTTCCTTACAATGTCCCAGTATATGTTGCTGTGTGACGATGGGAAAACTCATTTGTCAGAATGAGAAGACCAAAGTGTGGCGTAGAGATGAATCCATACATATCCCGTAACCCATGGCCGCAAGACCGGGACACTGCATTCATACAATTCTGAAATTAAAAAATTAAAATGTCATCAATCTAAACAGTAACTTTTGCTTAGTAACAATTTAGATATGAAATAGGATTGGTACATACGGTTCAAATATCGAATTTTTATTAAATGTAGAATATACATCATTACAATATGCGCTTCCGCTCTTGAAATTTATATTTTCTTGCTGCATTGTTGTAATGTTTTTTGTGAACTAATGATCAGTCTTTCACCTTCAATGTTCGAGAGGGATAAAATAAAATAAATACCCAAATAAATTCCCAAAATGCCAAACAAATGTCCCAAGTTCTTTATGTCGCATATTCTTTGAATTATAAAATTTCATCCATAAATGCTCACTTTGTTACGCCTTGTAACATTTCTCTGATTGTTTTGTGAAACAAAGTATATGGATCAGAACACAATGTTATATTTTCAAAAGCATTAAACAATGAATCAGGCAAAATTCACCGTACTCGGAGATAAGTGAAATCTGAGACGAAGCTGGAAATAGATGAGAAATGCATAATTGGTGAAGTAAGGAATTAGTTTTTACAGGATATGTTAAGTAATAGTCAAACAGAAATCAACTAGTGTTTTAGAGGTTATTGTAAAGAAAATGGAAAACAAATCAATATTAGAAGGTATTATCCAAAATCTTATGGTGGTGGATTTTGCAAACGTAATTCATTATTATACGAAATATTGTTCTTTTAAATCTAATTTAGAATGTGTTTTAAATGAAGTAAAACGTAAATACTCATGTGCAATGAACAGCAATGCAAATCACTTTCGAGGAATATACATTCTACTGACATCGGTCTCCCTCTTGTTTATATTTCATTAACAATATTGAAGATGATATTAAATGCGCGACCTGAACTAACGAAGTGATCTGCGTTAAGGCAGTCGTCAGAGCAACGAATCCTGTTAACTTCCTCGAAATGTTCGAATTCGCTTCCCTCTAGTTGCTTTCTCCTCCTCTTGCCTCTCCCAACTTGCTCCGTGTTTACCAATATACGTATGGCAGCGCAACGCACAACTTCCGAAACGAAGCAGATACCGCATTGTTTGGTGCTGTACCTTCGGAGCCGTCTAAACCTCTTCGAGATTGGATCAAACGCGTTTGCCGTTTGCAGCCGCTCGCATCATATGAAGTCGAGGCGCTGACGTCGGGGTGATGACTCTGACAGTGGGCAGAGGATGAGAGCGAAGGGTAAGGGTGAAGGGTGTGGAAGAAAGTACAGGGTAAATGGAAGGGGGCAGAGCAAGGGAGAGTGTGTAAGGAGAGGGAATGTTAGAAGGCGGCGGGCAGAGGTCGAAGGATGTGGACAAGGGGCAATTGTGAAAGGTGAAGATTGAGAGCGATGGGACAGGAGGAAGGGAGAGAGTGAGGGTGGAGGGGGTGAACTAGGGTGAGGGCGATAAATAGGACTGAAGAGTGAAGGGTAATGGTTGAAGTCGAAGGCAACGGCGAGGGGCGTAAGTGAAAATTGTGAGTGCAGAATACGCCGTGTAAAGTGGAAATGATACGCCAGGGCATGCACTTAAGAAGTTTGTATATGGCGTAAGGACGGAAAGTAAGCGGTGAGGAAGAGGATGAAGTAGAATGAGATGGGAGTATGAATCATGGTGCGGTAAAAGAGAATACGGGGCAGGAAGAACGGTATATGTAGAATGAATTTGGGGAAGGAGCAAGTAGGTGGAAGTAGGGGAGTAAGAATGGTTTATAAGTTGGGGAAGATAGTACTGGACGGGAAGTATGAAGCAGGCACTTTAGGGATGTAGTAAAGAGAAGGGTAGTAGAGAGGAAATGGGCGGGGGAAGGTAGGTTTGTCAAGTGTCAAAGAAATAGGAAGGAATGAGGGAAATGAGATACAGCGGGGAAAGGTTGGCTCGCACTGAAGATCGGGACATACTCCGTAGTTAGTAACGCTGTACGAAGACAAAGAGGGATAGTCAGTGATTATTTACTTGGCTGTCCGGGTGACACCACGTCCATGGCGAAGGTACCGACGTTTCAGGCGTAATGCCCTGAGGAAGATCGCAGAATGGCGACCGAAACGTCGGCACCTTCGCCATGGACGCGGCGTCACCCGGACAGCCAAGTAAATACTGACTCCGACCGCGGAAGCCTACGCTCTCATTAGTCAGTGATTATTTTGTTTCAGTAAGAGTGAACTACTATCATAATTGATCCCTTAAGTGTAGTGTAAGTTTTATTTCGAAATGTGACGGTGATCGTCCTCCGCTAGAACGTAGATCCAGCGTCAACACACACGTCAGTATAGTGCAGGCGCCCTCCAAGAGAGACTGAGTTGGAACAAGGAAAGAGTGGCAAGTGGACTCTCACGTGGTGGGTTGTGGGGTCGGGACGTGGCTGAGCCAACTTGCGAGACGTGGCCCTGGGAAGAGGAGGTGGGGGAGCAGGATTCGCCCTAACCGCAGGAGCGGGGATGGGTCTCCTCGACCTGCTAAGGCAAATGAATCTTCGAGTCGGCTCCTCTGCCTGTGCGCGTGTCAAATCGAATTCTGCGTCGACGGCCGCGGCGCGCGAACGAATTAGGCTAAACGCGTTATCCGCCCGCGCAGACGCGCCTTCGCCACATCCTCTGCCTCCGTTCCGCCCCGTTCCTCTTCTCCCTGCCGTCCTACTACCGTGTCCCATCTACGCCTCCTCATCGCTCCCCTCAGCCATGCCTCACTCTGCCGAGCTCCAACCTCTCGCTCGTCCTACGTCTTTTCATTTGCGGACACTTCCGCATCTACAGCTGTCTTTACCACATCTTATTTTTCGTATCCTTTTTCCTGCTTCAGATGTAGATGGTTGTCAGATGTAGATGCTTCGGATGTAGATTTAGACTATCTGCGCCGGGTACCCACTACGTCTCTCAAGGAGGCACATATGGACCTTTTTTTAAGTAGACATACTTGCGGGCGTGTTTGGTCAGCAAACTCACAAGGCATTCCGCGACTACACACATACACGAAAGACAAGGGACACACGACCATGCCTACGGCGGGATTCGCACCCGCGACCCTTCAGATCGACGTTCTGGGTCGGCACAAGATTCAGCTACCTCGGCCATCCAGATCAGCAGCTTTCTTTACATACATACATTTATTAGAACTGCAAATGGGTATGACCCGGTGGCAGTTAAGTGACAATAATTGCAAAAATTACAACACTTACATTAATAATAATAATAATAATAATAATAATAATAATAATAATAATAATAATATAATAATAATAATAATAATAATAATAATAATAATACCGTACAATACAGTACAAGACGAAAAGCAGCATTGAAAAGAGCATTTATCGCGTTCACCGCACTTCACTTCACTACACTACACATTTTTGCTTTGAATTACACTGACCATCACTTCACAGCACTTCCCCGCACTACACAGCACTTACTCATTTAATATCTGTTACTGTTATCTTGTTCTAACTTATTTCTAAAACTTCGGACACTGAGAGGAAAAGTTTTGAAAACTGCTGCAGGTAAACTGTTCCAATCTCTAATTGTTGTGTGACAAAAGGATAACTTCCCAAGATCTGAATTTTGTTTCCTTGCTCGAATTTTGTGGGCGTGATCGCTTCGGCCGAAAGAATTTGTTTTTTCTAGTCTAATCTGAATTTCCTTCCAAGCTGGTTGACCTACGTACCATTTATAAAGAGCGCAAAGCCTCGCCTTTGTTCTTCTCGTTTCTAGAGGTTCCCACGACTTTTTTGTTACGTTACTTCTATAGGTAAACTTATTCGCTTTTCTCTGTATTCTATCTAGATTTTTCCGGTGTGCCTTTCTGTATGGATCCCAACACGCAACTCCGTATTCCATGAGAGGGCGAACCAGCGTACAGTTTACCACATCTCTTCCGTCCTATTACTTCCCCTTTCACAGTTTATCAAAACAATTGATACTATTCTTCCATACGCACGGCTGTTCTTCTGATAAAAGAGCTTCACATCATTGCACTGACAAAGAATAACGAAAAGCCGACGAAACGTACGATTCTGTAATAGTATGGCAGTTCTTCATGTATGATGCATAGACGGAGTGCTTGTGGCGAAACCGCAAGAGTTTTCATTCTGAACAAAAACAAAAACTATAAAATACATAAAATAGCATATGTATCCCCTTCATTGAAATATCTAAACGGATAAAAAACAGTTTTAGAGCTGTTGTACGGTGAAAGTACTTGTAGGGTGACAAACAGTTATAGAGGAAATAGTACATCAGCAAACATTTTGAGCGCAATTGACAGCAAATATCTCGACTGTTTTGAATATCCTCGAAACAATGAGGACAGACAATGTTTGATAGGTGCCTGTGAAATGATAACGTCATGGCAGAACAATGTGGCAGCAGAGACTCACGAGACCCCTTAAAACGTAACTTCACTTTCACTCCCATTCGTTCTTTGTTATTCCATTCTTCAATTATTCTCTTCGTTCTTTGTTTTTCGATTAAACACGCTCATAAACACCGTATACCCTTTTCCATGCGTCTTGTTCGTCCTTTCATCATAGCTATCCATTCTCTTCTTCTCATTATAACTTTTTCTTCCGACTGAGTTCCCTAAAATAGGTCGTTTTTTGTTCGTTCTGTTTTCGTTGGCAACGCTATTGTACCTCTTTCAATTCGTTTGGTATAAGCCTTCAATTAAACTCAACGACAAAATAAGAATCTCGAATCCATTGTTCGAATACGACAGCATATGGATGACTTTTTTGTAAGATACTGAAGCACAGTTTTAATTAGAACATTTTGGGCATTGTTCATTGTACTCTTGATATGTCTGCCTCAAATGATAAGCTTCTGAGTTTGGAACCAAAATAAGTAAGCGTAGTTTATGCATGTCTAAATGAATAGGATTTTGATATAATTGAAGGAATGTTTGATATTTACATATTTCAGTACGACTTTTGTTGTCTGTTTTTGAATTGTCAATGAGTTATACGCCTCAAGAAACATGGTCGTTCTGGCAATATTGTCTATTTATGGTGATCTATCATTCACACTATTGTTTCGGATCTTGTTCCGGAAACCACACCTTTCAAATGGAAGCCAGGTTCATGAAGAAAGAAAGCAGAAAAGCTTCGAACTTCCCGTTTATTTGCCGTAAAACATGGTTAAATTCTTGGACATTTAATCGTATTATAACTACCGAATATCAAACACATAAAATGAATTATTGTGTTCACTGAGTGTTTTAATATCAAAACTAAAAAATTGTTACCCTCTATCCCTAGACTGACATTTGGAGATCATTACAATTATTGCCTGGGATGTTTGGCACTAAACACAAATCTGAGATTCTTTCTGAAAAAATTGCTTCTACCGGTACTGAATTCCGAATTTCTAAATCAAATTCTAGTGTGTAACCTAATTACGTTTATTTCTAACTCTTTATTAAATATACTACTATATTATTTGAGAAATATATGTATGTCAAGTATTATATTCTGTATTTAAGTGTAATGGTTTCCTGACCTTAATAGCACAGAAGGTAAAGTTAAAATCTACGAGACATTGGTAAGACCAATTTTGACATACGAAGCTGAAAACCGAGCTTATACGAAGAAAACAAAACAACTATATCGGTAGAAATGATCACACTGTGATCAATAGTAGGAAAGAGCAGGAGTGACAGGGTAAGAAATCAGGATGTGACAACACATTGCAAAATATGTACTGATATTGATAACTGATATTACCAAATTTTTAAAAATAAGGAATAAAGAATGGAATAACCATATCACACGAATGAGCGTTGACAAACTGGTAAAGGTAGCAAGGGATATGATATCATCAGGAAGGAGGAACCCTGGAAGGTCGCTGAAAAGATGGAGAGAATCGTCCACCATGATTGGTAGACGACTATCGGTATGCAACTGGATGCCGAAGTACACAATCGACGGGCCACGCCCCCTCCGTTCTCTCCTGTCACCGCCCACCTCATCGCAGAGGCGCCCAGCACGCGAGCGTTTTCGGAATTTCCGCCAGGCGGCGCGCCAGCGGGGCGGCGCGTTTTATGAACCTCCGCACCGCCCCCTTCAGATATTTTTGGATTGTGGACGACTGAGCGCTCGGGGGGCGAGAAAGGTAGAGGGGAGGGGGAGAGGGGGAGGACGGAAGCCGGTCTATCCGACGATAGGCTTCGCGCGCAGCTTCATTCTTCGCTTCAGATGAATGTGTGGTATGCGCTTGATATACTGCAGCTGTCAGGTGAGATATTGAGTGCAGAGGACTCTCGATGAATAGGAAGGACGGATTGGGAACAGAAAGCGCACGTATTGCCGAGTATTGGTTCTGTTGGGAGGCGGATATGATATATAACGTTCCTTGCCTTTCGTTGATTTGCCAGCACTACCTTCACTTTAATGTGTACATTAATATTACCAAAGTTGTAGTAGATAAACAGAATCGCAGATGAATTGTTGTTAAAAACTCGAATAGATGAACACGATTTTCAGAGCAGTAAAGTTCCGTTATAAAAGCTTTTCAATAGGAACTGCTATACTACATTCTCATAACATCATTGCATGGTAACCTGAATGAAAACTGTGTGTTTTAAAATAGGATTCTTGTGCTAAGTTATTTATATTGGAAACGCGTATATTTTAATTAACTGAAAATAGGGCTCAGGGAATTGGTATGATATACTTAAACTTCAATCTAAAGTATCTTCCTGTAACTACGAATTGTCATGAGCGGTCTTAATTTGCAATGTATGCTATCTTTGGGCCGAACATAACTTCAAAATCACATTCGGATGAAACCACGGCTATTCGACACCAATACATTTATACCGGTTTGGAAACTCAAAAGTTCTGTTTCTTAATTTTTATTTTCCAAATTATTTATCTGAACTTTAACAAATTTCCTAACAGTTTAAAATGGTAATGATGTAAAATAGTCAGAGCTGTATGTAAATGTGATCTTGAAGTTATCATGATTTGACAAAGCGCCAATGATGTAACATCAGCACATAGTGGAGTTTAAAAAAAATTCCAGCGTTAATGATTGTATTGAAAGTGGAACATTCATTACGTTATTTCTTCAAATAATTTGGACATTACGTAACTTCAAGCTTCTCAATGTAAATAAATAAATTTCTTAATGGTGTTTTTCTTCCTCTTAATTAAAATTTCTTTTGTGAAGATATTAAGTTTTAATCGACAGACAACGAAATAAATTTTCCACGAATGCAAAGGACTTTTTGAAACGAAAGTAACATAAAATGTGACAAAAAGAATGAAGACCTCCTCGCAAATTATTCATACCGTAAACGTCAATTTTTCTGTGCAAACGCGAACCACAAAAGCGGTAAGAAGGCCCTCGCTTCTTTTCGAGGAAGCTTTCAAGAGGCGTTCGCAAAGCGAGTTTACACTTCTTTTCCTTCGGAAGGCGCTAGTCAGCTCGCTGTTCGCCAAGTTATTTAACTTTCTAAACACTGCAGCCGTTGAGGGCGTTAGCAGCGGCTGTTCCCGGGAAAGGACTCGCGAAGTGATTTCAACAGCCGCACCCCCCTCCTTACTCGTACCCGCCCCCCTCTCCCGCTTACCTGAAGCGCAGGGCGTCTCTCGCTGTGGCGTGGATCGTCGTGGCCTCGTTCGCAAGGATTCCCTCCGCTGCCTCCAGCCGCAGCACTCCTGCTCAATGTGGCCGAAGTTGCTCTGTCTACGACGCTACCACCAAGCTTCTGATAATTTTGTCGTGCGTTTGTCCCTCTTTTTCACGTCTCTTGTTACCTTTCTTTCGTTCTATGCCTTTATCTCTCACTCTTTTGAACATTTTTTCACTTATCTTTCTCTTGTCTAACTTTGTTCTTCTATTTCTCCACCTTTTTGTGTGCATTATTCTTAGTGTTTGCCTCTCTTACTGTCTTTATCTCTTACGGTTTTGTACATTGCCTTTTAAACTGTTTCTCGTCCTCCACTCTTGTATTTCTCCGTCTTTTTGTGTAGATTATTCAACTTTTTTGTCTCTCATCTTACTGTGTGATTATCTCTTTTTGAAAGATTTTTCATGAATTTCTCTGTCTCATTAAGTGAGTTTATCTGTTTTCTTGCTGTCTCTGTACACCTACTTCTCTATACCCCTCTTTCGTTTATCTGTCTTTCCCAATGTCTCTCCCAATCAGTGTTTCTCTACGTCTTTGTTTATATTACTCCCACTTTTATCGTATCACTCTTTCACCCTTTCTTTCTCTCCTTTTCTTAATGTGCTTGGCTTTCTCTACAACTTCATTTATATCCCTTTTTGTCTCTGACATTCGAATAATCACGGTTTTCATATGTAAATCGCATGTGTGTGACCCTTTCTCTTTCCATCTGTTTTCCCTCTTCATCTCTACCTCCCTCCCTTCATTAATCTCTCTCTTTCTCTCTTCCGCTCCCAGTCTTCCCTCCCTACCTTCTGTTTCGTTCTGTTTCTAAATGTCACTCTCTCTCTCTCTCTCTCTCTCTCTCTCACCCCTTCCCATTCTCTCCTGTCACCACAACCGCATTCTGCTGCTGAGCCCATAGAAGCACTTCCGCGGCCCAGGTGTTGGTGCTGCTGATCGGGGCTAATTAATATTGAAGCGTTTGCGAGCGCTTCGCTGTAGATGCCGAAGAGATGTTGGGAGGACGAGGGGTTGGGAGAGGGGAAGTATAAGGTAGTGAAGTGAGACCTGAAGTACTCCAAATTGCCAGACGTGTTGAGGGGATGGTAGGACTAAAGCCAGGTGACCACACCGTGAATACAGAAAGCATTTTATACTGATGATATTCTTAAATGTTTGTCATCAGTATGTACTTCTGAGATTTCATTCAATTAATTTTCAATAAATCTTGGTAATAAATAAAGTAATAATACATTTTATTTCTTTTCAATATTTCAATTTTCTTTTATTTCCTTTCAAATATAAGAAATGAAATATATTACATTGTTGTTTGCCATAGAAATTAGAAATGAAGTTTTATGTAATTTCTTGAATAATAAACATTGTGAATGTTTAGTAGCAATACCTGTTGCTTATTGCCTTTTTAGAGATTTTGCGAAGCCATTGTTTAGGTGGTTGTGCTTTCTAGGCAAACCATCTATTTGTGTATTTTTGACTCTTCCTCCCGCGAGCTGCGATTGGCCGGCGCAACTCCCATTGCTCTTGCCACTATACAACTGAAGTGACCCAGAGCCTGAATTTGCGATACGTACTTACTAAATTGTGCAGCTTGTGGGTCCCTATTATGCCCCCTAGCAATTAGCCAGTAAATAGATTCTAGCTGTGCCTAGACTGCGCCCCACTGAGTCCCTTAGGATATATTCCCTAGATATACTAGAAAGAAAAGCTTTCTTTTGCAACTCCAATTCGGCCATTTTATATCCAGTTGATCTGTATGGTACTGTGGGAGAGTTGGGAACCACAAACGTACCAAAAACTCATGATGGAAGGAAGTTTTCCTGGAAGTTTGGCAAAATGCCATTTTTATTATTGTTACAATTTTATGACTTTTAACATAGGAATCACTTTATTGTACTTCTCGAGTTGTTTCAGTAGACTTTCATTTTTCCTTTTTTGTCTATATTATATTGTGAACAAATGTGAATAATTTTAATTATTCTTTTTTTACAATTATTATTTTTAAATACGTCTGATTTTGCAACATTTCTTGTTTATTATCCCCTACTTTATTGAGACTAAATGCCTTTTTTGCATGTCCTTTTTAGTAAAAATGAAGATTTTTGGCCTGCCTATTTTAAGTAAAATAAATGCCTGAACTTCCGTGCTCTACTTATGATAATACAATCAGATCTCTCTACAATTTTCATTGTTATGATTTCATCTTAACTCTTGAATGATGCCTGTCGAGGTTATGAAAATATTAAATGGTGGTGGCGGTTCAGGTTGCGCTACTCTCTGTATGTACTGACTCCATCGAAGAACCGCATCACTTTGAGTTCCAGACACTTGGTGACCGATCGGGTTCCAGAACCCACGTATTTAGCGGTATTTTAAGGGGCATCAGCAATTATTTTCGTGAAACAAATTCATGTTTTTGTTAATTGAAATCATGACAATAAATAAAAGTGCATTTTTTTTATTTATTGACTTACTTCAATATATTATACCATAAACAATTTGCACAATAACAATCTATATTTTTCAGATTGAAAATTTTCACATATTTCATCCAAAGCTTTTTTGCGAACATTTTCGAAGCTAATATCCGAATTATTTTCCAGAACATCATATTTTTGTGGTATGCCCAACGTTCTAAACTCAAAATAACACACGTGCCACAGAACAGAACTCCGTACAGAACAGCGAGTCGCATTTTGCAAAATAGCTATCAAATCAGTGAACAAAGTGGTAGCACAATTCGGCCACATCAATGGAGATATCTAGTGTAAATATTAACGACATGAGAGACAAGTCAAAAAAATTACATTACGCACACTAAAGCATTTAAATATATACACTTACTAAATATTTGTTAAAAAGATATAGTAATGTATAGTTATCTTGACTAATAGTGTTCCTAGACCTTGTAGGTAATAAAGACGGCAATAATATCGAAGGGAACGTTAATAAGACTGAAGGACAAAGGAAGGAGTGGTATGGATTGTAATACAAGCTTGTTCAAAATCGAAAAAAAATTGTGAGGCAAAGCGGTTGGATGTTATCACAGATGAGAAATGCCAGAAGTAGCTGCCTAGTTTCGACACAACTGTTGTTCCATCATTAAGCCCCCCAACACGAGCCTGTGTAGCGCCAGTAGCGCCGTCTGGTGGCGGCCGAGGATAATAGAGCCGCACGCAACGGACGCAGCGCGCCGTGGCGCTCTCCCGGGCACGCACTGGCACGGCCCCCCGCCACACGCTCCCTGCCACGCCCCTCCCTTCACCACCCTCCACCTCTGCCCGTCATAGCCGCGTCCCCGCGCAGCCATCGCCCGTTTCTAGCCCTGCCCCGCGCCCCCACCCCAACTCGCCCTCGTCTCCAAGCCCTACTCACTCCACCTCTTTTCCCACTCCTTCCACCACCTCCCTTAGTTCTCCACCTCGTCTTATCGGCTTCTCGTCCCACACCCCCGCACTCCCAAGAAATCTCATTCCAGTCTTCCCCGCGCATCCCACGGAACACTTCCTTGTCTCCACGCCTCTCGCTCACCACGTCAAATCGCCACCCGCCCCGCCCCGCCCCGCCCCGCCCCCCCACCCCGTCCCCCATCCCCTTTCCCCTCTCCGTCCCCCGCTCCGTCCCCCGCACCGTCTTCCACCCCGACTCTCGCTCTGTTCACCACCGCGTCCACATCCCGTCCACTTCCCGTCTACCGCCTCGTCCACCGCATCGTCCACCGCCCTGTCCACAGTCCCGACCACCGCTCCGTCCAACACCCCGTCTCTTGCCCCGTCC
Source organism: Gryllus longicercus (assembly GCA_038098605.1). NCBI lineage: Eukaryota > Metazoa > Arthropoda > Insecta > Orthoptera > Gryllidae > Gryllus > Gryllus longicercus. The sequence goes on from JAZDUA010000826.1 coordinate 423,784, forward strand.
GCCACCCTGTCTCCCATCCCGTCCCCCGCCCCATCCCCCGCCCGCCACCGCCCCGCCCCCCACACCGCCCCCCACCCCGTCCCCATTATTCGTCTCCCGCCCCCGCGCAAGCACGCACGCGCATCGGCGCATTGTGCGAGCTCAAGACGTCGATGGAGCGGTGCCCCGCCGCCCTCCCCCCGCCGCGCCCCCTCTCTCTCCCAGCGAATCTCGACGGGGGAGCTGTCAGATCGGGGCTTTGTCCCGCGCGCATCTGCCGACGCCTCTGCCGCGCGCGCTCCATCGCCCCGCGTCCACCCACACCCCGCCACATCCCCTCACGCCTTCGCACGTACGCGTTGACGCCCGCACGCGTCGTCGCTCGCCTGGCTGGCTGCACCGACGCCTTCCCGTCCGCTCGCGCCAGCAGCGCGGCTTCCCGCACTAACGCGCGTAGACACATCGAACGAACGCGCTCACGCCTGCCCCAACTCACTCTCCCTCTCCCACCTGTGCTCACCAACAGCTGGCCCCGGCGTTGCGTTTCTAGCGGAGTGTTCCAACGGCCTGCACAGACGCCATCCCGGCCACTCGTTCACACGCGCTTCCCTCTTCCCGAATAAACTTGTAAATAAAAGTTCCGCGACTAAACATCGAGATCCAATCCAGCTCACTCCATAAGCTGTAATTCACAAACACATTCGTAGGAGGTTGAAGATAAAAGCTCATTTTCTGAGCTCCTAGTTTATCCATTCGAAGGCTTCTTGTTTTAGTTCTCAGTTTTCCCCCAGTTGAATGGCTCTTAGTTTTTTCATAGATAAACTCTTTTTGTGGCTCCTAGTGTTTCACCGATGAATGCTTCTTTTTTTAGCTTCCAGTTTTTCGAAAGTTGAACGCTTCTTTTCTGAGGCCCTAGTTTTACCATTAATGAACGCTTTTTTTGTTACCTCCTAGTTTCTCCATAAGTGAACGCGTGTTTGCTCAGATTCCAGCTTTTCAGACGTACGCTTCTTTTCTTAGCTCAAAGTTTTTCCATAGTTTCTTCCTTGATTTTTCAGTCATGCTGTGTCTTTTCTAAGCTTGTAATTCTTTCGCTCATTTATAATCCCTCTATAACACGGTCCCCTTCATATACAATCTGTTGGCAGCTAACCTTTTTAAATAGTCAAGACTCTTCTCATTACAAAAACAGTTACACTACATTTTTGTTCTCGTGTATATCACCTTTCCTCTAATGCGAGACAATCTACCTTGCCAATTAGAACTCCTCCCTGAAATCTCACTTGCGCTATGAACCACGCTCATCAAACCATTCTCGTTTGCAGTTATTCGTCCAAACCCCCAAAATGGGTATTTCATCTACGTTCTCGCGCAGATCAGGCTTTTTCAGTTTTTCTTACTAACTTGTTCCGCTATACTCATTCTCTTCTAAGACCTTTATTTATATTCTGGACATATTTATCTATTTGCAATATATTATTTTTATCCCGAATAGTTCTCTGTTCTTACATTTAAAATCATTTTTCTATAAATATTGACAAGTTGGATTTCAAAGTGGATCGATATGTAATGTGAAATATAAAATTATTGGAGTAAAATACACCAATTACAATTTATTGTTAGCTTTTTAAATATTTTGAAAGTGCTGTGGTTCTTTTCCTCTATATTTTAATTAAGTTTTAAAGAAGAGATGGCAGGTAAAATTGCTTTCATTTAAAGTCTATTAATTGTGAAATTTACAAAAATATATTTTTAATACATTTTTTACTTTCTCGCATACTACGTACGTAGTGCAAAGAAACTTATGTACTGCTGCAGAAAAAACATAGATTTCTGGTCAGAAAAAGTATTTTAGGAGCTTGCTACAAAAATGTGGTTAAAATTTGTTCCTGTAGGTCGTTCTTATGCGCTGCGTAGTCAAAACAATGTTTTGTGAGTATTTGATGCCGAAAAATTACTTTACCGGGAAACGTCAGGCTGCCCGGAGAAGGCCGCTAGGAAATTGAAATATTTTTTATATCATGTAACCAAATCCAATAGTTAGAGAAAGTATTATATAACCCTTACAAATAATGCAAGAAAGAACGTGCTGTTGTTTGTAGCACCACTAGTTGCCTGTTCTCCCGGATAATATTGGAGGTCTTGGTTTACAGGATATACAAAGCGTACTGATGGTTTGTGATGCTGCTAAAATCATGTCAAGTACTACTTTCAACACAAGATCTATTTTTATTTAACTGTGTTCACTTTGATGGCTTACCACTTTGCCTTGACGGTGACGGCCGTGCTTTGTTAAAACTGAACTGCTCGTAAAGTATTGTCTTCCAATTTTATGCTGCGATACACTTTATCTCAAACGATGTCTTCAGTTTTAACACGGTCATCAAAATGCAGAAACGCAATGCTTGCAGCGGAGGTTATTATTTTGCAACCCATTATTTTCTGCATAATTTCACAACTGAAACTTTGTCAATAAAAGCCATTTCAGTCGAAGTTGATATTATTCTTCCTACTCAATGTCACTCTTTTGTGTTTATGTGACAAGTAGAGATTATGCAGGAAGCAAACAAGAACCAATATCAAAGTAAAGACCTACACCTAATATTCCCTGTGATACACTGATTATTAATTTCATCCAATTTGTATTATTTGCATAAACGTTTAGATATCAGTATGTTTGCTTACTGTCTGTTATTCGACGATCGAACCTGATTTTTCTTGCTTTTATATGTTCTTGTTCCACAGTTCCATTTCATACATCACAAGCATACACAGTTCTATAATTTTATTTTTCAGTACGCCAGTATTAGTTGTCAGATTAGAAAGTAGTATTTTAAGCGTTGTAAATAAATATGAATGATTATATTGTCTAAGTTTTATTACTTAATAAAAATGCTTATTATATATTAATTTTGAGAAAAAAATGACTGTAAAATTTGTTATTAAGTTAACTATGTGTTATATGGTATGGTTACAGATAATTCATCTATAACCATACCTTAAATAACATTTATATTTACAAAGAGGGATTTACGTCATATTTAGTTTATTTCACACATCTCAGTTGAAAATTCAGCCCTAAACCCATCTACACATCAATAAAATTTAACAAATAACACAAAATGCATGTGCTCACAAGCGAGGTATCAGTAAAAATTAAAATTCACTTTTCTAGAACGAGTTAGCAGCTAGACATACGTTTTCCGCAAATCCATCACTACCAATCACAGAATTCTCAAGAAGTCTCATTCACAAAACTAAGTCAAATCTGAGAAGTCAAATCTTTCCACCCAGTAATATCAGTGAAAGAGACGAACCCGCTCTAGTGTTATAGATGTTTGGAGCATATCTTGTATTTAAAATTGTCTTAATTTCACTCAAAATTGCGCAAAAACTTCTCTTACATCGAAGAACTTGCACAAGACCTTACTTAAATATATAATTTTGTGAAAGCAGTAAGAAGAAAAACAATCTTTAAAAATGTAGTTCGTAGAGTATCTACCTATAAAAAATTAACTTCTGCAAATTTCAAAAATTCAAAACATTCAAGAAAAACGTCAGACCTGCACAATTTTAATAAGCATACTTCGCACTATCCAAGAAACAAATAAAGAAACAATTTGAAGCTATTTCTGAGATAATTTCCTTTAAAGTGAACTTTCTTTCATGAAAAAAACTAGTCATATTATGAAAAAATATACATAACCTCATTTACAAATCGAGTTTTGAAGAACAGATTTCATTTTTTAAATCTCCAATGTTATAGTTGTAGGAAGACGCTGAAAAGTTAAAACTTTTGCCATTTTCGAAGATTTTAAAATTTCAGTAAAAATGAGGCCTGCGCCATTTTTAAAAGCGTGATTTCCTCTTCCTTAAAAAAGAAAAAAACCTGCAGTCAGTTTTGAGAAAATATTTAATATGTTTTGAGTCTTCATTGCAAAGTACCCAAAAATCAAAATTACTGTTTTAAATTTATGGGGCTATGACATTACTCAAATCGATCGTGAAATGCCAATTTTGGTTAAAATCCTACTCTCGGTTTAGCTGCTAACGTCGGTTACTGATGGGCAGACACAGACGGATGGACAGATATTTTTTCGCTAACCTTTTTAAGGTATCATGGACCCCTAAAATGAGGTATTTGGATGCACAGCGTGTTAGGGGAAGTAATTTACTTCTCATAGTAATAAAATGCATCCATGTTTTTGGTATCAGGGTCTCATAAAACGAGTTTTTCTGACGAAAAATCACTCTTTTTGCTGAACGTTACTTCAGTTTTATTACACAGTGTAAATAGTATAGAGAAAATAAAAAAAAACAAGGAAACCAAGACCCTTTGAATGACTCTTCTATTGTTCCAATCTGTAGACCGGAAAGAGTAAATGACGGACTGAAGGAAGAACGAACATTCGCAGATTACTCTATCCAAACTTGCCAGACAGAATATCAGTAGTATATTTATATACTAACCGTAATCCAATTTTAAAATGGCTAATGTGATTATTATATCAATTATTCTTGGTACAAACAGGACATAGATGAAACTAGCATTAAAAAAAGATTCCTCAACTGTTTCATTATTGTTTTGTATTCATTCCATTACTGCTTTTGTACTAGAACGAGTTTTTTTAGTAAAATTTTTAATTTAAAAATATTTTCAAATATTTCCACATTGCTATCTTTATTCTCATACGATAGCTCTTCCCTGTACAATATTCTGACATAAACAGTGAAATCGAAGTTTCAGTTTCTTTTCTGGCCTGCACTCAGGCCTAAGGCGAGGCCACTCCCGAAGATGAGGATTAGGAGGGGAAGAAGAGAAAACAACCATCTCAGCCGCACTGCAAAGCTCCTAAAGGGAGCACGACCCGCCACTCGCTGATCCCTACCTCGAAAACATTGACCGCCCCAGCGACTCAAAATGTATAGAATCCGCCGACGCCATACATATTGAAGGATTCAAAATATTTTATCTTCAGAAAGCGTTTTCGTTCGTTTTGCGGCCTCAAGCTTTGAGCCAGATTAACGAATCCGGAAAAGCCAACTCTGCGGTTGAGAAAGACAACTCAAGAATATTGGCTTGCTGTCGCTTCTTCCCGCACGAAACGGCGACTATAAACTTGCCTCTCGCATTGTGTGTTTCTTCCCGCCGCTCATTTGGTTGAAATTTATGTTTAAAAATAATTACGCAGTTTTAACTCTGAAATTGGCCGTCTCGCGTGGAGATTAAAATTAATTATTTGCGTGGTGGGTAACATAATGCGGGCGGCAGTTAACTTAGGAAGTGCCCAGTCTAGTCTACTGTCATCGAACGTAAGAAGACTCTGCTGCTGTTATTTCTGGCAACTTGGCGAAGGGAAAATACGATGATGCAATTAGTACTTTGCGTAGCCCGTTTTTTCATTTAGTTTGTGGGCAAACGTTTGTTAGCGGATGAATTCACACTTAATCTGCTCAGTCTGCGCAAAGAAAGGAACCCGAGCCTTATAATTGTGCCTCGAAGAGAAGCTTGGAGTGTTTGTTTAAACAGTTTTCATCACTGATAAAATTAAAATATATATTTCATCTAAAACGGGAGAAAATAGTCAATCAACATACCCGCTTTCTTTCTGTTTGCTTGCTCGACTGAGAATATTTAAATATTCACAAGCAAAAAAACTATAACGAGTTTTGCATTTACACTTACTTCCTATAATTTTTGTATCTTATTTGAAGGGAGAAATTATCAATTCACAATCATATGATCAACTTTGAATTTTTAATTTTTAGGTTTGATTCAGTGACCATATTGAAAATATCTTCTTCCCCATTCAAAATTCAGTTTTATTTTATTCGACACGCAATACATCTGTAATAAACGACAGGTGTTTATTTCAAATGTGTAAAAGAAAGACACATTCCTTTCACACTTTCACACGTTCCTTGTTTATGAACAGGACGCAGTCATCCGCCTGTTAATTAACAGCCATTGAAGTCGCGACGAGTCTGTGACGCAATACTGCAAGTCCCTTGGGCCGTGAACTCTCTGGCTGGGCGAGGGGTGCGCCAAAGAGCGTGCACATCAAACGCAGCGCGTGATCGGCACGCGGGAAGAGCAGCGACATGTGCTTCCGCCCTCTTTGCGTTCTTTGTTGTGTTTGTTCCATGAACCGGAAGTGCGGCTCGGCGGTGCGGGGAACAGAGCCCCCGCGCGTAGCGAGGTAGGCGGGGCGTGGCGGCGCGGGCGTTGACTTTTATTCAAGTCACAATTTCGAATTAAATAATTCTTGTGCACTGAACAGTCACTAAGAAGCGTAGGTTAATGCGACTATAATAAATATAAAAAGAAAAGTCTAGTTGTATATGAAAATACCATAACTAGACATGTCTTCATAGAGCAGTGAGTTTTCTCCTGAATGAACTGAGTGGCATTCAAATCTTTGGAAATATTGGAAGCCATTGGACATTGGATGTCTGGTGGTGATTTGTCTTTAGAGAATAATTTAAAGAATTTCATGTCTCCGAGTAAATTTTGCAAAGAAGGTAACGTCGTTAAGGCGAAAGATTGTGATTTTAGATGAATTCGAATGATTGAAGCTCTTCTTTCTTCAGATTTCTCTTTTCACTTCTCACCTAGTCATCTCTCATTTTCCCTCTCTCTTTACTCCTCTCTCCGTTTCTTCTTTACTTTCTTCCTTTGTTATTATTTTCATTATTTCCTTCTTTTTTGGCCCCATCCGCTTTTATTTCTTACTTTACTTCGTTATTTCTTCTGTTTTTCTGGTGCATTATTGTGTATTATTGTTAATGTTTTCTTATTTATTACAAGTTTTTTTCACATTGAATGTCTTTTTATATTCCTAATAATTTGCTTATTACAAATCAATATAGCATCATTATCAGATTCTTTTCGATTTTATTTACGTCTCAAACTCGCATGATCTTGGTAACGAAACGTGGTTCTTTTCTTTTTCGACGGTATCTCTGTTATTCAGTCGCGTGTCGCTGTTACCCTTTGCGCCTGCAAAATTCCTGTCACTCTCTCCCGCTCGTCTCGTCTCTCCCCCTCCTTAACTCAGCCGTGTCTCAAATCCCGCTCCAACTATCGCGGCTGTCACCGCCCTCCCCGGCCACGCCCCCGCCCGGAGACAGATCCCCGCCTTTGTGAGTTCATAAGTAATTAGCAGTTAATTTGCGGGCCGTCTGCGGCAAATGACTGGCGCCGTGCGTGGCTGCTCCGCCTCCGCCGCGCCGTGCCGTTCCGCGCCGCTTCTTGAGGCGCCTTGAGGCCTCTTAGGGGCGGAGCACGCTCCGCTGCTCGGCTCACGTCACCCAGCACAGAGCACCGGGCGGGGAGGCCGAGGGGTGGGAGGTGCGGGCACGGTGCAAGGGGTGAAGGCATAGGGCGAATGAGAAGGGACAAGGAGTAAGGGGGGACGGCATTTGGCGAGGGGCGAGGAACGACTGGCGAGGAGCAGGGTCGAGGGGCGGGAGGTGAGAGGCAGGAGAGGATAGTGGGTGAGTGAGGGACTTGCGGCGAGTTGCGAGGGAAGTGAGGTGTCGGTTGAGGAATGTGAAGCGAGAAACGAGGTTCGAGGGGCGAGGACCGAGGTATGAGGGGCGAAGGGCATGGAGTGTGAGGCATAGGGCGAAAGGCGAGGGTAGACAGGTGTCGGATGAGGAGCGTGAAGGGTGAGACGAGGTTCGAGGGGCGAGGACCGAGGTATGAGGGGTGAAGGGCATGAAGTGTGGGGCATAGGGTTAGAGGCGAGGGTAGTGAGGTATCGGATGAGGAGGATACTAGGCGAGAAGCCAAAGGTGAGGGGCTAGGCTAGGTTCGTAAGACGCAAGGTAAGGGGCATGAGACCAGAGACGAGGGACACGGACATAGCGAAGGCGCGAGGCAAGGGGTGGAAGGTGAGGAGTGTGACGAGTGGCGAGTGCTGAGAGACGGTCGTGTCGGGGTATGAAAGTCGGGGTGACGGGCGAGGTGCGATTAGCGATGCGAAAGACGAGGGACGGGGTCGAGGACAGAGGATGGCGAGGGGCGGAGGAGGCAAGAAGTGCTGGATAGGGTGGGACGAACGACAGGTGGTGAGATGGAGGGGGTGATGAAGAAGCAAGAGACTGAGGGAGGGGCTTGGCCTGAAATACAAGTGGCGAGGAACGACGAGTAAGAGACAAGGGATAACGAGCAAGAGGCGAGGGTCGTGGGTCGTGATGCGAGAGTTGAGGGGTACAGAGAGAGAGAGTTGAGCCTACAGTGCGGAGAGACGGATGCAGGAGCAAAGAAAGCTGCGCAGCTTTGCAGACGCGCTTTCCCACCACTTGTTGTTTGACACAGCGTATATTCTACGCGCTTCCGTTTCATTTCCTTCATTTTAAATATTTATCGCTTCCAGGAAACATAACACTGTTCTATGATTCACGTAATGTGAACTGTTTGGTGTACAGTGTAAACAGCTCTTGTATATATCATGATATAAACTACACAGATTCTAATCTACATTATTTACAGCATCTAAAATGCAAGATTCTTAATTTTCAAATCCATAAATTTATGGCAGCACGTGTCAAATATTTAAAATCCCATGATAGGTTCTTGTAATAAAAAAGTACATTTGCCATACAGGTAAACAAAAGCGTCCCATGAGACAATGACTACAAAAGCTATAGTTTGTCTGGCACACAAAATTTTATCAACCAATTATCGAGGCGGAAAGGATGAACATAAGTATTAACATTCATTCATGTATTTTGTACAAAAAAAGGAACGTAATGCTGATTTCTTCAACATAAAAGCACGTTTTGAAGATCTCTGATCTGAGAACTAGATTTGTGTTTCTTCAACATGAAGTAATTTTCTTTCTCGAATCCGTAGTGTGATCATAACGCACGTTTTGTAGGTCTTTGATTCCAACAAAAAAGGTTTCACAATATTTTCGACTATCCATCTCTCGGAGCACAACAACTTGCTAAACTGAACACAGAATTGTCAACAAAAACGCAGAAACAGTGTTTCTCCGGTAAGCCTTGCCATACTCGAGTCCTCTAAAATTGAAACAGGACTTTTATTGTCTAGGAGTGCTTTCTTTAAAGTCTATTTGTAAGTTTATTTGAAATTTTCTAATAATTGTTTAAATATTTTTAATTTACAACTTTTTGCTCGGAAAAGAGCAATTAGGGGTTTTCAAAATGGCTCATGTCCTACTTTCATGAAATTGTCTTAATTTTTGAAAATTGAAAATGTTGAGTTAGTTGAAAAATCTATGTGTACGAAATAGGATCTGTGAAGTGTGAGGAAGAATTTCAGGTGTTTGTGGCACTGGAAAGATATAAAGTTTTCTTGAGATGATATTGTGTTATAACATTATGATAGAATTGCGCCTTCTTCTGCAAATGAGTCGTGTAGTAGTTCTTTTTAAATAAACTCCCACTTATACAAAACGATATTTTCAGTCTTTTCTTTCAGTATCAATTCCATATCAACGATGTGTTGGGTTGTTATAAAATAAAACACAAATCTTCGGGATCACGGACTTCCTTGTCTTTGAGAAAATTGTCGGATTTGTTATCAATAATTTCAGGATTTTTCACTACTTTCGCTCTATACACACTTGTTATCCATCTTCCTTCGCGGATCCCAAAATCGTATTTCCCCTTTCTGTATCTCTGCTTACTCTCTTTTCGAGTTCATTTTACATTCAGGCGAGCAGCACTGCCAGCCTACACAAGCCGCTCGTTTCGGCAGAAGACTGCGCTCGCGGGAGCAGAGAGCAGCGACAGCGAGCAGCGAGATCGCAAGCGCAGCGATAAAGAACTTGGCGAGGCCGTGCTTCCCACCGAGCACTTCTTGTTTTAAAGGTGCATTTTCTTGGATGTTTCTTTTAATGGGGCGGAAATTCTTGCGGCGTAATAGGTGTGTACTTTATTCTTCAGTTCTTGCGGGCGGGCAATCTCTCTTTACGGCGCGCTCTGCCCGCCCGCATGAAACGAGGGGACGTTTTCTTTATAGCTTCTGCTTTTATCACGTTTACTTCCAGATGGCGTGCACCGCTGTGGCCCGCGGGAGGCCGCGTTGGCGTTATGCATCGTGTATGTTTAATGTTGAGAGATGGTGGAAGTGGGAAGGCGAGCTGAATCTATTAAGCCACATCGGCTAACTGGGCGTTTAACTTCCTTCGTTTTCTTTTGCAAACGAGGATGGAGGAGTCTAAGTTTCTAATTTTCATACTCAAGGAGAGAGAGCCAAGAAACGGTGTAAAACAGCAATGGGGAGTTGTTGGAAACCGGAGAGCTGTGAAAATATTAGTCCCAATCTAATAAAATTAGATTGACACTATTCTTTTTCTTAAAAATTTTGCACTATGGAATTTTTTATACTGAGATTGTTAATGAAAATCATGTGTTATCAAATTCAAATTCTACTTATTCAAACTAATTGCTAAAACTCTATTATAAAATTGCCCAATAATAAGGTTGCTTCTGTGTCAACTGAATATAGGTTTGTTATAAAATACTAGGGTTAGCAGACTATTTTAGTCCAATATCTTGATCACTTATATTATTTAGCTGATCACATTCGGCCACTACTACTCTCTAGCTTCCACATTTTGCAAAGTAACTTTAAAAAATATATTAATACCTTCATTGTTGATATCAGTTACTATTACTACATTCTTTTTCATGCTCATTAGCTATGTTACATCCATTTGAACCATGAGCTAATTACGTTCCAAATAAGCAGCATGATGTTTTGAATTAACGTGTCGAAGTGTCAGGTATAGTCTTAAAAATTGAAATACTTTATTGTAGATGTCGTTTTTGACGTATTACTTTAGACATAACTCCTAATGGTATTTTCGCAAATAAATTAAGTAGTCTTAAGCGTTAAAAAGGGAGATAATAAAAAAGGATGATACATAATTTTTGACGATTACTCATAATTTTTGAACAATTTTCAATTGAAAAGTTACTGTTTATCAGTGAATGGTTACCAATGACAGTTGTTGAGATTGGAATGCACTATATCAAATTTTTAAATTTTTTAAATTCTGAAATTATGTATTCAAAGTCTAAAATAAGACATACCGTAGTGTTGCGAGATGCTTAAGACGTACTTCGTACCTGCTGCTAATATCCTCGCAGGATAAGCTAGCAACGATCTACTCCATAAACACACCATAACCACAACTCACCCACCTTACATTAACGCGCCGCGCAGCCACGTCGCCAAGCAGCTTCCTCCACGTCGTCGCTGGAGCGACCTAAGGCAGCGCCAAGGCAAATAACAAGGCCCGTCCTCGCTCGCATCCCTTCCCGGGGCCGGACGCCGCCACGTCCTCGTGCCCGCGGCCTCGCTGCCTTTTCTGGGCGCGGCCCCGTTATTATGCTTCGATGAAAATGTTTACTGCGAGCATAAAGCGTTATCCCTGGTCCGTGGCGCGCCCTTCCTGCAGCGGGGGCGGAGAGGGGGAGAGGGATGGGGGTGAGGGGGAGGTAGGAGGGGGGCGGCAGCGGCGAGGCCATGTTTACGAGACGTTACGAGCTTCATAAGCCAGCGGTGGCGGCGCCCGCCGCCACCGCTGCTGCGTTTTAAGTGCACCCAAGCAGGAAGCGAGTGTGCGGGGGCGAGATAGCAACCGCCGCCCCCGCAGCAGTCGGAGGTCATACCAGCGGGAGCCGGGGTAGCAGGTTGGCGAAGCGGGCTTTACGGTATGGAGATGACGGTGGCGCGTGGTGGTAGCGAGGGGGAATGCGGGGGCGGATGGAGGGAGGACAAGAGATAAAGGTCATGGTGCGAATCCGGTATTGATGAGGTTAGGGGAGGATTGAACCGCACGTATGAATTTGTAGTGTGGGGATAAGGGAGTGCAAGTGTGATAATAAGGAGCAGAGGGATAGAGTTCAATTGTAAGGGTATTCTAGCAGGTGAGTGATGTGAAACTTATCTAACAGTGTAAGTCCATGATTATACGAAATAGGATAAGAACATTGGATGTTCATTTAAAAGTGGCGTACTAATGCCATTCTGGTACCCGAAGAAAGCCAATAAGGGATCGACAACGGATCTCAGAAGAAATCACAATATAGTTGAAGGAAATTAGTTTTGTATTTAAGAACTAATTATACATGTCATTTTCTGTAAATCTAAGTAAAAATATTTTTAGTTTTTAAAATATGGCAATGTCGTATACATTTGAATAATTTTCTTTACTTGCAGTCCTTTTCGGGGACAGAGCTGGACATGTCCGTTTTTGGTACTATTTCAACATTCACCATGCTACTGCCATTGCAGAACAGTTATCTACATTGACGTATACTAAAATAAGATTGCAACTAGTTTACGGGTAGGGCTGACTTTAAGAGAATGCTGGAGTTTCCACAAAGCGATTACGTATGGAGACGGTTTTCAATCGGCTTGTAAACAAGCGTTAAGTATTGAAGTACGAAACTGTCACTAATTATTCAGAATTATTCTAATAATACAAGTCATAAAATATGAAACAGTAGCTCTCTGCCCGAAGAAAGATAAAAACAAGTATGCTGGGGTCTATCGTTGACCTCCCCGATACACACACACACACACACACACACATAAATACACACACACACATTGGGATGCAACTGTTAAAACTATAAAATGATACTACAAATTTGAAAATGCTCTACGACAGTGTATGGAATGACAATGATATATTTCAATGAGAGTAATTGAATGGAGCTCACTGAACCTTGTAGTGATTATCGAAAGGTACATTTAGTTTAAGAAGTCAACAAAGTGAAGTGACAATGGTAACGTTGGAGTATGATAGTATACTAGAGAATTTGTTCATTTAAATGATGGACGTCAGGTTATATAACGTTTTAAAATAACTTGCGTCAGTCGAAAAATATGCCTCGTGAGAAGAGGAAAGTATAAAGTACATGTATTCAAGGTATAGTAAAAGGGAGGGTACCCGTATGGTTGATGAAAGTATTCTTATGTGGTAATGAGGAGGAAAGATATAATCGCATTGTGTTGTTGCCAAACAGTGCACTGATGAGTTTCCAGGTAATAATCCTTTTAGATATTAGGGGAATGAAAATGATTAAAATCATCGTGTTAGTTACGAAAAGCCGCCTTACAAAATGAGATCTCAATGTATTGTGTTGGTAGTGCCGATGCACAGAGACTAGACATATGGATCAATGGCAGACTAGACATATTATAAAACATGAAAATAAATAATCATGACTGAACCAGAAATGAAGACCACGGTGCGATGTAATTCTCGACCTTAGAATACATGTCCGCAAGCTCCGTTTGATCAATATGCTTGGATGGAAGGGCAGAGATTTCAACGCCGGTAAGCTTAACGCAGTACGTGCCTACCTCTCTTCAAGTCACCCGTTGAAGATAGAGGTTACCATAACAGCGCCCATGATAAAGCCGTGAACAAGGGGGACACTGCGCACGTTCTGTGGTAGCCTTGATGGTGGTGGTGGTGGTGGTGGGTGTGTGGTGGTGGTGGTGGTGATGGGCAGAGAGCGGCAAACGTCAGCTCAGCGGAGCGGAGCGCGGACGTCGCAAACAGGGCGACGGGGGACGGGTGGGGCGGGCGGTCACCCCCAAATGAAGATTAATTGTGGCGGCGACGGTGCAGGACGACTGCGGAGGCAGCGGCGGAGCGGAAGGATGGGGAAGGGAAGGAATAAGAGGCGGAGAAGGAAGAGGTGAAAGCGAAATCGCGGAGGTGGGGAAGTGACGTGGTTGCGGTGGCACTGGAATGCCGAGAGTGGTGCCTGTCATGTGAACACTGAAGGAAGGGAACGATTGTCGGTTGGGATCCAACACTGGGAAGGATTCATTTTCGTTCGCTGTCAATGAAAGGAGAGAAAAGTAAATGTAAAATGACAGTATCACTCAATGGAAGGAAAAATAAACGAAACCAATCTCGAAAAAATTGTTTTGATCTGTACTTTGGATTTAAATCAACTATTATGAGTGATATGAGAAAAATGTGCTATAATTTTTAACTTTTACTACGTCTTTGTTAAATGAAGACTCCCGCACTCTATACCCAGCAACTCAGTTTTTCGATACTCTGTGATTTTTAGTTCAGTTTTACATTACTTTATTTTACTATTGCTTCTGGCATAATAAATTTATTCTACCAAAATAGCATTTCATACTTATGTTAAATCACAATCCAACTCTTCTTTCCAGAAAACTGAAGCCATTTCTTTTGAATTGTGACAGACCACTATATATGATTGTGTCTCTGACATAAAACCTCTAGTGATCATTTCACGGGAAGCCAACAGACCGTGGAGGTCAAGGCAAAAATAAATGGAGACAAACGGGAAGAGAAGAGTGAAAGCAGCGCGCGCATGTGTGTGAGCCAAACAAGGACGACCCACGCGAACAGAGAAAATCGAGGGTTTCGGGTCCATGGAGGGCCGCAGATAAAGGAGCGCGCGCGCGCGCGCGCGCGCGAGAGAGAGAGAGAGAGAGAGAGGGGGGGGGCGGCTGTGTGAGTAAAGGACCTGTGGAGCGGGTGGGAAAGATCCGGTTATTCTCCGCGCGTCCCATATTCGCGTCCAATTTAATTAGCTAATGCGTCACGGGGGCGCGGAGCGGCCGCGGGCGGTGGGGGCGGGGCCGGGGGCGGCGCGCGCGGTTATGGTGCGTGCTCGCATAAATTGCGCTATTTACGTCCGGAATACCCGAAATAAAATTCAGCGCGCGCCGACTCGCTGCGGCTCACGCATAAAGAGGTCTCTCCGCCTTTGCGGGCGGTGCAGTTCAGTGGGGAGGTGCTGGGCGAGGATGGACGCTGCGGGTCGAAGCGGGTCGAAGCGGGTCGAAGCGGGGCAAAGCGGGTCGAAGCGGGTCGAAGCGGGTCGAAGCGGGTCGAAGCGGGTCGAAGCGGGTCGAAGCGGGTCGAAGCGGGTCGAAGCGGGTCGAAGCGGGTCGAAGCGGGTCGAAGCGGGTCGAAGCGGGTCGAAGCGGGTCGAAGCGGGGCGAAACGGGGCGAAGCGGCGCGAAGCGGCGCGAAGCGGCGCGAAGCGGGGCGAAGCGGGGTGAAGCGGGGTGAAGCGGGGCGAAGCGGGGCGAAGCGGGGCGGAGCGGGGCGGAGCGGGGCGAAGCGGGGCGGAGCGGGGCGGAGCGGGGAGGAGCGGCGCGGAGCGGGGAAGCATGACGACTTGATGGGCGGCGCGGTGAGGCGGAGGGGCTGGGCGACGCGGGCGGAAGCGGTGTGGGGTGGCGGGCAGGCGGGCGGACGTTGTGGGCGGGGTCGTGCGGGGGAAGCGGGGCGGGGTGGAGGGGGTTGGTCGGTACGACGCGGCCAGGGCTGCTCCGGCGGCCGACTTGGGCCTCGGCCAAAGAGCGCCCGCGGCCGGGCGCCCTTCACCGTCGCCATCGCCTCCGCCTGCGCTATCGCCCTCGTCTCCGCTAACGACCTCGTCACTGCTCTCGCGATCTCTCTTCCTTTCCGTCTTACCATCTTCCAGTAGCACCGCGTGCTAGTTGAGCATGTGTATGCGTTACGTCATGTAAATTCGCGGCTTAAGTACCTCTATTTAAATATGTACCACGCGTACATTTCTTTTGAATATTTACTCTCGTGAGTCAAAATTGAATCACTACTTTTTGCGCCAATGGAATAAAATGTACGGGAGATCAATCCGCCGGAGTACTGCGGCCTGGTGATTTACTGTGCATTGCTAACGCAGTCTCATTACTAAAGCGTGTACAATGACCCTCCGGGCGCGTTAACTACTAGGGTCATTGGTCCCGTAAGTATAGTGCATGTTTTCCCCTCGGGAGATTGCTGTGATTCTTCTCCGCTGCATGGTGAAATCCGGCGCCGACCTACCATCGGCTTGGTCGGTATTGATCAGAAAAATCGCAGAAAACTACCGATCAGAGCACCCGACGGCTAGAGTTCTTATCTGGGCAGCGACTGAATTCGACAAGCTAGTGTCGAAAATCCTGCCACCGTCGGGACTCGAACTTAGGACCTCCCGGGCAGAGGGACGGCAGTGGCATCAGTTAATGCTCTGAGCCATTTCTACCGGTCCATTGTCTTGCGGGCTTGTATAGTGTTGACCAGCTAAAAAAAAGACCAGCTAACGTGACAGCTTTTGAAAAATGTCACTATCGGATGAGAACATCCTCGATTTAGAGTAGTTTCGTAATGACGTAAAGTTCATTTCGGAGTTGTTTTTTTAAATTACATAAGTGTAATTTTTTAAGATATCTCACAGCGTTAATATGAACATTTCCTGCAATTTGTAAACACTTTTGAATTTGTGAGTTGAAATGCTTCAAATGATTTCAAATGATGTTTTTCGAAAATTCAATAGTTTTCTGTGAAAAGGAAGCAAGAGAGTCTCTGATAACAATAGACAAGTTACTGAATACGTAGTTATAATAATGATGATTTTCTTATTTAAAAATTAATATCTAATGTTTGATTAAACATTTAAATTAATGGTTGCATTGCATTAATATTGACATCACAGGACTGTCAGAAACAATTCATTAGGTCACTTAAAAAGAACCATATTTATACATTTAATTAACTTAAATGATTGTGGTATTTATTTATGTACAATATAAATCATAAAGAAATATACAAAGTATATCATGTACAATAAACAGGTGTCCCATTTAACTTGACAACTTGAAATAACTCAAAAAATACGCGATATACGAAAAATCTTAACAGTTTTGAAGGGGTAATCAGTACAGGAAGTAAATATATCGATGTTTTTAATAAGTGGAGAAATAAAATATGGGAGTTAAATATTTACTAATCCGTATATAATCAGGAAAAAATCAACACGCTACAGATAGTTTGGTACCAGGTTCCAAATACCCGAGGAATCTTTTAAGATCTTAGTGAAAGGTCGCAGCTGAATTAATTTCGTTTCGACTTATTACGAGTTCTACGTGCTTCTTCCAGTTGAGTCGACTGAGACATTTTAATCGCAGGTATTTTATTGTTTTATTTTATTGTGTTCCATGAATTGTGTTTTAATTTATGAACAATGGAGGTAGGAATGCAAATTATTTTTGCATAAATAATTTTACCTTAGATCCTGTTTATTTGAATTTAAAAAAATGTCTAAGGTATACTTTGTGTTGTATTTTATATAAATGAGGGTAGACGTTTGAAAATTTAAGAACCACTTGCCCTCTAGCTCTCCTTCGCCAAGCTCATGAACAAAGCAATTGCTGCAGTTGGAAACTTTCAACACCTTTGCGAGCGCCGGAAAATCAATAGTACTGAGCATTTTGCGCGTTGGCGTGAGACTTCTCTCGCTCCTCTGGAGAGGAGCCTTCCGCGTCATTGCGGAGCCGTCGAAGGTAATGGCGAAGGGAGAATTACAAAATACGCGGGTCTGCACATCAATTTAAGCGTAATAGTTGAGTGCTCTCCAGCGTTCTCGAGTCCTGGACCGCTTTATCTGTCAAACACAGAACTCGCGAAACTTTCAAGTCATCAGCTTTGCATGTAACATCAGCACCACAAACTCGTAAGAACATAAGATTGGTAGCATTTGGAAATGCAATCTGTTGTGTCTGATACAAATTCATGTCTTTTACAAGAAGGTTGCAACAGCAAAGAAAACATTCTTAAAAATGCGAAAACTGGTTTCATTCATAAATTAAAAGTTAAATGTACAAGAATTGAATCCGAGCTCACTACATAAAAGTACAATATTTGTCCATTTCTTGCTTACATCTGCCCTTTATGGGCAGGCACTACACATACAAACCTCCATAAAATGGAGGTAATTCAAAACAGAGTTTAGAAATGGTTGGTTAGAAATTAAATATTTAAGTAAGACTGTTGTTAAGAACCGCAATCTAGTTGATGCCGAAAGGTGAAGTAGGAATGTCAAACTCCCTAAAACATCATCCCAGAGCTTGTTAGGGTTGGTAAAAAATGGATGGAGGAAGGGGGACCCTGCGGCAAGGGACGTGATAAATGAGTTTGTATTTGAGAGATGAAAGCCATTTACTCGTAAAGCAGTGAAAAAAGTTTTCAAGAGAATAGAAACTTGAATGATGCATCCCAGAGGACGGCTTCAAACAAATTTGTATTGTAAGTAAATAAACGGAAATTAAATATTTAGGACAGTTGTTAACAATGGACTACATAATTGTACATAATAATGGATTCTAGATGAACCCAGACAAATATTCCGATTTTTAACCTTTGTTCTCGTGCGACATAATTTGTGATGCAGGTTCAATGTTTCAGCTAGTTTCTTTATGCATGAATTTGGCATTTTGTGTCGACTCTCCAACTTTGCCAGTTAGCTAATGGTATCTCCCATGCCTGGGCCTAGTGTAATTCCCACGCTTGGGGGATAAGAGAGGCATCTGGCGATCATGACGTATTCCCTTCATTATAACAATTAATCTCCGCTTGCCTGAGAGTTTCCTCGTCGCACAGCTATAGAAACTGAGATGATTTGAAAGGGAAGCTGCAACTATTTTTGCTTCGATAGCGAATGGAACACAAAATCACACCATGGGAGGCTAGTGCGCTTCCTATGTGTCATTCTAGAGTATTTTTTCTAAGGGAGTAATGTAAATATTTCGTTAAAAATCTGAGAGTAATTTTCTAAATATCAGTAGCTTACGTACCGACGTTTTTGTTCATGGTGCAATTCAAGTGTCATAGAATATCTTGTCGCTATCGTGCGGTAACAAAATGTCAGCATGATCATGAGAACAATGCATTATTTTTGAAAAGGCAGGGTTTCATATGACACTTGGTATTGCCTGTGTCACGTTCCTTTGATAATTTCAAAACGACGGCAATTTCAAAATCCATTTTCAAATAACATCATTAATAACAGATGCTTCATTTAAGTGGTTCGAAAACAACTTTGAGTCTCCTCGAAAATAGAAGGTATATTTCTGAATGTTCCTGAAATATTAATAGCAAATATGTGAAGATATTTTGATGATGAGGAGTGATGGAGGTTCTTGTGATGAAGGCACGTGCTTGCGGTCTTTTTGCTGCTTACTAATGTGAATCAACAATAAAATAAATCTTTAGTATGATTTAAAATAATATACTTGATTAGATGGTACAGAAGAAGATTCTGGAAACGGGGCTTGGGAACAAATACATCAAGCCAATATACGGCAAGACATTTTTTTATACTAAGCACTGGAAAATTTATCTTTCGACTGAGTTTGGATTGCATATTTGATTTTTATTCATGATTTCTTTGTTCAGCACATTTTATTTTTCAAGGTATTTCAGTACATTTTATTGAGGTGATATTTGTTGGGCATGTTTTAATGAAGTAAATTTGGACACCATAAAAGTCTATCTGAAGTAAAACAATAATTGCATAAATACATAAATGAGTAAATAAATGAATAATGAACTATCCAACAACAAGATGAACATCAGTTAACAATTATTGATGGGCACGTTCGACACTTTTCGTGCCAAAATTGTAGCATCTTGTCTCATTTTGTGATCTTGCTCATGGTATCTCTTTGTTATACTTATGTTTTGAACTTAAGTTCGTATTGACTGCGGTTTGCTTTTTAGAGATTGGTCCATTTCTTGAGAGGGTCAATTTGCAATTCTCTCTGCATTTGGCCATCCGTTATGGAAAACGATGCGATTAGTATTCAGGGGAGGGCTCTGTTTTGAATTAATTCCATTTTATGGAGGTTTGTATGTATAGTTCCTGCCCATAAAGGGCAGATGTAAGCAAGAAATGGACAAATATTGTACTTTTGTGTAGTGAACCCTGATTCAATTCTTGTAGATTTGACTTTTCATTTATGAATGAAACCAGTTTTCGCATTTTTATGAATGTTTTCTTTGCTGTTGCGGTAGTGTGGTTTTTCCAGGCGTTTGCTGTCTAGTTGAATTTGTAAGTATTTAACTGTTGTGTTCGATATCGCTAGATTTTAGAATGTTCTATTTTTTTAGGGGTGGGTGTATTAATGTGGCATTCTTTGCTTGTCTTTTTTCTGGTTTAATTTAAGTATTTGAAGCAATATTCTTCCAAAAATCTAGATTTTCATTCCATCAATCATACACTATTTGGACTGTCAAACGGACTGTCATTGTATGGTGGAACAATGTAGTGCCCAGTACAGTGTACAGTACAATCGCCTTCGATTACTGCAATTCCATATTATTGAGTGGGTATTAAATATAGGAAAAGAGTGAATGAGGAAGGTGATCTTTAAGGAAGACCGTGTGTAGTACTTCATGTGCCACACTATGAGTAAAAAGTGCCACCGTTTGTAAAGAATATAGGATTTTCTCATTTTGTGCCAATATTTCCTGTCATGCAGCGTCTCCACTGGGCAGTACCAGTCGAGGTGGCTCAGGGCATCAAGTGATGTTGTTTCACTGCCTCTAGCCGGGAGATCCTAGGTTCCGGGTCTTGCCGGTGGCAGGAATTTTCGACACGAGTTACATAGCTAGGTCAAATTCAGCAGATGTTTGATGTTTGGATGAAAATTCCAGCGGTCAAATTTTCTAATCGGTAGTTTACTGCGGTTTCTCCCGTCCTCAACAAGTGAATGTCGGAGCAGTTCACTAAGTAACGAGTCACTGACTGTTTGCAACATTTTCTTCCTCTTCCTTATCCCATCCCCACCTCTTTCTTACTCACACTTTCACTTAAATGGTCTACACTACCACACCTGTGAGATCAATCGGGAGCTTAAAACAACTTGTTTCGGATGGGGCGGTGCCCCGTGTTGGGGGAGATACGTTGACGGAGAAATATCAGCAAGTCGAGTGTAGGGCGCTGCCGAATCTCACCGACCTGCGGGGGAAGAACACCTACACCTCCCGTGATAAAAATTGCACTGCACATACGGGATTAATGGGCATATCAGTTGTCGCACCCGGAATCACTAATCAACAAATCGACGAAGGTTTTGAAAACAGTAGCGTTATCCAGGCCTTTGCTGGCATCTGCTGCGACGCGGCGCCTGAACCGAGCGGCGCTCGCGCGGTCCCCAGGCGCGGGTGGCGGCGCGAGGGCGCGCGGAGGGCAAGGAAAGGGGGCGAGGGAGCGCGAGAGCGGCGGGGGAGAATGCGCCGTCAGGTCTCCGGGGCCCGCCGGCCGTCGCGGGCGATGGCCCGGGGCGGTGCACCCTGGAGTGCCGTAAGCGCGGCCGATCCCAGGGTGGAACCACCGCCGCGACGGCCAAGAAAGCGCGTTGAGAGACGGTGGCGGTGGCGGTGGCGGTAGCGGTGATAGGGCCGGGGGCGGGGACGGTGGCGGGAACGGTGGCGGGGAAATTGGCGGGGAAGATGGCGGATACGGTGGTGGGGGTGAAGGCGGGAGCGGTTACGGGGGCGGAGGGCGATGGAGGGGGCGGGGCGGGGGTGGGGGCGGGGGCGGGAGTGGCTTCAGTGGCGGCGATGGCGGCTCAGCGACGGAACTTAATTACACCTCACGGGAGCTTCTCCCGCCCAGACCGCAGCCTTCGCCCCACCCTCCTTGCTGGCCCTCCCGCCCACCCACGCATTCTACCGCGGCCGTGTCCGCGTGCACGGCGAACGCCCCTTTTCCCTCTCGACGCACTTGAGATCGCCCACGCCCATTTCGTGGCCCCGTGACTTCCCCGTCGCTTGGTTTGTCTTGACATGGCTACCGCGCGCCGTTTCTGCTTTGCCCTCCAATTGGTGATGCCAATGTCGTAGTGTTTTGGCCGCTAGTCCAAATTGATTTGACCCGCACTTGCCCTTCATGATTTTTTGCCTTTGTCCTTTGATTTTGTTTGTTGTCGTTCTTTTTCTCTGGATGCTACGTGATTTTATTTCCCATAACTTTTTTTTTTATTCTTCGAGTCTTTTATCATACAGCTGAAATTGGATTATTTTATACTTCCCAAAACTTTCCATTCTTATAAAAGCATCCTTATCGCTCATTCCTACGTGTTGTTAGGATTATTATTTTTTTACTATTGTTTCGTCTAAATCTGTCATTCCAAACGTAGATAAATGTCTCTTTACTTACTCTTCCCTCGCCTATTGATTACTTAAACGTTTACATTCCATACTTTTTACTGTCATATCAGATAAAATCTTAAGATGAAATATTTTGATGATTTTGTAAACATATTCTGTCGCTTCTTTCACACTGAACCATCTCGTAACTTTTTCCATTCCACTATTTTCCTCTGCTTCTTTGGCTCTTATTTTCAACTCCTCACACCTGCGGGTTTAGTAGTTCTGTCCCTTCGACAGCCATTGCTTCTCTTTGCTTCTCGCTGCTCCGCTCTCCGCCCTTGTCAGGCATTGCGTCCTTTCCCCTCTCGCTGCTCCGCACTGGCGCACATTGTCCCCCTCCCCCGCTCTCCGCCCGCTGCTCGCGGCCGGCCGCTGGGCGCGGCGGCGCGTCTGTCTCCTCCGAGTGGGTGGCGCCGAGTGGACCGCGTGCAACGGCGCTTCGGCAATCCCAGACGCAGCGCTCGGGCCGTTCCGCAGATTGCACGACGCCACCGTTCGCCCCCGCAGCACAGCCGTAAGGGCGGTAATTATTGTCTTGGACGAACGGCCTCACGCAATGCGCGTATTTCGTTTAACCCGTGAAGGACTTGGGTCACTAACAAGATAAGCCACACTTGTCACAGCAAGCATCCCGCCTATCCTAAATGTAAATTACTCGATTCTGGCCGAAGTATGTTTCATCTTGATATTGCTTCTCTATAACCATGGACAAGAAATACAGATAAAACACACTTTCACCGAAAATGAGTTATTAGTGTGAGCGAATAGCTTGATGCTTTCTGTCGCTGGCGTAATGTATCTTGTTACTGCTGTACGTTCTTTAAATACTGTCGCATTCGTAATATTTGAAGTTTTACTTTTAGGGTTCTCGTATTTTGTGTAAAAACTTAATGAGTGTGTAATATGCATAGAATCTTGAAGACCAAGATAACCGTTTCTTAAGTAAAGTGGTTGTCTCCATTTTGATTTTCAGCGTCTGAAATCAATGTCCTCGGGCGTGCGCTACAGAGATAACGAGCTTCGAAACTTGTAAGGTCGTTCCAGGAAAGGTCGCAAAGAGAGATGGCAATACCAGCGTAACTGATTCTCGAAAAAGAAACGTTCCTGGAAATCAGCATTCGGCTGTTGTTGTCCTGGAAGAGGCTTTACAGAGGCTATTACAGAGTTTCTAAAAGTGAGGTTGGTTTTTAGCTGAATGAAATTCTACGATTAGAAGTAAATCAAAAAAAGTTGCCTTGCAGAAAGCGGTAAATACGAAAGAAATAGTATTTTGAATATTACATAACAATATCACGCAAAACGACACGAAATCCGCGCCTGACTACTGCTAGAAAACGATGGTATACACCCTGGTAAATTATGGTAAACGAAATACGAAAGTTGTGAAAGAGTACGCAAATCAACACCTTTAATCTGTTTCGGTAGTAACATAAAATTTCTCGCAGTAAATTAAATATAGTGTATTATTCTAGACTATGCCACTCGTTAAATTAACATCAGTAGCGTGTAACTATACATCTGGTATGCACCAATCAAAACGGTGAATCGCAAACAAAATGGCTTTTTCTTACCACCTCATCCCTGCTGGCTCATAACGTGCATACATCAAACGCAGGAATCACCGTTGAATGAACTTAGAGCACGAATACAATGTAAGTAATATTTGACGCATTCTGATTATTTTTTCGGAAAGAAATTTCATTCGTTGACTCGTCGGTACATGACTCTGGAATTTATCGTAAATTCCCAGTGCGCACGTGGTATTATCTATGGTAATGAAATCGTTTCTGTATTGACGAGGAATGAAACAAACGATAGTTACATTGTTTAAATGTGTAGAAGTGATTTATCGTATTCAGAGCGATCCAGTGACATGCGGTGAAAGTTCGCCCGTAGCTCATTTCAAAGGAATATCGACTGATGTTGTGTGTAGCGTGTTATGTTGTTTCGTTCTCCCCGCATCGACGTTTCCATCCCGCCGCATAATGCCAGGCGCAGACGATAACTGGTTCTCCCGCAGACTCGATAACCTCCCATAACAATCGGTAACGCGATCCGCTCTCGGTGAGGGGAGGGTGGGGTGCGCTGGCAATATTGGCGGCGCGGCGGGCGGGCGAGCGATTGGCGGGCGGGCGATGGGCGGGCGGGCGAAGGGCGATGGCGCGATTTGTCAGGTGCCAGCGCGCGACGCGGAGGCCGCCAGCGTGGAAAAAGGGCGGTGGCCGCTCGGCCGCGAAGGGCGCTCGTGTGTGGAATGGGCTCGCGCAGGTTGCGGCCGCCTCCTCCGCCCGCCCATCCATCCTGTACAGGGGGGCTCGCAAATGGTGCCGTCCGACGCCAATGTATTACTGTTGAATTTTCGTTGATTCGTTATATCGTGTATCCGAGCGCGTCAGCTGTTATAGTCATTAGTTCCGTAAGTATAGTGCATGCATTTTATCTCAGGAGGCGGCGGTATTCTTCCCCGCTGAATGGTGAGATTCGGTGCCGACCTACTGGTCGACTTGTGGAATTTCCTCATCCAGGTGTCTCTCACCAGCGGGGCACTTTCCCAGCCAGGACAAGCTCTAAGCTCACGACCGGTGTCCCGGCGTGTGTGGTAGTGTAGTGCATGTGAGTGTAGGAGTGTGTAAGTAAGGGGTGAGGGTAGGACAAGTAAGCGGAAGGAAAGTTCGCTTGCGTGTTTATTTGGGTATTGCTCCGGCTTTCGCCTGGTGTTGATCACGGAAAACTACCGATCAGAGCAGCCGGCCGCGAGAATTCTCCTCCAGACGGCAGCTGAATCCGACTTACCTGCATAGCTAGTTTCAAAATTTCTACTACTCTTGGGACTCGAACCCTAGAACCTTCCAGCCAGAGGTCCTGCAGGTACATCAGTTCATGCCATGAGGCACCTGAGCCGGTATTTTTTACTGCTAGAAAATACAAGTTTGTGAGTAAGTGGTTTCCTTTTCACAACTTGGCAAACGTACCAGGTTGACATCAACACTGCTGTAAATCGCGTACAGTTTCTCCCCTCTCTATAATGGTGCGCCTCAACAATGGTCCTTGAATGCAACTACGTGTTAGATTATTAGTAGAGAAAATGACGAATATCACACGACGAATTTCGAAAAATCCCTTTTCTTTTCAGTGATTAAAGTTTTGCGTAGTTGACACCACAATGTTCTACAAAGTGTGACTACCTCTTCCATCTGCCCGTTTGTCTTGTACGGAGTGTCTTGTAAACGGTGCTCACAGGTATCGCCGTGAGAATTAAAGTGGAGTCAATTTGTTTAGGTATTTAGTTGACCCTCTGTACTGTCCTCACTTCGAGTCCATGCTGTCCACTGTCCATACTGTCCACTTCGTCTCCAGTGCATGCTCGTCTCTCCGAGCGCAGACGAAGCTAAGCCAATCTTACACGATTGCTGTTAGTGCATGATGGAGGAGATGGCAGGTGGTGATACTGATGTGAAGATGTATTGGAGTGGCTAAAATTTAGTAGCCTATGGATTGACCGTTGAAAGACAATACGATTTTCTAAAAAAAAAGTTTGATTTTCACAATTTGGCATCTGTGCATACACACTAAAATATCGCACGGATTGCGGCGAGGTCCCACACGTATCTTACAGGAAGAACAAAAGCAGCGTCCTTTTTGTGCACCTTGTGTATTACTTTTTCAGAAGACTACAAATAAACAAGTCAATACTTTTGATTTGATGAACACTCGTAGCTGGAACAGTGACAGTGTGTGCTAGAGGTTGGGAGAAAACGAAAGGCACTGAGAGAACAGACCGAATACAAGAGCAATATTGTTCCCGCTAACTGCCGTACCATTTCTTACAACATACGGCAAAAGAGAACGAATGGGGGGCAATGTACATATCTAACGCAGGTGGTAGTCGTAGCGCGGGGCTGACCAAACGGACAGAGCAGCCGCCCGTGCGTACAGTTTCTCCCCTCAGCCGGGAATTCTCTTTCGCGCCCGCCCGCGCGCACATCTGCCGTCGCCGCTCCCGGAGCAGGGGCGGGGGCGTTATGGACGGCACTTTTGTCTTTTTCGGGGGCCCCCCATGGCGCGGTGCTGTGCGCGCCCATCGACGACGTAATTTCGAGGCGAGGGGGTGGGGAAGGGGGCGGACGGTGACAAGCGAGCGGCGTGAAGCGCGGCGAGCACCAGCGGCCGCTCACCAGCAAACAGGTGGCAGCCGCGCTTGCGGGTTGCGTGCCGCCGCCAGGTGGAGATTGTGCAGTTCGCCGAGGAAGGGTTATTTAAGGGAGAGTCACGCGAACTTTGGGTGATGCCAGTTGAAATATCCCGGTGTTGTGTGAGTGTGTAGGGGAGTCATTTCCGGAGGGAGAAGTCACCACTGTCTTGTTCTCATTTCGATGAAGTGGAAATAACATGTGACGGTGACATTAACAATTCAATCATTTTATAATGTTATTGAGCTGAGAAACGTTTCATTTCTGTACAGTAGTTTCTGGACGATTTCTCTTCGTCTACAACGTCCAGAATAGTGTTATTGCAGTGATTGAAAACTCTGAGATTAGTTTTAAGTGTTGCCTAAGAAAGTAGTTCTTTACGCATCAAGGGCGCTGTAAGGGTTCTAATGATCGAGTGGCGACAAAAAAGCACGAGCATCTTTGTCCCGAGAGTATTAGAAAGAATTAATACCCATTTTTAACGTCATTTTATTTTGTACATAATTTTAATTGTTCAGATTGACTTATCTACTAATTAGTTAATTAGTAGTTGTGAACTTGACTCGGTTTCTCTTTCTATATTTCTCTCCCATAATTCTCTTTCACAATTACTTCTCTTAATTCCCTTAATAAGATAGCGTGCAGCACCGTTCAACTATTTTCATATTTCTCTCGTAACCCCGATCCTCTCGAATCAGGTAAGTTATGCAGTGCGTAAGTTATGCAGTGCAGTGCGTATACAAGCAATAACGAATAAAAATATAAAAAAAATATTTTTGTATACAAACGAAGAAAAATGAAAATGTCTTGAGGAGTTGGGTACAAATTTCGACAGTCCTGTATTGCGCGTAGGTCTGCATTCGCGGCTGATTTTTGACCGTCAAAACCTTAGCTCATCAGTTGGCCGTGAGAATTATAGTGCACACACTGTTCAGAAATTACGCTAATGATTTCTGGAGTCTACAACAGTGCTTCGAATCTCCAAAACGCGCATTACGTTGCAATTATGTACAAGCTGTGACAAAATTGAAAAATTACAAAGAACACTTTCTAAGGAAATCAGTGCTTCTGTGGGTAAATCGGCAAATAAAATATTTTGGCTAATATTATGAGAAACACACTTTTTACATAAAATGATGCATCTGTGCATTTATACCGGTCTTGAAGTAGATAGGGCAAATAAGTATCTATAGTGAAATTTTATCAATATCTAAAATGTAAGACCATTTCTTTGCATCCCCACCACTCACCTTCAGCTCCACTCCACTCCGTTCCACCCCGTCTGCACTGCCCCCACGTAGCCCCCCTGCACCATTCACAGCCACCTATCTCGGCCTTTATTGCTTCAACCCGCCTCCCTCTTCCCGTCAACTCCCGTTTCCCACCCATTTCCCTTGCTCTCATCTTGTTCTGCAGGCCTTACTTCGACATTGATGTTTCCATCAAACAATCCGATCACGTCCTTGCCCGATTTGCAAAACTCAACCCCCCAAAATACATTGTTTTTCTAAGGAAAATAATCCAACGCCGTCCCCGTTAAAATGGCACTGTTACACGTCGAAGGAAACTCCGCGCTAATCTCTGTAAGCTGAAGCGGGGAATGGAAACGCAAAACGCTCTCGAAATATAACGAAGAACGCGGGATTCGTTCGAAAGTATCTTTCCCTGATGTTTTCTCTCAAATATCGTAAATTTGAATTATTTGTATATGCTTTACTTATTTTATTAGACAGGGAATACTTTTAATGGCCAATTCTCTGCCTGTTTTCATTTTGTGCTGATTTATTAAATAATTATGTTATTTGTTGTTCATACCAAAAATGTGAAATGAATTAATATAAACGAATTTTTATAAACTAGCAAATCTCTCTTAAGGTGTATATCTCTTTTAAAAGACCAGAATCGGTCTGTTAGACCTAATCTGAATGAAAGAATTGAATGAAAATATTGCTCTCCCTCGGTAAATGCAATTACTAAGATAAGATTCTTTCGATTCAGAATGATTAATTTTACTGTCAATCGACAATTTCAAATAAGACTGAAAGAATATATGAATTTCATTTTAATGGGTAAATTCTTTGCTTTAGTGTAGCAAATGGTATTTATTATCACTTTTGAGGTAATAACTGTCAGCTGTCTTTTCTAAGGTCGAAAAGATTGTAAAGAGCTAAGTATCCAGTGACGTACCGCCTTCCCGGGGCATTTTTTTTACTAAAATCACTTTTAAACTATCTGCTAGTTATTCTGAATGCAGTGCTTACGAACCCACGAAAGGTATTTATCTTGCTCGCGATCTTAGTATGCTCTACACTTTTGTTTAGACCCTTAAGAACACTCATCTCCGTATTCGTCTGCCTGCTTCAGTCACGAACACACGCTTCTCTCCGCTCGCAGTAGCTTGTTTCGCTCTCCGCCAAGCTCTGCTGGAGAAAAATGTATTTCTGGCGTATATACTCACACTCATATATGCTTGAATACTCACACACATATATGCGTCATGTATCTGAGTACATCAATTTTTCTTTTAAGTGATTGAATATGTGTTACTGTTACTCATCAATTTGCAGAGATAGCTACCTTGGGGATATTAGCTAATGGAACAATAAATGTGAAAGTGGTTGTTTAAAAGTCACAATTTTTTAGTATTGAGGATATATTTCTCTGCATGCTTTGGATACCTTCTAGAAAATACACGAAGACTATGTAACCAAGTCTGCGTATTCAAAAATACGTGAAAACTTCCCATTTTTTAAAACAGCTAAAAGAGCATAATTACATGGTTATTTTATGTGAGCAAAAGTCAATGGTATTTTATTATATCAATAAAAAATACAATTTTTACAAGCATATAGTTGCACATTACTCAAAATTTAAATTCCTGCAGTGACTTCAATATTGTTTTGTTTTATATCCCACTCATTTTTTAGTTTCAAGCTTCGATAATAATGCAGGTCCTACAATGTCTCTGGGAGAATTGAAAGCATCGTATAAAATGCAAAATGTTGTGCGCAACTAGTTCATCTGATATGCAGATTGAACACCAGATCCTACATTTCCCGCGATTCCTGTCCAGAGCGCTCGCAATTGTTTGACGATAGAGCGATGTCCTTCGGCTATTTGAGGGAGATCATGTTTCCACTTCGCTGCGAGCAACTACGTGCAACAGAAATTCTAAACAGAAGTGCTTCGTAAAAGCTACTGCAGCTAGTACAGCCCTCCTCGCCCACAATTTTAACTAAAAATATTTGTTTTGTAAACAAATGAAGACGAGAGCAAAATATTGCTATTGAAATGCTGATATAATCGCAACAATCCAAAGCCAATATTGAAAAACACTGTAGGTTAAAAATGAAGAAGTGCAATGCAAGTAGCAAAAAATATAATTTGGAAAATGAGAATTTCAATGTGTTTAACTTCCTATTTACTGTCTTTTAACTCATTAGTGTAATAATAGTTTCATCCATAATCACATGTTAATTTTTGTTACATAAGTAAAAATGAGCTACCTAATCGAATTAAAAATGTAGAAGTTGCTTTATGCAGTTGTATAAAGAAAAGCTTAAGCCCAGGAACATCACATATACAACTAATAACTCACAATATACTATCGAGCATACTTATTGCGCCTTAATGACAAATATCATATACTCTGAGTAGTGTGGCCTACAAGATTAAAAGAAGTAACTATGTTCAATAGATAATCGTTAAAACCATCAACGTCGTGTCATTTCCGTATATATCGCAGCTTAAGATCTGTCGTTGCAATATCCTGTCTGCAATATCGCAGCTTAAGATCTGTCGTTGCAACTTTCGTTGCAATATCCTGACAGAGTTTCTCAAAGTATTATTACAAAAATATAAAGGAAGAAATTTTACAAAATTCCAGGAAAGTGAAAAATTAATGCATTGAGGACAGACGGGCAAAAGACACAGTGTAATTGGATAAAACAATATTCCAAGGCAAAGTAAATCAGAGAAATAAAAATCAAGATATAATATTAGAGATAGTTTATGATATTTCACATTGTCGAAAGAAAAGTTAAGAACTCGTACGTTTAATAATTGAACTATTATTGGCGTCCAAGCAACGCCGCGGGATAAATTAAAACACACACACAAGGAATGAGTAGACGGTGGGGTGGCATGGGTCGGAGATGTTGAGGAGTGGAAGGGGAAGTGAGAGGTAAAGTGAGTGGAAGGGTGTGGCGTGGCGCAAGGGGCTGACGTGTGTTTCAAGTGGGCGGGACGGGGAAGACGGACTTAGTCTGGCTGGGACGAACAGAACTAGACGAAGATAGGCAGCATTATGTGACGGGACGTGGCTGGACTGGAAAGGGCGGAGCGTGGTGGAGCGAGACTGGGAGGGATAGCATGGGGGACGGGGGTGAACGGGCAACCTTGGCTGTGGCGTAGCTGGATGGGGCGGGACGCGGCTGAACTGGACGAGACGCGGCGGGGCCGGCGGAACGTGGCTGGACTGGGCTTGGAGGAACGGGGCGGGACGTGGCAGAACGTTGCTGGGCTGGCTTTGGAGGGACGGGGCGGGACGCGGCGGAATGTGGCTGGACTGGGCGGGAAGTGGCTGGGCTGGGCGGGAAGTGGCGGGCCGGGCCAGGACGGGGCCGTACGTGACTGGACTGCTCTGAACTGGGCAGGACGCGGAGAGAAAGAGCGGGACGGGACGGGACGGGACGGGCGGGGCGGTATGGGGCGGTATGGGGCGGTATGGGGCGGTATGGGGCAGTATGGGGCAGGAGAATTACACGACCCAGAGCTAAGGAGGGAAGGACGTTATGTGATGCGCCGAGGCCGAGAGTGTCTGTGCGTCACGCGGCGAGGCACAGCGTGGCGTGGCCCGGCATGGTGGGGGCGAGCGAGGCTTGGGCACGGCGATCGTCCTTGATGTAACAGGTGGCATAGGTCGTCGCGAGGCGTCCCCACCCCTTGATCTCGCGTCCATCCCCCCGCCTCTCCATCCCCCCGCCCCAGCTGCTCCGCCTCAAGGCCCCCGCTCGTTAGACGCGTAACGAGCGCAGTAGCGCGAGTCGCGTCCGCCCGGGGCGCTCCCGTCGCCACCGCTCGAGAGCAAACAGTCGATTGCGGAGCGAGTGTGCCCCCCCGCCCCCTCGAGCGACCGAGATGCGTGAGTCGACCTCCTCGCTCGTCGCCCGACGCCGGGAATAATGTGGTTTATGTGGACGAGGCTCATGTTGCAAGGCAGTTGCCGACAAGTCAGAATCCACCGTTTCGTGACATCCGTTTCAGACCGTGTTGCACACTAAGAATGCGACGTCGACAACAAAACGCCGATGATCAAATTTTAAAAATCGATGTTCAAAATACATCGACCCAAAATCATGTTGTTTAAATCTATTGTAGCATCCTGTATCATCATTGTCACATGTGGGGAGATAGGCAATTTAATGGCACGGTGGTCGTTTTTATTGCTTCACTAAGATTGAGACGTAGCTCACAAAACGAAGTAAAAAGCAGAACAATTCACAAACGTTGATTATATTATTATATAATACTAATGTACGTAGATTACATTTATTAACAAAATTCGATTCACTTATTATTCACTCATGGTGACTTATCTAAAAAATGTTTAAATGATGGATATGGAAAAATTATTGTATAATTTATTATTAATATTTTAAATTCAAAAATAAAGTAACAAGTAAGAAAAAACATCGAGCTCAAAAAATCGATGTTAAGAAACATCTCCTTCAATAAATCGTTGTTAAATGTATCGATGTTTCCTTAAAAATATCGGGTTTGAAAGTATCGTCATCGAAATCACATTTCTATTGCAAACTCTGAAAGCGGATAGCGCGAACCTTGGGACTGCATTCTAGGAAATTCTTTGGAAAGGTTTGTGACTGTTGTGTGCAGATGGAAGACAGCGACGATGTTGACTATCACTGATTAGGTGATGAGATGATATGCTGCATTATTAGACTCTGTCTGCGAATTTTTGTCCTAGCTAATGGTATTTTTTTTATTTTACAAATTAATATTTACTTTAAGAATAATTCAAATACGAAAAATCATTTTAAATTTAAAGCAAAGAAGAACTCCTCACATTTTATCACTAACGAATATTGGTGAAATAAACGCAGTTTAGTTCTCCTCGGGTGAGTGAACTTTCTCCGTGGCTTGTTCGAGCATCACAATTATTGAGCAGGGTAGGCACTTTCTCCTTCAACCTGTTCTGCCCCTTGCCGAAGGCCGAGCGCAACGTTGCTCCCCCACCCTCACCCGACCCTTCGCCCATTGATTCTGAAGAGAACCTCCAAGATCAAGTTGCGAGGCCTCCCGCACAATATGTGAACCGTAACGTAAAGGTAAAGCTCAGAAAATAAAAACGGACTCTGCGAGAGTGCCTTGTTTTTAAAGAAGAGGAATAACATAATAAATGTCGTTATATTTATGGCTTTTGATGAAAATAATCAAATTAACAAACGGAAATGGCATATTAACATTACATGTTATTTATTTATTTATTTGTTTGTTTGTTTATTATTTAGACATTTTATTCAGAACACTTGCGTGGAAACGGTCATTTGGCATTGTTCCGCTCCCATATGTTCAACCCAGTTACCCGGAGCGAGTCTAGAGAACATTGAGCAAGCGCGCCTTGTAGACCTCGACATGGCTCATTTTCTGTGCATTCTGTATTGGATTCGGTCGCATTTAACAATATATGAACTGCCTGCCGGTAGAACGTGCAATTTCAATTGGACCGGATATAGCTAAAAGAATTTCATTTTGCCGACCACCAAACAGGGTTCTTGTTTAAGCGTGACATGACACACTGAGTATGTTATGCTGTTTCGAAAACCCGTCGCTCCCAGCTGGGTTAACATAGGAATTGGAAGCCTCTGCGTTAGCTCCCATGCCACTGAGGACAGCTGTGCCACATGAAACAACACATAAGAACTCAGGGTGTAGTACCTTTGCACGTTCTTCCTCGAAGAAAAACAGAAGAAAAATCACTTTGCTTGAATCGGTACCTACTCTCCCGTACAAAGAAGAAAAAATAAAAAAAGTCAAGTGGGCTGCTCTGCAGTGCTCTTATTAACGAAGTAAAAATAAAAAAAAATTAAAGAAGTCTTTAGAAACGCTCCATGACCTTTTAAAGTAAAATATGAAAAATTTAAAAAAAAACGTACGTGAAATTTGATCTCTTATTTCGAAACAGTACGAAGTGAATTAGTTTGTGCAAGTATTCTTTGTTGAAAAAATTAGTACATCTTTTGATGTTCATCGGCAAGGATTTACAGGCCGCAAATTGCACTTCAAAAAGTGTATGTGTTTGTCTGATCTTCCTTATGGTAAAGCGTATAGCTTATACTCTTTGGATATAATAATAATAATAATAATAGGTCTAATATATCATAAATGTATATATTATACGAGTATAAATGTGTGTTTGTGTGTGTTAATTGTGTATAAACCTATTAATGCAAAGCAATTTTACAATGTATATGTAGTGCAATGTTGAAGCAATGTATCATGGTCTCTATTTAAATAGATGTTGTATAGACATTTGTAAAAATGCGTTTGTTTTTGTAAATGAAATATCACTAGAATCAATAACTAAAACTAATAGAATTTTTCCTATTATATTCAATATTTTCACGGGTATGAATTAAATATTTTATTTTAATTTTTAAGGTTTTAACGATTATGAATGTTTTACAGAGTGTCATATACAATCTGCAATTAAACACAGAGAAGAGCAAACGAATTTTCATTAAACGCACTTGAAATTCTGATTTTTGGAACGGTTTTTCATGTAAAAGAAGTAGCGTTGGTGATGTGTAACATTTCAAGTACTCTTTTCTGTTCTGCGCTCACGTTAAGTATAAAAAATCATTTTATCTAACTGATAAAATGAATGGGATTTTTTTTGTTTTTGTTTTAGATGAAATTGCCACGCCTGAATACTGGCGCTTTGACAGCCCGTATTTATCCGAGTGCGCTACAAACACAGCGATAATTTATATGATTTACTAAGCACCGAACGCTTGAGTCCAGCTGTATTTTCGGAGTTGTTTGCTTGCACACGGACTGGCTAAACTCGGCACATACGTTGTCATTTTGCGAAGAAGACTCCAAGCCCCCGTGACACCTCCCGCATTGGTCTAATGGATGCGCAGAACACCGCTCGGCTGTTCGGCCAGCGGACGGTCGATGGCGAGGGGGGGGGAGAAGAAGAAGAGGAGGAGGAGAAGGAGAAGGAAGAGATGAGAGGCGTAGGTAATGGAGATATCGGATGAGGAAGGCGTGGCGAATAAGAGGGGGAGGCGCGAGTGATTCAAATCGCTGAAGCAGTTGGGGCGTGCCGAAGGAAGTGAAATATGATTGTTGTTTCTGTGGTATTGATGCTGTTGATGATGGGGTTATGGTGAAAGTTGCTGGTTGACAACAATCTTGCTGGTCAGAATTGTCAAAAAAATAGCCATAATTTGGATAGTTTCCGAGTAAATCTTATGAAATTTCAAGGCGACGAAATTGAGAATAAAGTACACTTTCAAAAAATAAATAATATATTTTTACTGTAAAGTCTCCTTTTATAGCCAATATCTACAGCCAAGACACAAGCATTTTACAACCAAGACATAAGAAACAAATCAATTGGAACAGATTATAAACAGCTCACAAATGTCTCAAAACAAACTGTTTGGTAATCAAACGCTATCTTGTCAAAACCGTTAAGTAGAAAGGTCGTGTCAAGGCAAAACCGTTAAGTAGAAGGTCGTGTCAAGGCAAAATCTACATAAGCTTTGTAAAAAGGAGTGTTCTAGGCAGAGGATAAGATGCAAATCTTTTTGTAGATGGCAAACTCGAAAGCAATAATAGTGTCGGTGGCAAAAGGATTCGCTGTACTTGCACTATAGCAACGCTATGTTGGCCGCGGGGTCAGAACCGCTTACGGTAGTTTGAACCTGGGCGGTACTCTGCTAATAGTGTAGTCTAAAAGTTCCTGTAGGTTTGAAAACATAGAGCAAAACCGGTCAAACGTTTTAGGAAAGATCAATACCGATGATGTGATAAGAAGGCTGTCTTGATAGGGAGAGAATAGGGAGTTTGTGCCACCTCGAATGCAAAGTACTATCGATCTTCTGCGCGTGCGCAGTTCAAGTTTCGCTCCACTTAGTGCGTCTGCACATGCGCAGAAGATTGATAGCGCTTTATGTTCGAGGTGGCATAAACTTCCTAATAACGTGGAGCATTCACAGATGTTTGAGTGAAGGTGATTTATGAACGTGCACTGTTACGGTAAAGGTGGTAAACAGTTATGGCTATATTCATTACCCAGTGGGAGGGATGAGGAAATTGGTCGTGAAGATAACGCTGATGCGATGAGACGTCGTTGTCTCAATGACCTCTGAACCTGCCAGTCTTCGATAGGGTCAGGCGAACTGGCGGAGCAGGGCGACTAGCGTTTGATGGTAAAAGTCGAGGCAAAACAAAGCGAGGCAAATAGAAGAAGAATGAAGCTGGCCGTGACGAGGAAAAGCAGGGTGGGCTTCGGCAGGGAGGGAAGTAGAATGATGTAGAGGGTAAAGAATGGAGAGTCGAAATGGTGTGTTGCAAGTCATAGATACAAGTGGGGGTAGCGAGATGATGACTGATGAAGTGGAGAAAAGCGTGGAGGACAGTCACGCGTGACGTGACGTGGCGTAGTGGGACGTATCTCGGCAAACAGAGTCATGGCGTGCTGGGAGTAGAATCTTGGCAAAAAAAGAGACGAGGCGGTGAGAACGTATCGCAGTGAAACGCGTCATGGTGGGGCGTGCCACGAGGGAAAGTGAGTGAGAGCGTGTCGTGACGTAGCGGAAAGTGACGTGTCGTAGTGTGACGTGTCGGAGCATGATCTGTCGGAGTGTGACGTAATGAGCGTGCCGTGGCCGAGCGTGAGGGAGCGGAGCGTAACGTGGTGAAGCGTGACATGCAGAGCGTGTCGTGGCATTGAGTAGCAGGGTGGGGTGAGAAGTGGTTCGCCCTAGCGGAAAGTGGCATGCCGTTGCCAGGTGTGAAGTGTTGTGGCGAGTAGAATGACTGGCATTAGTGCAATGGATTGGCGGGAGCGATGTGAGAGAGGACATTTGTGTCTGGTATTTCGTGGCGGGTCAGGCGACGCCGTCGGCGGGCTGCTGCAGCGAAGGTGTAGGCCGAGCTGTGGCGGGGCGCACCGTGGCGGGGCCGGGCGTGATGTGGTGTGGTGGGGTGGAGCGGGCTGGCGGGTAGTGGCGGGGGCGGAGGTGGCGTGGCGAGGCAGGACGGCAGGTGGCGTGGGCGACAGGTGGTGCGGGGCGGAGGTGGCGCGGCAGGGCGTGGCGGGACTTGGCGCTGCATGGCGGGGCGGGGCGGGGCAGGGCGGGGGAGAAGCGGTGCGGTGCGGGGGCGTGGCGGGGAGGGGCGGAGCGGGGCAGGATGGAGCGGGCGGGGAGGGGCAAGGCGGGCCGCTGCAGGCCCCGGCTATAAATACTGGAGTTCATCGCCAGGCGAGTGGGCGGGTGGGCGGGTGGGCGGGTGGGCGCGACGCTGGCTCAGCGCTGTATCTCCCCAGGGCCGGCCGGCTGACCCTGCGCTCCCGACGCGCGGCCGTTCGTTCTCGGCGCCCGAGCGCCTCGCAGCTGAGCCTCTTCCGCCGCTGGCCTCCGCCGCCCACGCCGCCCACGCCGCCCACGCCGCGCCGCCGCGGTCTTTGCTAGGGGCGGTGTCGCCGTCACAACCTGCCCCTCTGGACGTAGGACGCTAAGAAAAGATGGCCGTTATGTAACGTTTGTAAGACACCATCGACACAAAATTCGGTAAATGTTGGATACTGTTGGAAAGGAATTACCCTTGGCTTGTATCGAACAGATTTAAGATAAAAATGTGGATTTTCGGAGAGTATGACTTACTTATGTGTAGACATTTTAATACCAGTGTCTCTTTTGTAGGATTTTCTAGACTAGACCGTGAAATTAATTATATGGCTTTAAACGTTTTTTTTCTATACTCTTGATTTCTTTATTATCATCATACACTCCCTCTAATATAATAACTTTCGTGCATTACCCTTTCCTGTTTATAAATTACTATTTTTTAGCGAAATCGATTATTTAGGTCATTTTGTAAACTTAATCACAATTCTGACTTTTGTTGAACAATACTAATATTTTTTCTCTGCTTACTGTCAAATGCATTAAATTTATTTTAGTTCATAGTATCACTTAAATCTTTCTTCAACGGTACCACGAAAAAGCAATCGTGTAATTAAGCAATTAATTGGAAAGCAACCTTTATTTTCAAGTAATGTATTCTTTCTGTTGTTTCATCACTATTCAGAGATAGATTTGAATTCTATCCCTTTGAAAATCCAATAAAGTTTCGTGCAGTTTGAAAATGTCAAGAATCCTCGATAACTTAATACAATATTAATAATAATTTGGTCAATCATCTTAGTTTGCACGATATTCATTGCATATGCTCAATTGTTAAATAAATCTATACTAACTAATTTGCTTTTTAATGTTTCAATGTAAAATAATATAAACATCAATAAGAAATTGTCCTGCTTGGGATATTGTACTTTACATTTGTTCGGTTCATATTTTAGACAGAAAAGTACAAACAGTAATACACCATTTTATTAACTACTGTTTACTACTTTCATCTCGTGTGGTCGCCGGTTTCAGGAAATTATCTCTTATACTCTCGATAAAACCAACAATTCAATATAACATCGTTAATATCACTCTTCCCAGTAGTCTTCCTTTAAAAAACCGTTTTATTTGCAGATCTCTAGCTGAATCAACGGACTTTCTTCTCTTAGATGAGTACTGAACATTATTTCAAAGGTATTTTATTTTCGTACACGCTGCCCAACCTCCTCTCTCCCATCTTCTCACTCTCCCCCCGAATCAACATCGTCGTAGCTCTAATCCAGTGCATGGTAATCAGCAGATCGATACTCATCACACGGGATCCTCCTCCTAAATTCCTCCACCTGGGTCGCCTCCGACTCTCCGGAGCGTGCCGTCTCCAATTCACCCAA
The DNA here is from genome assembly GCA_038098605.1 of Gryllus longicercus. Taxonomy (NCBI): domain Eukaryota; kingdom Metazoa; phylum Arthropoda; class Insecta; order Orthoptera; family Gryllidae; genus Gryllus; species Gryllus longicercus. Next base: position 461,997 of record JAZDUA010000826.1, read on the forward strand.
GCTCTTTCGTCGTCTCCCCACCATTCCGCCCCCGCCGCTTCCCGCCGCTCTCTACCCCACTCCGCCCCGCCCGTCCCCGTCCTGTTCCTTCCCGCCCCGCCACGCCCAGCCTCATCCCGTCCCGCCCCGCCCTGCTCCGACCAGCGATGCTCTCTCCCACCCTGCTCCTCCCCGCCGCAACTCCCCACCCCGCCCAGCCCCGCCTCACTCCGCCCCGTTCCGTCCCGCCCAGCCCCGCCCCGCCCCGCCGCGCTCCACCCTGCCCCACTCCGCCCCCTCCGCCCCGCCCGTCCCCGTCCTGTTCCTTCCCGTCCCGCCCCACTCCGTCCCCGCCCTGCCCCGCCCCGTCCTGCCCCACCCCGCTCCCGCCCCGCCCCGCTCCGTTCCGACCTGCCCCGCACCGCCACACTTCGCCCCGCCAACCCGCTCTTCTCCGCCTTAAAATAGCACCGCTTTGCGCCACCTCTGTCGCCGCGCGCTCTGGCGTTTATGCGGCGACACGAGCGGCACGCAGGTGAGGTGGCACTGCCCGAAAGTTGCCGCCGCGGACTTTTCTCTCGCTGCTGCCGCGGCGGCACAGTGTGCCACTTCATACGAAAGCTTGCGCGAAAACATTGCACTAAACAATCAAAATCTGAACTAATTGGGACTGTAGGCAGTTCGAATTTCCAAAATGTTCAGATTTCGGAACAAACCTTTCTTAGAATATATTAGAAGGCAATTGTAACGCTCTAAAATAATACAAAAAAGTACGAGCTGAAATGAAATCTCAAAGACAAAAATGTAATAAGAAAATAAAATATATTACTAGTCGCCTGCAACTGGGAACATGCTGCATATTATAGGAAATATATTCTTCGTAGAATTGAAGTCAATAAATCAATGAAATTGAGAGAATCTGTCTAGGCATATTTGCAGTGTTAGTTTTTTTTTTTTTTTAAACTTTCTGTATCGTTTTCCATTTGTAATATAATAGTTTCGCAATATAATTTTCAAAACACCGAGAAAATCCCGAACATTGGACTAGCTTTTTACCGTCGCTTATTGCATATGTGTAGAAAATATACAGAAAAAATGTTTAACGGTTTTTTAGAAAAAATTTGCGAAAATTTCAAGATCAAAAGCTACTCATTTTCTCAAACATGTGTAAATGATCCTTTTGAAAATTCTAATTTTTTACAATATACTTTGTCTGAGGCAAAAATGTCTATAATCAATTTGGTAGTTTTAAAATGTTTTTACAACTCTCGAAAATTCGGGGACCACCATTCAACAACAAAATTTAATTAAGACATTTTGAGTATTTTTTTAAAATTTTGAAAATGTCTGGAGGGTTTGATGTATAGTAGCTCCCAAAATTAAAATATAGGTTTCAAATTTCAGGGGCCGCGACACCAACCAGAAAGATTTGGGAATATCAATTTTGGACAAAATCGGTTCAGCGATTTAGGCGCTAGCGTTGTGCATGGGTAGATAGGCAAGAGACCAACAGTTAGACATTTTGCCGCCAATAGATTTTTCGATTGAAGGACGCACAAAACATGAATTATAGCTACACCACGTGTTAGAGAATGTTTTTCTACAACTAGAAACTGGATTAATCCACGTTTTCTGTACCAGGGCCCGGCAATAAGAGTTTTTATGTCGAAAATTTGCCGTTTTCGGTGCACGATTACAATACCTTCTTAGGTTAGTAAGAGCGAGAAAGTAAAAATAACCGACTTTGCGTGTAAATATCAATGCACAGAATCCGCTTTTTTATACGGTTGTAGAAAAAATTAGTTTATGTTCTTGATATCATCAATACTTTTTTTATAAATAATAATATAATTCATACATCACAGACTCCAATTAAACATTATTTGTAAAAAGGGATGAAACATGAAAATATTTTACAATCACTGCGTGATCGTGCTTGTGTGTTTTTGAAGTTGGCGCCACCGCCTTACCTCCGGCCACTATGCAAACGTCTTGACGGTAGCTGTGCTATGCATTCTCCATGACAGACACTCGCGGGCTCCGTTATCACTTCTAGTTTACTTCTCAACGGTGACTGTACTCCTCCCGTGGATTCTTAAATATTTTTGTGTTTTAAGTAGTGTGTGGAAACTATGAAGCTCCAACATTCGCAAATCGTGAGTATATACAAAAGTGTAGTGAGTCAAATAAGTCGAAAAGAGTATAATGTTCTCGACCCAATTATTCAAGTTGACATTTAGAACTTACTTAAAATGGCTGTTCTAGAATGGCGGTGCAGGTTTTCTACATCGTTGCCTACATTCAAAATGTGGAATGATCATATGGTTGAAACATCACCACAATAATGACAAGCTATTTAGCGATTTTCATTGTAGCTTCTGAACAAGGTCAGATTAACTACAAGCAAAATTAGCACAAGCTTACCGAGCCCAATTCAAAGGGGTCCCCATGCCCAGAATCATAAAGTATCCAAAACAGTCGTAAAAATGTTTTTATCTGCAAAATAATTCTAAAACAGGTTTGCATTTCCAAAATAATGAATATGTTTTCATTTTTAAATGTATAAAAAGTTATGCCATTAAGTGTTTTTTTTAGAAAATATGGAGGGAGCCCAATACGATTTTGTGCTTGAAGTCCCGCAGTCTGGATCCGGCCCTGGTTGGGAGTTGACGTACATTTTCATGCAGTTCGTATGCAAATGACTATCGAAATATTACTCTGTAATACATTTGTTCATGTATGAGATATGTTTATTTTTTCAAACATTATTCATTTGGTATTCATTATAAATCAAACACAGTGTATCAATTTCAGGGAGTGCTTAAAGTGTTTCTTTGAGGGTATTCAGTATTGAACTTATTTAAAAGTTCAATATATAAGTTTTCAATAATTTGTTCACAACGCCCTGTTAATTCAAAATCAACCAATGCAGTTATGTTAAATTTTGTTTTATAAACGGTCGTGCATCTTTTGAATATTAAAGAAATAAACAATAACTATTGATACTGACAAGATATTTCTTGCCTTGCTCACATATTTACAAATCAATGTGGATGCAGGATGAAATTGATACAGTCAATATTATTGTAGCCGTGACGCTTGTAGAAATTCACTACAATATTTTGTTTTCTTTTAATTTCCAAGTATACCAATTCGTTATGTTTTTGTTTCACTGGATTTCCAATTAAAAATAGCGAAAAAGTAAAAATATTCTATCCTATTGGATGAATTATTTAAATCAATATTGATAAGAGACAGAACTTCAAAGAAGCAACAGAACTTATTAGATATAATCAGATAAAAAGTTAATATTAAAATACAAAGCTTGATAATGCAAAAATGACTCTTAACTTGCATCTAAAAGAAATTTATGGTTGCAAACAATTTTTGCAATACAGATGATCGGGTAATTTTTAATACAGTGTCAAAGAAAATTTTTAAATGTCGGATAAATCTTGTATTTTGTCTTGACCTAGTATCCGTGGGCTTCAAGGTTCTGCAAAAGAAGAATGTTTTCAATCTTTTAAATACTACTTTAATATTAAACGATAAGTATCTATTATTAAAATAATAATAATAATAATAATATAATAATAATAATAATAATAATAATAATAATAATAATAATATACTATATCTGTACATACATACATATTATGTAATAATACTATTTGTCCTGGAGTAGCGTACCCGTGCTGTGCAGTCCGAAGTGTGTTTCGGTCTCGAGTGACCTTTCGTAGCGCACCTGGGGCGCGTCGGCTTATTCGGAGCCCTGTGCTAAGGCCGTTCTCATTAGCTTCTCTAAGCCGCTCGTCTTGCGGATCTAGGCAACGTTGCACTATATTACTTATACTTATTACTTATGTACTATATTACCGAGCACATTAAACAAATAGCGTCGACATTTTATGATTTAGCTTCTTTTGTTGTCCTTTTTTTCCTTTTCCTGGGTGTCGGGGAAACGTCCTTCTCCCAATTACTGGGTGGTAGAAGGTCACATCACCCTTTTTATGAATAAAAGGAAAACAGAGTAACATAGAGTATTGGATAGATACTGTAGATATATAAAAATGCATTCAGTAAAGTACAATATAATCGCAATACATTTTATTTTAAGACGTACCATTTGTGTGTACAGATTATATTAAAATATGCAACCAATGAAAGCTGAGAGTAAATCCACAAAAACAATGATACTGGGAATGTAGATAATAGGAATAATTCAAATGAAATAAAAAATATCTCTTAGGTTAGTGTTTTAAATTTGTTTAAAAACATTAAGACACTGATTTACTTTCCTAATCTTTTTTTCAAAACTTTGACCTCTAGGCTCCATTAATGTGACCCAGTGTGCACGGAGGTAGCCCCCCGCCCATCCCCCTGCCTTCCCCGCCCACGTCGCGGCCGCCGCCGCCGCCGCCGCCGCCGCCACCCACCGTTGTGTATTTTGCCGCTTCTGCCCCGAGTCGTTAAAATCCTGTGATTTATTTCTCGGTGGCGGGGTGGTGCGGAGCGGTACGAGGCGTGGCGGGTCGGGGAAGGGAGGGTGGTGGGGGACGATGAGGGGTGGAATGACTCGGAGGTGTCGCACTGAAACATTCTCGCGCCTGCGAAACTGCACGACTCGCGCAACTTTTGTCACCGAGTCCGCTTCGTGGAACGTTTTAAACAGAGCGCTTCACCGGCGTAATATCGACACGCGTATTCAGAATTGTGCTGCAAGTTCTGAACCGTATTATTTACGTTTCGTTTAATATTGCGTGATTTGCGTCCGTATTCAAAATTTTCCTGTAGAGAATTCTGAATCTCCTTTGTATATGGCGAGGTAAAACTAAAATTGGAGTTCATTTGTGTTGTTTGGCGGAGTTTTAGTGGAGACTGTGTGAAATAGATTGAATATGACCGACCGAGAGAGATATTAAAGAAGATATTTTTTTTTTACTTTCTCCCCTAGTTTGTGCTTACGTAGAACAGGGAAAATATTGTAAAGCTCAGCCCCGAAAGTGCCGATGTTTCGACAAAATAGTTATTTACGCACAAGATAAATAGTTTCCATGACTAGAGACAAGAGATTGAACGAAATAGGTCGACACGGTGAGTCTAGAAATACCATCGTTTATGGAAAGTCAATTTTGCTGTGTGATGTACAATGTTTTGTATGAGTATGTATTAATTCTATAACCCTGTGATACAGTTTTATGACTATGTGATCTAAAAATTGAATTCACGGTCACGAGAACACACTACTTACTTTTTAATTTGTTTCAGTATGTTTACAGAATGGTGTTAAAAAAGTTGAACTTTCATATCCGAATACTATACACGATTCACCGTTCAGGTGGTCTCGAGTAAAAGCTATTTTGGTCCCTGATATAAACAAATTAGTAAATATTTTTTTCTAATTTATTTTCTTGGTTAGAATAGGGTCCATCGGAAGGTTCTAGGTGTAACAAGAGTGATTTCATAATGAAGTTGTGACTTGGTTAGCTTCGTAAACAACCACACCTCTATCTAAACCATAATTAAATTTACAATCATTTATCTCTCATAATGATTTACCTTCAACTTCTGTGGCACCTGGCCGGAATTGTGAGATCAAGCCTCTTCTCTTGTCTTTGCTCCTTAATGAGAATGACGCTCACCAACGTATTTAAAATATCGGGTAATTGTTAAAAAAACTTTTATAATGTTCAGAATGATTACAAAGTCCAGAGTGCACTTTTACAACAACAATATTTCCAAACCTCTTGGAATCCACTTCAATTTCTGTGCATGCAGCATGGATGCAGTTATAGAAAACCGCTACTTCTGTAGATGCTACACGAAATAAGTCTTAAAAGATTTGAATTTTCACTTACCACGTAGACAGTTGAAATCGGTATTAAACCAAATTACTTCTGTCCGGTTTCTTCAGTTTTACTCGTGCAAATTTCCCTCTGATTTAACCCCAGTTGTTCTCCTTGTCTTTCTATCAACTTTTAAATTTTCCTTACTTTTCCAGCTTCCTTGCTTTCTTCCTAACACCCTTCTTTCCAATCTTGGAATAGTAATTAATTTCTTCGCAAACAATAATCAGCTTTTTCTTCATCATTGGATATTATTGTGTATTATTTCTCTTATCTCAAGTGCCTCATATCTTATTCTTTCTTTTGTCCTAATCGCGTAAGCTTTTAAAATTGAAAAATATTTTATTGAGTGCTATCTAGTTCGTACGCTACGGTCGTTAAATTACCAATCAGGAACCAACCGCTTCCTTACTATCACGCCCGGACATCAAGAAAAATATTCCTGACCTTGGTTATTAAAATGTTGACTGAAAATCGCTGTACGTGAACCGACAGGTTTATTCCAAGAATAATGAATGAGTTCATCAGTAGATGAATACGGAATTAATGATAATGTAATAATCGAAGAATGAGGCAGAGAAAGTGATATAATGCCAGGAAAAACTTCACAAATGTCCATATTGTTTACCGTAAGTTGCACATGAGAAGGTCAGAATTCTAACCCTCGCATCCGGTGTGGGGAAGATTTGCAGCACCTTCTTGCGATGTAAAAGTAAAATGAAGTGAGTTTTAATCATACCCTCAAAGTAATGCGATAGAATCCTGAAAGGTTTAGTTTGATGCCGTTTAAGTGTCGCTATGTTACACTGAGAGTGTGATGTTTGAAAATGTCGGCTCCTAGATTAAAGAACTACAACTAAAAGAATATCGAAGTTCTCTCAGTCGATTTTTGTGATTGAGAACATGATTGCTAAAAGGGGTTTATTTTATTTGAAAGAACATAAACAAATTTAGAACCTGCTAATTCAAGTGGACAGATAATCACACGTGCCATACAAGTACAATTTATTTTTCTCTATTATTGCTTATCAAGAACACTAAAAATGTAAGTAAACACAAATAATAAGAATCATAGGTTAGGTGTCAGTGGGCCGAGACAGTTGCTGCAAATACACGATTTTCATGACCCTCCTCAATAGCAAACAAGTGAGATGCTAGGCCGGCGCCTGCACAAGGAGTATTTTCTTATACATTTATCTATTTAACAGTCTTCTAGCGGATTATGCAACACTGCTATTGCAGTGTGTTAAATAAATACAATTCAAGTTCAAAGTCAATTTACTGAATGAAGAATAACTACGTATTAACTACACTTTATTTATCTACACTTTATAAATCAAATATTTGAATACTTTTTTGCCCTATCAGCATTTGGTCCAGGTTTCCTCCTTTCTAGATCGCAGCTTCAATGCTATTCTATATTATGAGTTGAGGCGAGGCGTGAAGTTGAAGATATCCATAACTTACCCCTACAGCAAGGTCCACTGGGATGGAACTCACCTCGACGATTAACTCTCCAAAACCAACTCCCCCCCCATATGTCCGATGTAATTCAAACCACACTTTAAATGTTTTCGTTTGTTCGGGTACCACTCCGGCAATGGCAAGACGTGGATCTTATAAACTAGAGAAAACCAACGATCTGATCAGAAATACCATCGAGACAGGGACAGAATTCGACCTGGCTATCTATCTAGTGTTGATAATCCTCTCCATTGTTGGGACGCAAACTCTAGAGCCTTCCTATCAGAGCCGTTGCAGAGACATGGTGAATGTGTGTAGTGGGGCGGGAACGCAGTAGTACAGTACCTGAACGAAGAAGCAGTACGTGAGAGGCGTCGGCAGGGCAGCGGTTTGGGAGAAGTCGAATGACGCGAAGCGAACGGAAGGCAGTGGGACTTGGCGGCGACGAGAGAAGGATTGATTGATTCCGAGCGTGTCAACTGTTAAGGCCATGAGTCCGTAAGTGTAGTGTTTTTTATCGTGGGAGGTAGCGCTGTTCTTGCCCCCACTGAATGGTGAGATCGTCACCGGATTACCGACAGCTTTCGGATTTTTCCCCAACCAGGTATCTTCCATCAGCGGGCACCCCTTTCGCTAAAAGCTCTAAGCTTCCGACCGATCTCCCGGCTATGTGATGGTGTAGTGTATGTAAGTCTGTATGTAGGAAACGGCTGAGGATAGGACAAGTAAGAGGAAGGGAAGATCGCGCACGGCCGGTGGCCCGTTTGGTGAGGTACTGCTCCAGTATTCGGCTTGTATTGATCGTAGAAACTACCGATTACAACAGCCGATCACTACAAGTCTCTTCCAGACTGAGACTGATTTCGATCTAGCTGAAAAGCTAGTGTCGAAAATCGCTCAAGCATTGGGACTAACCTAGGACCTCCCGGTCAGAGTCACTGCAGTGACGTCAACTGATGCCCTGAGCCACCCTCCCGGTGCGAAGAGCGAATGAAGAGATGCGAGCGACGAAGAGGCGGAGACGGCGACCGGGGCCGGGTGACCTGCCAGGCGGGCCGGGGCGTGGATGCCACGATGCATTTAGTTTAGATTTATTTAGTATAAATACAATAAAAACTGTATGTTATGGTTATGTTACCGAGTTATGGGGGAGAAGATCATCTGCGCAGGTTTTCTTGAGTCCCAAAATCCCTTCCCATCATTTCAACTATAAATAGTTGAAGGATGAGTAAAAGTCAACGATAAATAAATAAAATAAAATTTAAAAAAGCTTAAGATTAGCGACATTTGAAAAACAAGATATATTCGTTCCCGAGTTATAGAAAACGTATTTGCAACGGTAAACGATCTACTGGATTGATTTTTCTGTATTGATAACTAAATAGTATCTCGCCCTTACATCTACTCCTACCACTTCACGCAAAAGGAGAGTTCAACAGAACGTGCGCATAGTGAAGCTACATTAGCGTTGTGGAATGTGCGACGTCAAGGCCTGGACTGAGCGGGGGCGGGGGCGATGGAAGTGACAAGGGCTGTTATAGATGGCGTCTAGCTGCAGTAGTTATAGTAAAGGGTGGGCGACGGGTGGAGATAATGAGGGAAATAGTCTGCTATTGGCGATCTATGAGGAAGGCAACGGTGAATGCCCAGCCATCAGGCTAGCAGCTTCAGATATAGAAAGGGAATTGGCAGCAGCTATACAGGCCGAAGAGTAGGGCTGAACGACGGACGCATGAGTGGTGGGGGCAGTACAGGCGAAGGTGGGGGTGAGGGATTCGGAAAGGGCAGTCTGTAGTGGAGACGGGGCCGGCGGCAGACACAGGAATGATGGGGACAATACTGGCGGTTGCGGTGGTGGGGGACTCGAAAAGGACAGGCAGAAGAGCTGATGGAGGTGGCAACGAACGCAAAAGTCGGGGCGACGGTACTGGCGATGTCTGAAAGGACAGACAGTATCGGAAAGGACAGGCAGAAGGACTGACCGAAGGTTGCAACGGACGCAGGAGTAGTGGCAACGGTATTGAAGGTAGCGGCGGAGGAGTCGGAAAGGACAGGCAGAAGTGCTAACGGAGGCGGCCGCGGGCAAAGGAATGGTGTGGACGGTACTGATGGTGGGAGCGGTGGAGGAGTCGGAAAGGACAAGCAGCAGTGCTGATGGAGGCCGCGGCAGGAGTAGGAGCGCGTGTTGGAGGAAGCCTGGGAACGGGAAGGGGAGTGCTAGAGGCGGGAGGGAGGCAGCGGAGGCGACGACGGAGGAGGAGGTAGAGGCAGCGGAAGGGGCGGGGCGACAGAGACGGCGTGGGCGGCTGTGGCAGCGGCGGAGGAGGAGGTAGTGGCGGCGTTAGGGGCGGGGTGATAGAGGTGGCGGCGGTGGAGGAGGAGGAGGAGGATGAAAATATAGTGGCGGCGGTAGGGATGGGGCGATAGAGGTGGCGGCGCTGGAGGAGGAGGAGATAGTGTCTGCGTTAGGGACAAGGAGGCGGAGGCGGCGCCGGCGGTGGCGGCGAAGATAGTGGCAGCGGTAGGGGCGGAGCGATAGAGGCGGCGGCGGAGGAGGAGGAGGTAGTGGCAGAGGCGGGGCGGGGCGATAGAGGTAGCGGAGGAGGAGGAGGAGGTAGTGGCAGAGGAGGAGGAGGTAGTGGCAGAGGCGGGGGCGGGGCGATAGAAGCGGCGTAGGCGGCGGTGGAGGTGACGGAGGAGGTAGTGGCTGCGTTAGGGACGAGGCGATGGAAGCGTCGCGGCGGGGGCGTGGTCGAGGCCGGGGCCGCTGGCGGTTATTATCGGCGCGAGCGGCGCGCGGCTTTGTCGCCGATTTATTTGGCACGCGTCGCCCGCGTGAAAGGAACGCCGGCGCGCGCGGCTTTGAAATACGCGTCGCCCGGCGCCTCCCTCGCTGCGGTCGCCCTTCGCTCCCTTTGGCCCGGCCATCGCTCGCCCCCGCCCCCGCCCCCTTCCTCCCACGCGCCCTCGGATGCCGTCGGATCCGCTGATGCCACTCGCCGTCTCTCTCCACGCGTTCGCCATCGCGTGCCTGGCCAGTAAGCCAGTTACTTTAATGAGCGCCTCTTGAGACCGCGAACTCTGTAGAATGCAATATCAATTACTCGTTTGTAATGATATGCCCTTGAAGTGATTAGGAATAAAATGTCTGGGGAGGATGTTCTCTCTGAGAGATTAATTTATTCCAAAACTATTTAGCTGAGAATTGTGTGAAAGAAATTTGAAGAATTCCTCTCTTCTGAGGAAACAATGTCTCAAATTTATAAATGTTTTCTGTTTTAATTCTTATGCTTCATTCCACGTTTGTTAACTTATGTGATTGCGCGGTGCACGCCTTTCCAAAAATAACTTACGAGTCGTATTGACCAAATTAGTAATTTATAGTATAATAAACTTGTGTGCTCGAAAAACCATCAAATAATGTTTTGTTGGTCTTGTGCTCCAATGCATTCTTGTGTTCAATTATAGAAATATGATCTGTCCTTTATTTGTATATTTAATTAAGAACTGTTCTAAATGAAATTCAATAACAATGCACTACAATATTTCATAGGATAAACACCTGACAGAAACGAAATGTACTGAAATCACAATTCAACGTGCAATAATGTAAATTTTCCATTGATATATTTCTGGTCATCTCTTTAGCTTTAGAATTAATATTTTCAGTATTGTTCTTTTGCATTGCGTTTAACATAATCTAGAATATTATGTTTATATTACCTTCATGGTCATAAATGTCCATGAACACTTTTTTCTATTATTTTTCACTAATGTAGTTTTCGTTTCTTATTTTATTTATTTCATGTTCTGTACCGTTTTTTTCACTCTCTTAACAACTTCATCGTTATAGTCCATTGGTGAGCAATATTTCCCTTTGGTTTATGCTGATATGGTGCTATTTCGCAGTAAATAGTCGCAACGTTACACGGAGAACCAATATAAAAGGGCCATTTATTTTTCCATTTTTCTTAAGACGCACACAATTTGTTACCACAGTTCTGCATTAACTATTTTCAAATTTTGCGTCTAACCGCTCGTACACGATTTTAAGACCTCCCTGGGACAAATGCGATCCAGAACCGTGCTTGTTTTAGTTAGGCATGTCTGACTTAAAATATTACCCATGGCTCACGCAAATCAAAGAAAAGCAGCGAAATCAAACACATTTAAATTAACTGCAATATTATTTAATCTTCGTTCAAAGGGCGTTAAACTGACCAGGCCAGCTCTGATGCGACATGACGATAATCTCCGTGAAGACGACATTAAATTCTTGGAAAACGATGGCGTCTCGTAAGAGGCATTGTTGAATGCGAACCAAGACTAGTTCATTAAAGCGACTGTGAAGAAGGCATTTCACTTAGTGTCAATAGTATGTTGTTCGTCAAACAAATTAGTGCATTATTGACAATTTTCGTCCACAACATTGTGTATACTTCTTGGATGTAGGACACCGTGTGTCAAAGCAAAAGCTGAAGCTACGAAAAGTGGTTCTGTGTCTACGGGGAAATTGAAAAAAAGCACTTGCATAAACAACAAACTGGTGGCATGAGATTGTTTTATATTTACTTATCATTATGTATTGTAAGTACAGTATTTTGTAACTGTGGTCGCCAACCACCTAGTTGGTTCTAAGGCGACCTTAAATAAATAATTTAAAAAGTTTTTTATATATTTGGTGTTTATAAAAATATTCTAACGCTTGTATTAGCTGACAACGTAATTCTTATATCCCAGAAAGCCATTATGTTTATAGCTACATTGCTTCAACAGGCGGAGGTCGCTGAAACATCTTATTTCTCACCCAAATCTGCTAGAAAACTAATTCAAAACCTTGACAAAATCCCTCCTTTGTTACAGGTTTTTTAAAATATTTTAGTTGATTGCGTGTGTGCATTTGGTATTGCTAAGTCCAATTTCAAACAAGAAATAAAAGGTATATTTACAACGTAGAAACTAGCTGATTTTATCTGCATCTGAAAGTAATCCCATTCCTGTGAACTACGTACTCCATATTTCTCTCAATTATGTTGCATCGGGATATTTTATATTTAAAAAGTGCTTAGTTAACTGGATGTCTAGTCTAGCTTGTTGTGTGAGTACATGCTGGATAAAACCTAGAGCTTCGATTACTGCTACTGGATCACAAACAAAAACAAGACTCGAACAAATTCGTTCTGTTACGTCGGTGCAGCTAAACGTACATCATTTCATTTTACACTGTTGAAAGGAACGCTAAGTATGATAAACAAGTTCGAATATCGATTCCTCTCATCGACATCAGATATTTTTTCATCTCTCGGGAATGCTCTCTCTTCAGCGTGTACCAATTTTGTCGGTTTTTGATTGATACTGAATGTTTCTCATCGGGTCGACTGCGTTCCATTGATATCGAATGCGTCCCTCCGGCGCTTCGAAATTTTATTCGGGAGTGTCAATTATTTTTACGTCGATGTCGAAAACGTTTTTCATGGATAGCGCATTTTTCTCTCCGCGACGTTTCATTGCCGACTTCGATGTTTTCCTCTCGCTTAAGTGGCGAAAGAAAATACGTAGTTTTTGAAAACGTAACATTTGAAGGAATATTTGAACTATACGTGGTTTTAGAGTGCTGCATGTGAAAACTTCTATCTTCATGTTCTCGTGCTCTCTTTTGACAACCATATGGTTGTATTCCAGAATACTAACTCACCAATGGTGTGGTAAACAAAAAAGGAGAATCTTAAGTATGTGATACTTTTTGCCGTAAGTTTAAAAGTGGTGATTTGCAAACTAGACGGCCTTAAAACGTCAGAAAAATCACAGTTGTGATATTTTCAAGTTTTTTTATTTAAAATATAAAAGAAAAAAATTATTTGCAAATAGGGAACTAAGTTGCCAAATTTGAATTGAAAATTGTGGATGAAATTTGAAACAATTAAACGTCAGTGATTTTCTTTAGATGTTATTATGAAACAAAATTATGTCTAATTAGTAGCTTTCTAGCATGGGTCCGTGCGAACATTCCTCGTTTTGTATAACATTGTTCTTTTTTAATAGCTGTATGCCATTGTCCAACTGTGTTTTTGGCAACTCTTGCTACAAAGTGCGAGTAGCCTTAAAAATATAATAGCGTCTAAAATGCGTGTGATTATAAAGTTTTTCACATAAGAATCGTCATTTTTGCTCAAAAACCTATTTTAAGATCATAAAATATACTTTTTTCGACTTCATAGTAGTTCTTAACTGAGAATAAAGAAGTAATAAATTCTATGGACGTTTTACTTTCATGGCTGAATAATCTAAAATCACGCTTTTCAATATGTGGTTTGCTTGAGAGCCACTTGATAATATGATTTTCATTTTGTCCTTTATTAGATAGTTTGACATAAAACAATTTACGCAGTTTTATATTTCAATCTAAATAGAGTTTTCTTAATATGAAGAGTGAAAAACTGTAGTGTTTTCGAAGATACTTTGAAAAAAGAAAATATTGAATTATTATTACGGCAGTGTAATATAATTGAAGTAATTTTATTTGAAGGAGTGAAAATGTACATCATCATCTTCTTGAACAGTTCCACAGTGATATTTCTCAATCTGAGGGAGAAAAATTATTTTCACTGCGTAACAGTAATGTTAAATTGAACAAAGCAATTCAATGTTATGTCTGATGTAGGTTTTGCAAGAAAGGATTGATATGTACAGCGAGAAAGTCCCGATTTTATTACAAGCATTTGGATTGTCAAGTAAAGGTCCATGTTTTCATGACTATACAGGAGAATTTCCGGGCGAAGCCAATAGACCGAGTCCAGGAATCCCGTCGTGCCATGGAGTCATTTTTTGCCGTGTGATGTACAATATGTTATTGGAGACCTCAATTTTACGAGAGTTTGTCCGTGTGATATACGAATTTAATTGACAATCTAGAGAACTCAATATACATTTTTTCGGTCGGGGCTGGCACGTATATTCTTTTCTAATTATTGTACTTTCAATACTAGTACGGCAAGTCCTTTCGGTTAGTTTCTAAGGTGGTATTGAAAACCGTTCAGCTTTCGTCTTTCTTATAGTGTATAGTGCGTTTCTTATAGTATAATTCAGTTCCTACTCAATCCTGAATAACATATTTTATTTCCATTTTTTAATCCGACTCCTAAGAGATGATCAACTTTTTCAGCTTAAGGTTGCAACGTGTAGTGGCCATCAGTTCCCCGTTGTAATGGCCATATTGCTTGTTGCAGACCTGCCGTCGCCGGCGTGCTCGCTCATCAAGTACTCCACGTGGGACGAGGTGAAGCACTCGGACCTCGGCGTGTGGACGACGCTCGACTTCACGCCGGCCTTCATCTCCCGCATGCGGTAAGCACGTGCTTCCTTGGATCCGTTACGCGTAAGAGCCCGGGAGGAGCGCAAAATTAGGAGTGATTTAAGGACGGCTAATGTATTGTTTTTAATTAGTTTTAATGATAATTAATACTAAAACGATCCAGTCGCCCTATCTGCGTGGACATCCATTATCAAAAGGAGGGAGACCTGTGAAAAGAAAAACATTATTACTCTCGCAACTGTTCAGGGCAGAGTGGGGGTATAAGTTACGAAATTGGACACTACATTTTATGAAGCAATGCCAATCTCTGGAGAATCAGTCATGCCGTCGCAACTTTCTCAATAATTTGCGTTCTAATTTTGCTAGGTGTTCCTGTGAATTTTTCGGGGGAAAATCACGGTCAGAAGTTCTCGTCTTTTCTGAGAGGTTTTGTCTTCAACTGTTTATTGTGTCAGAGAGTTCAAGTTCAGTATAGTTCAAGAAAAGTTGATCGAGTAATACCACGTTTGCTACCATTATCGTTGCTACGGGCAGCTCTAAACAGAAGCATTGTGCATACTCTCGGTAAACTTTTGTTAATAATTTTGACCTGCAATTACTCAGAGTAATGACGCTATTTGAATGAATTACGAAGTATATAGAAGGAAAGTGTATAAGCTTTAACAAAAAAATAATGAATTTTAGTGGATTTCTCACCCCTTTCAAAATATTTGCGTACACCTGAAAGAGTGCGCTTAAATTTTCTTAAAAAGTGTGATAAATGAGTAAAGTAGTATTTTCTTTTTTTCTGCCCAGTCCTCCAGTCAGTGGATCAGTGCTCCACTTGCATAGAAGGTTGCGTCGTAATACATTTTAGGATTTACTTAGATTTTCATTTGTAATCCGACTGAAAAAGACGTTAAGTGAAAAAGAAATTGACACCAAACTTAAATTTAGAAGCAGTAAAAATGTAACATAAAGTCAGGTGAAGATGTATGAACTTACGTGAACATTTCTGTTACATAAGAGTTACGGCCTAGAAGAGACAAACGTCTACGACTATAGCCAGCGTCAATGACGTCACGGTCAATGAAATCACTTCGGTTAAGCATGTCGAGACACCAAGGGTTCCGGGAAGGGCAAACGCCTTGGAACCCCATATACTAACGGTGCCGAGCCCCTGGCTGATTGCGATAAAATGCAATGACGTGACAGGAAAACCACTACGTTCAACGGGAATTACTCCATGTGTTTTAAGACTGAGTACATTTAAGAAGAAATACTCCATAACCAATCCCTAATACGTCTTGGGAACTGAGTTGCAAAAATTAACAGAATTAAAAAAGAGATATTTCTAATGATCCAGTTTTATTGGAATGATGTCCGTGTAGTTTAATATCACGTTTCGGAGATTGTGGGCAAAGTGTTTGCACACGCTGGTTTGTGTAGCGACTTCTGTGAGAAAGTAACTCACCAGATGCGCCTCGCGGCTGTGGACAATGCCTGACGGTGGCCCGCGAGGGTACGGCCAGGGGCGCGCCGGTGGAGAGGCGGACGCTTGGGGGGTGAGGACGGTGGCGGGGGCGGTGGACGCCAGTGCCGAAGGCGGTGACAAAGACGTTGTTTGCCCTCCTCTAAGAGCTCTCTAACGCCCTCGACTCAAACGCTTCTGTTTTACTGCAGCGCTGCAATTTCCTTAATTCCACCCCAGACGCCCCTCCTCTCCCCTCCCTTCCCCTCCCCTCCCTTCCCCTCCCAGCCCCGCCTCGCGCGTCTCTCACGCTTCCCCAGAGGCAGCGAGACCCTCTTGTGTTATCCTCGACTGAAATATCGACTTCACGGCAAAGGACAATGCGAATAATGAGAGATGCCATCCTCTGTGTAAGGTTAGTTCGCTAAATTCTAATTTCACTTAAATGTTCGGAGGCAAAAAAGTGGTTCTCTTTAGAAACTTATTAGATTTGGAATGTTGAAAAAGTTCAAAAATTTGTCTGAATAGAATTATGGTAATATTGACCACACTGGGTGGGGGGATCTAGAATTTAATTCCTTCATTGAAAGACATCAACCATCCTTTTTATTATCTTCTCCAAATGTTTTGAAGAGTGGATTTGTATATTGTCACCACCTTACATACTTTTTATTCACTTAATTGTCTAGAATTTTTGCATGAATGCAAAAATTGTTACCATCTTACAGGTTTTTGCCGAAAACGTGTAGTCCAGATAAAAGAAAGTCTGTGATATTTATCTCTAATATGTTTTGGAAATAAATAATTATGTGCCATGGTCTTGTATTAAACATTACATCCTAAAATTGGAAAATCAATTTATAAACCATATTCTAATTTAGAATATACAAGAAAGAAAGCATTAACGATGTAATTTGCATTTATTTATCTCCGTTATCCTTTGTATCATCCACTTTCTTATGGCCGTGTCACATTACATATTAATTTAATGTCCCTACTCTGCCGTCTGCCGTTTTGCATCAGAGACACGACTCATTTTATCTACCCCTCTCCGAAAGTGCAACGTCAGCTCTAGTCGCCGACATCCCACATCCCGCTTTGCATCTCTAACGTCCTTCAGCGCGCTCAAAAAAAACAACAAAGAACTCGCTCCCCTCTCTTGCTCGTCTCCGTAACAAGAAGAAGCGCGATTCTGGCTCGGGAAACACGGGGGACGACTATTGAAAGAAACTAGCAAAAGATTTTTTTTTCCCTACCCGACTCCATCTCGTTCCCGTCCCTTCTCCACCCCGTAAGAGCTCCGTCGCGAACCATTCACTGTGCGCATGCGTCTAAAGTGCCGTCTTTTGTGTCCTCCGCGGCGTATAACACGAGTCAAGTTCTATTTAATGATGCCGGCGGCCCGGCGCGAAGTTGGGGCGCGCGTTTCTCATAGCGCCGCTTGTCGGGGGGCAAGGCGTCTGGCGTCTTGCGTCTTGCGTCTTGCGTCTCGCGTCTTGCGTCTTGCGTCTTGCGTCTCGCGTCTCGCGTCTCGCGTCTCGCGTCTCGCGTCTCGCGTCTCGCGTCTGACGCCCATCCCCGCTCCGCCCTTGGAGTCTCGCCCGGTCGCGATCACCTCGTACCAGCCCTACCCGGCGTCCCATCGGATTGACGGTCCAGCGCAATTCACTGTCCTTAGATTAATTGGGTTGAGAGCGCTTAGTGTCAGTGAGCGTGTACGGACCTGGATGGTCGAGGTGGCTAGAGCGTGAGCCGTCGGTTCGACTCCGCCGGGAGCCACGGGTGTTTATCCCTTGTCTTTCATCTAAGTGTGTTGTCTTGGTAGGCCCTGTGAGTCGGCTGCCCCACAGACCGAGGAGTCCATATGTGTGTCTAGTGTAAAAAGGTAAATATGGGTCCTACAAGATGGGCATAGTGGGTCTTGGATAGCCGAAGTTGGAAAAATCTTCCGGAAGAAAATGTGACTGTGAGTGTCGTGAGAGTTTAAGCTTGCTAATTAGAGTGAATTTGTAGTGCATTCTGACATAAAATTCGTAAAGTGAACGCCTTTGAAAAAATGGTTTCTGAGGTTTCAAGACGCATGTCGGAGCAGCATTCTACTCAATGAGTCAAAGACCGCGCGCGATCTTATCTTCCCATTTAGAATCATCACTCGAAAGGGCAATCAGTCAATACGATCTGTCGTGTCAGACCGATCTTCTTCCACGTTTGGAGCAGATGCTTAAATGCTGATGATACATGAGTAATTTGTAGTGGAAAAATCAGATTCGTCACAGATTTTCTGGGGCTTAAAGTATTTTGAATCGTTGAGTCAATTATTGTGATCATTTTGCCTTTGTTGCGTTTATTCTCGTGGTTCTCTTGAATTTCGTAATCATCATATAATGATACGTGATACTTTCATATATCTCATATATCATTAAGTATGAAGTACACAAAGCACTGCAAAGAATGCCTTAGCTGTTCTTCTAGCTGCAGGCTTAAAACTCAGCCACCTGCAAGTAGAAATTGGACTGTACCCTCGGAAGTTTCCTGATTCACTTGCCTCTTCTCTTTGCTCATTGTTCCGTTTTCAATCGTACCATCGTCATGTTTGCCTGAAGAGCATCTCGTGAGTTCTGCTTAGACCCAGACCCGGAAATCATGATAATAAATACATAATTTACAATAGTATTATTTACTAGAATAAACATAATTTATTGTAATATTATGTACATTATTAATTTTCAATGTGCGCAAAAATTGAAAGAAAATTAAGCAACCCTCCGGTCATGTGAGAGGCGATTTAGATACTCAAAACTCGTGAAATATAAAAAACACATGAATTTAGGTTCTGTCAGAATATTTTTGATTGTGTTAATGCTTCTATTATGATACTGTACATACCGACTGAATTGTCATACTCAGTGTGGCAATTCGTTCGACTCAGCTGACATGCGACAGAAAGTTTCCAAGGGCGAGGCCGTGTGCTATTAAATATTTGATAATCAAGTGTTGCGGTATAGAGTAACAACATTTTTTATATTAATGAAATGAAAAGTACTGGTGTACAGTATTTTGAAACTGCTATGTAATTGGGGTATTGGGTGAAGACGATTCGTGAAGTTGTTGCTAAAGTATTTAATTTATTGCTCTATAAAATATAGTATTTCATTTATTGTTTTTGATCAGTGTGCGTGAAACTTTTGGAAACCCATTTTGTGTGGTTCTGGTCAGTAGCATTTGATGTCACTGCTGTTATTATTTTTATAGGTTCATATTTTCTTACAAACTGTTTACTATATTGTTTTATTTTATGTTCTCAGTTATACTCACTGAAATATGTTTTCGCTCAACCTTTCATTTTGGCTCAGTTATCACCATTTACTGTAAATCATCTCGATAGTTGTGCAGCTTTACTCTTGACTGTTCGTCGTACTCATTTTTCATCCCTTTTCACGACACACCTGCATCATTATTGAATAAAAGGGATCGTAATAATCACCTTCTTTATCTCTACAATCTTCGTAATGTCTTTGACTTTTTTCGATAATTCGACTGTCTCCAGTGTTAAATCTTTTTTTCGCTTGTTTTAATGTCTCCGTTTGGAGTTACCCTCTCAATCATCATTACCCCCAAGTTTACCACCACCTTCACTTCAGATATTCCATCAATATCGTTGATCTTGCGTTTGTTTCTTGATTGGTTGGCTGATTGGTGTTTCCGGGCGCGTCAACTGCCAAGATAATTAGCCCTGTAAGTGTAGTGCTTGTTTTTCTATTGCAGAGGTGGTGGTTATCTCCCGCAGGTACGCAAAATTCGGGGTTTCGGTTAAAAAAAAAGAGTTTTCCCGAAAAAATGTATGATCCACGAGCGGGGCTCCTCCCCAGCTGGGACAAGCTCTAAGCTGTTACTTCTTGGCTGTGTGGAAGACGCCGCGTACTAGAACAGCAAAGCTGCTATAGACGGCGGAAGCCTACGCTCTCAAGCTCTAAGTGGCCGATGGGTATCCCGACATGTGTGGTAGAGTAGTGTAAAAAGTGTAAGTGTGTGTAGGGGGTAGGATAGGACAAGAAATGGGAGGGAAAGATCGGCGCGCGGTTCGTGGCCCGTTTTGTTAGGTTACTGCTCCGTACGCACCTGGTATTGATCGGAAAAACCACGTAAAACTACCGAGAAAGAGACGGTCCCTAGAAATCTACAGACTGCGACAGAATTCCAATTCAGCTGTATAGCTGACGAAAAATTCCGCCACTGTCAGGACTCGAACCCTATTACCTCCTTGACAGAGGTAGTGCAGTGACGTCAGTTGATGCACTGAGCTGGCTAAGCCGTTTTTATCTTGCCTCATTGGCGCTACTTTCTCTTCTGCCACGGAGACTTCCTACACCATTTCACTGGCGACGACTTTGGCGACCGGGCTTTCAGTGCCCTTGTCCCCGCCCCGCCCGCCACGCCCCGCCCCCGCCCTACCCCGCCCCGCAACGCTCCACGGAAGTTGCATAATAAGACGCAGGAAAAACAGCTTCACCGGCGGAGCACCGAGGCAGGCCACGCGCTGCCAACAAGACGTACGCGAGGAAGGAGAGGCCACGACAGGTTGGGGGGAGGGAGGGGAAGAGGCAAGGGAGAGATGCTGGAAGAAGAGTGAGTAAGAGAAGACTGAAAGCTCCAGACACCGGGTGGTGCTGGCTGCTGCACACTGGGTCCTAACAGCCCAATTCGGGACATAATGGAAGGATGGAATCCGGTTTCTTGTTTCGAGATCTGCGTTGACCGGGCCGTACTGTGTCTCCTGTGCGGGGTGTCTCGTGATTGGTTCAACGAAAGAGCAAACCAACCAACCAAATTTCTACCAAGTTGTGAAACTACAGTCATACTATGGGAATTTGGCTTAAAGATTGAGAAACACGAGCAAGTTCATTTATGGTTTATTTGTATGTGGCACGTTATGATAGGATATGCTTGAGGATGGGGTGAGGGGTTGAAAGAAGGGAAAGAAGGGAAGGAATGTATAATGGAATAGGAAAAGGGGGCGCTTAAGAAAAGTAAAAGTAAGGGAATGCTAGAAGCAGTAGCGCCATCGACATTGCGCTCAGATGTTCACAGAGGCCAAACATCCTCTTTGGTAAGTTGGAAGATCATTTTAATTTCTTGTGTGAGTGAGATGTGCCAACAAGGATAAAAATATCGTCCGCTAATGGTACTCTCCTTAAAGGTAGCCATGCATTAATAATCTGGCATTAATCGAGATTTATTGAAATCAACTACAAACGTCTTCTCACAGTTGCGAATGAATATAATAAAACATGAAATAAAATGATCGTATTATATTACCTTTGAAATTACTATAGAAGCAAGAACAAGGACAATGGAGACAATTACTCGAGTACTTGATATTGCAGTCCCATGTTTTGAACATGTTACTTTCCACGTAGCACACATTTCCGTACAGAGCACATGTTCGTTTCGGTTTCCTCTTTTATCTTGAAGGGAGCTCACTTTAATTTCCATCCTTTATTGTTAAATTGTCGTATTTTTAAAATAAATTTAAAATGTTATGTTAGTATTTCGCTTTCCATAATCCTCAAACTCCGTAGATAGACATCACTTGCTTCCTCACCAATTTCCCAGCTGCATTAGTACCTGTGGGCGCCTACGGTAATCTCAGCGCGTTGGCCTAATAAGGCCGTATTCGCGTTCACTGCCGCACGGCGGCCGCTCCCGTGGGCTGGGTGGGTGGGGGTGCAGCCGAAACGAAAGTGGCTTAATTCCCGCTCGGGCGTCCATTGTAATGAAGACGCTTTGTGAAGGACGCCCCCGTGCTTTTGTGCGCGAGCGGGGCGAGGGGCGGGGGAGGTGTGAGAGGGGAAGATGCGGGGCGGGGCGAGGTGAAGGAGACGGGGGCGGGTTGAGGCGGGGTGGGTTGCGACGCGGGGTGACGCAACGCGTGCGAGTTGGCAAGAAACAAAGCACGTCCCCGCCCCGCGCTTTCAACGTCATCCACACTCTCTCCGCCTCCTCCTCCTCCTCCTCCTCCTCCTTTCTCCTCCTCCTCCTCCTCCTCCTTCTCCTCCTCCTTCTCCTCCTCCTCCTCCTCCTCCTCCTTCTCCTCCGCCTCCTTCTCCTCCTCCTCCTCTCCTCATCCTCCTCATCCTCCTCCTCATCCTCCTCATCCTCCTCATCCTCATCCTCCTCCTCCTCCTCCTCGTCATCGTCATCGTCATCGTCATCGTCATCCTCACCCTCCAACTCCTCCTCCTCCTCCTCCTCCTCCTCCTCCTCATCATCCTCATCCTCATCCTCATCCTCATCTCACCTCATCCTCATCCTCATCCTCATCCTCTTCCTCACCCTCATCCTCCAACTCCTCCTCTTCCTCCTCCTCATCCTCATCCTCATCCTCATCCTCTTCCTCTTCCTCTTCCTCCTCCTCCTCCTCCTCATCCTCATCCTCATCCTCATCCTCCTCATCCTCCTGCTCCTCATCCTCCTGCTCCTCCTCCTCATCCTCATCTTCCTACTACTACTCTTTTTTTCATCTTCTGCTTCCTTCTCACTTCTCTTAACTCATCCTGTCCTTCTCGTCGTTTCCTGCGTTGCTCATGCCTGGTTCCTCTCCATTTTAACGCATTCTTTCCTCCGCTTCCCCATCTTCTTCGAACGCCTCCATTGATTGAGTGATTGATAAGTGATTCCGGGCGCGTCAACTGATGAGGTCATTAGTACCCTAAGTGTAGTGCATGTTATATCTCGTGAGATCCGGCGCTGACCTAACTGGCCGCTAGCGGGACCTTCCCCAACCAGGACCTTCCCCAACCAGGTGACCCTCGCCAACGGGTCACCGCCCCAGCCGGGACAAGGTTTAAGCTCCTGACCGGTATTCCGGCATGTTTGTAGTGTAGAGCAGTGCATGTTAGTGAAAGTGTGTGTAAGGGGTAATAATAGGACGATGAAGATCGTGCGAGGTCTGTGGCCCGTTAGATAGGGTACTGTTCAGCATTCGTCTGAGGTTGATCAGAGAAACCACGGAGAACTACCGATCAGAGCAGCCGGGGTCGATAGAATTCTCCTCCAGACACCGACTCAATTCGACCTAGCTGACAAGCTAGTGTCAAAATTTTGTCACCGTGGGACTCAAACCTAGGACCTCCTGGTCAGAGGACTGCAGTGACATCAGTTGATGCCCTGAGCCACCTCTGGCGGTCGAACAGCTCCAAACCCTCATTACTTTTCCCGGTGACATTCTTCTGATATTACTAACCCTCTTCCCTCTTCACCTCGTCATCATTTCTACCCCAATCTTCTAAGCCACCCCAGTCTTCTCTTCTCGGATTCTCCAAACTCTTTTATTATCATTTCTCCATCACTGCATTCTTATAAATTTTCCGCAATCATCTTCCTTCTCATCTGGCTCATCTTCACCTTCTGTGCTTCATTAGTCTTCCTATCCTATATAATCTTGTCAATACAATGAACTTCGGTAATGACCAGATTTACACGAAGTTTATACTTATACCTGTAGTGCTGGAAGTGAAGAGTTAACTAATGGAATCATTATGAAACTGTTGGACATGATGCACAAAGGGTATGTAATTGCGTTCCGATTTGTAATTGTAAAAATGCAGTGTAATAGATGGAATGCATTTTACCTAGCATGTCTGAAGGTTTGTTAATTCCTATCCTCTTTTACACTTTTTTGAATTAGGTTTCCTTTTTGAGTTAATTAAATGCATTTCTTTTGCTGTTTACTTCTTTCAGTAAAATCTTGTGTTTTCACCAAAATTGTCTATATTACTAATTTCCAGTGCATACAGAAATTAAAAGAAAACTATGCAATCTCCGGCCATGAGAGAGGTGTCTATGGTTTCATTGCTTACCCAGGATATCTAAAAAAGAATTGAAACAGCTTCGATTCTGACTGAAAATGCAATTATTTTATTGTATCATTCGCCTAATCTAATATTGCGCGTACCGACACGATTCCCATACTCAGTGCGTCACTACCTACGATATAGCTAATATCACGTGACAGCAAGGCTCCAAAGAAAATTTCACCCGGTATTATTTACAATTCACGTTGCGTCGAAGGTTAACAACAATATTTGTTATTCGGGGCACGTAAAGAATTGTTGCCCTGTAAGTGTACTGTATTATGTTCTTGCAGTATCCTTAAAGACGCGTATTGTTAAAATATTTAATTGGATACAATGTTAGACGAGAGCATTTTATTTGACCTTGAACAGGGTACGTATTACTTTGTGGAAAACCAATTTGTTTTTGTTCAGCAGCAATTTTACTGTTGCAAGCCACTACTTCATATACATCAGACCTCTCCTAACAAGCCAAATAATTAATGAAATATTTCTACTCTTGGTACTTCTATATGAACAAATTTATTTTTAACTCGGTGGATTTATTTTATCTCTGTGAAGCTTCTGATAAATTGACTTTCCTCGAAAAAATAATCCTGCTCGTTATTCAGCAAAGGATTTACATCGTATTTTAAAGCTCTGTTCAAAGTCTCGTGAGCTTTTTCCTAGAACAGGTGAATAATTATTTTTATTCCCTTTTAAGATATTTTTGCGTTGTTATTTTAATTATGCATTGCTACTCAAAATTTTAATTTGCTTGTAATTGGTCTATTGTTTCGTCTATGACCGGGCAGATTATTGCATAATTGTAATATATATTCAACAATTTATGAATAAGTACAATACGAATTATATTCAATACGCATTACGTATCCTCTGATTGTATTATGTCTAGGAAACAAATTTTGTATGAATCAAAATAAACAAACATAATGAGACCAAATATCAGAAGACATAAAAGACTATTTCCATAAGATATTAAAATAACGTGTTGGATCTACATAAAAGAATAGGGTTTCATAGAAAAAGTGATTGCGCTAAGATTAATGTAAAGAAACATTTGTCACATTACAATGTATACAAATTTAATGTGTGAATAGAAATATTTTGCAGTTTCATAGTTTGTTTCTTCTTTTGTTAATATTGTCCCCGTTATATCCCCTTTAAGTTATTTAAGACGATTTCTCAGTTTGATGCTATCGTGGTACTTTCTAGATGCTAGCAACCGTTAAACAATGGCCACAAAGATAGTGTATGCTACATTATTTAAGATTAATGATCAAACTTTTCTGTTGTACACAGTAGTAATTGCTAAAACTAAAATAAAACGTAACACTCTAAAACATACGTTTGCAAGTTACGCTAAGCGTATAAGATAACGAAAACACACAATGTTATGGTGAACTGAACGCGAGAAAGCAGCCATCGGAATAGAAAAACGAATTTGTGTATGCCATGCAGTAAGCTTATTTGCAACGCTTGTAGTTGTAAAGTTTGAACTTCTTTGTCGAGTGCGAACGCTCTTAATTTTTCACGAAAAAGTTAGTTGAGACACTGTGAAAGTTGGGATAGAAAAGAATAAAAAATAAAAGGCGTAGGTGTATCTCTACGGGTATGCTTGGCAATGCTCCTGAAAATATTAGAGCGTAGTTCACAACGAAATATTCACAGCTCGCGAGTTTTGCACGGAAAATGCAATTAACTACACTTCCATCTTGTATTTCTCTTTTCAGAATTTAAACTTCCTTGTTGTTAACTTTTTGTTGCATTCAAGTCAATGTTGGTATCGGAAAGGGTTCGTTTAAATGTACACAAATGGACGTTAAAAGTCAGAGAATAACGTAGTATGTAAATGGAATTCGGGACCAGTCACGTTGGTCAAAGTGGATAGAAATCGTATGCACCCTTATTACCTCAGTGTGCATGGTTTTTGGGTTTGAACCCAGTCATGAACAGGAAGCAATTCTTTTTATTCCGTGTGTGATGAGTCATGAACGGCGATGTTTTCTATTGAAGTCAGAACCATCAGTTCATACATATGTATATCGAGAGCAAGCTGATGAGGTAAGGAAGTAAGAAAGTGTTGTTTTTTTTCAAGTTAAAGATGAGAATGAGAATAGATATATAAGATCGATTCCTATTGGGTTAGCTTGACGAATTGTATCATTACGTTTAAGAATGTAGTCAAATTAATTAATATGCTAATATTTCTCTACAAACTAGAAAGGAAGAGAAATTGACTTATTTTCATGATTAGCCTGGAATTCATTATAGTTGGTAAGAATAGCTTTAACTATGTATGTTTGCTGAAAAATTTGTTTATTTTTATTTTAACATGTAAAAATAGCTACCACTTTTATACAATGATAGTTTGAAATTACAATGAGATAATTATCATATACGGATTTAGAATTTGTAATGAAAATCACAAAATAATATACAGCTAAATTAAAAGATAGCCTTCAACGCCATTTCTTAAAAAAATACAAAAATATTCATAAAATGTACAAAAAACATTATTCTGAAAAATACTGAAACGCAACTTTTTGCACCAGTCCAACGATCAACTTCTCTGTCGCTTTGTATGCAAAAGCAAAAACTACAGTAATGATCAGGTCACCAGTAATGTAGATTTCGAGATACGCGTGCGGCCTGCCTTCAGGGTCACCGAGCGAGCTCTCGCTTACCTGTTCGTGAGCACTGACGAGCACTCTCGCGTCGGCGAGCATCACTCTTCAACACCGTCTACGGAACCGGACTAGTGTAGAATAAGGATCGAGAATATTATTTTTGAGTTGTAAAAGTATTGGATTCACCCAGGAATATTACTAAAAATATTAATATTAAAGTTTCGAAATAAAATATGAAGAAAATAGAATCAGAGTAAGAAACATCCAAAATGCAAGTGATTACTAACGTTATAAAAGGACGTTCATACTCTGTAGATTTCATTAATATTTACCATACACAGCCTGAAACACTCAAGTCTTGTGAAGACACGAAAACTTCCACCAGAACAACGAAACGAATTTGTGTACGTTCTGCGCGATACCTCTTTCGTAACATTTCTAGTTTTAAACTTGGGGCCATAGCTCCGTGTGAAGGGCGGACGGCCTTCATTTCCCACGACAAACTTTCGCGCGACACCGGCGGGGGCGGGGGACGGGGGAGTAAGTTGAGAAAGAAAGGCGCGAGGCGTGAGGCCGCGGCGCCGCGGAAAACTCATAAAAGGCATTAGAGGCACTCCGCAGCGCGGCACCGGTGCACCCGCGGCGGCGGCGGCGGCGGAGGCCAATTGCACGCGCGCTGGCCTGCGCCGGGCGCCACACGGGGCCGTCCCTCACTTTGCGGTGGTTTATTGGGTGATGCAGTCGCGTTGCCCGGCGCCCTCCGCCGCGAGCTGGGCGGGCGGAGCTTTTTTCGCGATTCGCCCTCCTGAGTATTTACGGCGCAAATAGCAGAACTCTCCGGGAGGGGTGGTGCGAGGGGGGAGATGGGATGGGATGGAATGGGATGGGATGGGATGGGTTGGGCGGAGCGGGGCTGCGCAGGTCGGAGTGGGACGAGTGGTGAGACGAGAGGCGGGACGAGGTGGGGCGGCACGGCAGTTTGGAGGGGGGACCGGAATGGGCGGCAAGAGCGGAGCGGGACGGAACTGAATTGGTCGGGACGGAATTGGTCGGGACGGAATTGGTCGGAACGGAATTGGTCGGAACGGAATTGGTCGAACGGAATTGGTCGGAACGGAATTGGTCGGAACGGAATGGGTCGGGACGGAATGGGTCGGGACGGAATGGGACGGAACGGAATGGGACGGAACGGAATGGGACGGAACGGAATGGGACGGAACGGAATGGGACGGAACGGAATGGGACGGAACGGAATGGGACGGGACGGAATTGGACCGGACGGGTCGAAGCGCAGTGGAGTGAGATGTGACATGTCAGCGTGCAATAGAACGTCGCGGATAAAGTAGAAGAGCAGATGGAACGGGAATGAGGAGAATAGAACGAGACGAATCGGGGTATTACTAAAAAAATGAAACGGAGTTGGACAGGTTATGAGGGAGAGGTACGAGTCGGAGCAGAAGAGAACGGACAGAACGGGGCAGATGGGAGGCGGATCGGGGCAGGGGGAGAAGGGAGCAATACAAGACGGGGCAGAGCGAGAGGAATAGAACGGGGCAGGATAGATCAGAACGGAAGAGAGATGCGACACTGGTGGGTGCGGGGCGAGCTGTGGAGGTACGGATGGGGCGTGGCGTGGCGTGTTGACGCTGGGCGGCGTGTGGCGGCGCTGGTGCAGTGCAGTGCGGGGGGGAGGGGGCGGAATGGAGGGGTGGCGCCGAGGGTCCGCTATTTCTCCCGTGAATTACACGCGGCCACCCAGCAATTTCGGGGCCCGCGCTGGGTGCTGCTTTGGGCCGCGCGTCGGCCGCTATATCAAGTTAACTGCGCGCGCGGCCCGGACGCTGCGCCGGCCTCCACTCCCCCCTCCCACGCGCGCCCCCACAGGTAGCCAGATGATCCTCTGGCTGAGAGGGATCTTAGCGCACTCGGAGCGTCTTCGTTTCTTACGGTGTTTCTTTGGACGGGTAGGGGGGACGTTGTTGCCGTGGTGGGGATCTAGCTGGTGTGTGTGTGTGTCAGACAGTGGTATATGTCTTCGTTAGAGTAGATGTTAGCGTATTCTCAAGTTTTCGGGTACAAACCCGATTGACATGGAGTCTTAAGGGCAAAAAAAATCATCATGCGCCTTTCTTTGGAGGGGAAGTAAAGTCGGCTGTCCCATGTAGTATATTTACTACATGTAAGTAGTAGTTTTTCTACATGTAAGCCTGAAAGAAACATTGAGCAAAATTCAAATCTCCTGTTTCGTCGCCCGAATGATACGTTCTTTCTCTGCGAGAGGGGCGAAACAAGCGGTGGTCAGGCGAAAGAGCAGGCCTGCTCGCCTAAGCTTCGTCTCGTAAATATGACATCAGTGATTGATCGATGAATGGATTGATTGTTCCAGTATATTATCATTGCTTCGCGGAAATGAACTGTTGAAAGCGACTACTTCACGTTTCATATGTGATATATGGGCTGATAATGCATTGGTATTTCCTGGGAAAATAATGCAGGAATTGATCCATTTAACATTTAAAGATTCGGTTTCGTCGAAAAGTTTATTTTAGGAAAACCTCGAATACTAATTATCCACCAAACAGGGTTGGTGGATAATTAGTCTTTTATCAGAGTTCGAGCTAGTGTTTGACATCGCATTGTGAGATTGGAGTAGAGGATTAACAGAGGGGCCAATTTTTAATGGATGTACAATTGCTGTTAAAAGTTGTTACAATCTCTGTACTTTTTTAATGTTTCATCAGCAATTTTTAATGTCCTATCAAATTGTAATTTTTTTCATAATATGACGTCATTTCTTTTTTCTGCTCTTAGTGTATAATTTGTGCCACTATGGGTTCAGTTATTGTACTCTATGTTAAGTCATACTGATACATTCTCATATTATGCTGTATTTCTTATCACTCCGAAGTGGCATTGTCCAAAATGGCGGCTATACATAAAAGAGCCTTATGTGTTTTTGAATGTGAAATTTGCAATTGAGTAGCGTTTATTCAAAAATCGATAAATGCAAAAGATAGTTTTTCATAAAACAAATTTATGTCAGTTTTTGGTAAAGTCTTGTGGTTTTTAAATGCTCAAAGCAATATATTTCTAGAGAATGTGTCGAGTTTTGATAAAATACGATTTGAGAGATGATACAACTGACCAAAAGATACACAAGCGATAAGTAGTCTATATTGTATTTCCTTTGCATTTATGAAGTTTAGGAAAAACGCTCCTCAATTGTTACCGCGCAGTTAGCATTTAGATGAGGGTACATAAAGTAGTACGTCATTCTGCGATTCTAGTATTGATAATTCAAAACGCAGGATGTCTACGTACATCAAAAACACCAGACGTTCTTCCACATTGGCACAGAGATCTGCCGTCACTACCTGAATCAACTCCCATATCGATGGATCGACGAGCTCGTGGCAACATCGTTCCCATTGCGTTCTAGTAACCCCTGATGCTTGTTCTTTGGGAGAAATGTTTCCAGAATGCCATGTCATAAAAAAGAGGTTGACCACGTTCTATCACTGCCAATTATGATGGACGAAGTGAAGAAACACATTGTTACTTCCGTGATGAATATTTTTATGAACATTATTTGTGTTGAATTATTGTGCTGCAGAGATATGTGTCGTGTGGCAAATGGAGATCACATGGAAAATCATTAAAATTATCTTACAAAATATTTTCGAGTTTTAGCCACTCATTTCCTACCTCTTGCAATGTCATGGGTAATATTTCCAAATATAATTCTTTGATCACAATGAATCATTTTTAATAAACCCTCGATTTTGTGACGAAGAGGAAATCAGTGAATTATTTTAATAATTACAGTAAAACTATGTAATGACAAAGACAATATCTGTTATTCTTCATGCCATTACCACTGCATCTCAAACGATCTGCTTGTAATCTGAAAGACACAATCTCTGCCAGAGAAGCCTTGCCAAGCATATGAAGTTTATAGATTATGGAGATATCACGTGGAACGTTTTATATTTGTTAGTTTAGCAATGCCGTCCTGTTTTCTATGCTTTTTCTGTCAGGATTAGTTCGAATCGTAGACAATACTAACGATTTACTAATCTGTCCGCTCATTCCAACACAAAGAAATATTTCGTAAACAACGCTTCGTTAAGTCAACATCCTGTCTTTCCCAACTCAGTAACCAAGTTCCCCCCATCGTTTACTCCATCTGTTGTTAACTGGCCAGGAGGTTTGCCCGCATGGGTTCGCCAGTTTGCGTTGTGTATCGCCACCTCACCCCCCTCCGTTAGCCACCTTCTGACATTCGATTTGAAGCGGCAACGCCTCTCTCTCTCTCTCCTCTCTCTCTCTCTCTCTCTCTCTCTCTCTCTCTCTCTCTCTCTCTCTCTCTCTCTCTCTCTCTCTCTCTCTCTCTCTTCTCTCTCTCTTCTCTCTCTCTCTCTCTTTCTCTCTCTTCTCTCTCT